>BPTQ01000001.1:89896320-89923907 GCA_019973895.1 Chrysanthemum seticuspe | reverse complement strand
GATCTTTCTTTTGGTACCTAGTTGGGTATTGGGTACTGGGTACTGGGTATTGGTTTTTATGGGTACCCGTTCCTCCTCGCCTGGTTTTTTGGTTATGGGTCATGGGTCATGGGTTATGGGTTGATCCATGGTTTTCTTTCTAGATACAATGTACTTGGTTAAGTGGTATATATAAAACCATGGGTTATGGGTCAAAACCATTTGCTAGTATTTAACCTTTTTGTATATACTTGTATTTACCCAATTTAGCATACACTTAGTTTTTACCCATTTTGGTATACTTAGTTTAGGTATATGTTTAACCCAATATGTAAACACTAGTTGTTGTACATATGTATCTAAGTCATAAAATCACTTATACTAGTTTTAGTGTTTTATGTGAAAGCGTAAGTGTGTTATAAAACTATTAGTTCAAACCATTTACGTGTTTTATTTGTTTCCTTAAAATGATCTTACTTTTGTTATCGACAAAACATTAGAAGATCGTAAAATATAAATAAACGTTTTTACGGCTTATTTGTATTAACAAGTGTGTTGGATCTGTTTAGTTAAGCCCCTAAAGGGGTGCGTGTTGCTTGTTATTTCCGCACAAAGGAGAGTGCGTTTGGTCTTGCGTACAACAACCCCAACATGGGTGTTTGTTTTGCTGTCGTACAACCCCAACAAATGGTAAATGTGGTATCATTCCTGGAAAATGTGGTAACACTAGGTTCTTATCCGCAAAAATAAAAATAAAAATAGCATTTTGATAGGCAGTTACTAGTTTAGTAAAATCTCGTACTTATTATTTGGCGCAAGTTTTATGTCATCCACGATGACATGTCTAATGTTTCAAAACGGAAAACCTTTTGTGATTTACTATTTGGTGAAAATTTAGAAGAATATATTAGCACACAAACTTATAAATAAATACAATGATTCATTCTAGGAACCATGGACACGCCCATGTTTCTAAACAAATGGTAAAGTATATTTTTACTTATAACTAAAATAGAGTATTTTCATACAAATAATATAAATTTTTAGTCATAAATTTACAATACTAAATTCGATTATTTAAACTTGGTAAAGTTTATTTAATTATTGACAAAAGTCACCACAAACAAATACGGATATACATCCGGGCCATGCCCGATTTTTGACAAATATATTTTTTGTAATCTATCATATTTTCAATAACAACTGGAATGAATAGAATCTATACTCGGCTTATGTCGGATTTTGCATAAGCACATAAACTATTCTACTAATTCAAACCAAACATATTCTTAAAAGCAAGTATTGTGAATCTTCTAGTGAAATATATTTAAAACTTGTCGAAACATAGTTATCTTGTTAATGTAACCACATTATATTTTATAAACTATATATAAAGGTTAAGTTGAGACTTAAACTTCTTTAAAATGAATACATTTATTTTAAAGGCTAGATGTCATGAATGTATATATATGTACGCGTAATATATATATATATATATATATATATATACAAGTCTCCTTCATTCTCGACGTATGTGTAACAATTCGCATTTTCAGGATTTCTATCCATTCTCAAATTTTTACTATTCACTTCGAGAAACTACTATTCACTTTCACTATTCATCCCATAAAATTTTTATTTCATATTCTCGTGAGATAAATTATTTTAGTAATATCCTGAGAGTTCGACAATCGTTAGATCATTTTCGCAAAAGTTATTAAGAAAACATCGTTTTAAAAGTTTCATTTTGGTCGGAACACCATTTCAACATCCCGCGCATATCGAAAACCAACTCTGATAATTTTCCTCACATCAGATTAATTTTTAGATCACTCATGATTAATTTGAGAATAAAATTTATTTTTATGTTACCAAATAAACCCTGCACTGTACGAAACTAAACTTACGTTTTAAACAATTCTACTTACATCCAGACTTAACGATTCATGCACTGTGTTTCTAATATGTTTTGACACTTTTACATTTTTTGGAAAAGTCAAACATATTTCCCTCCTCCTTTGACCATAAAGAAATTAAGCTTGTACGTTCTACATTTTTGCTTAAATCGCGTAACTTTTAAACTTCACGTATAACTGTTAAGTTATCCCACGTACGACGAAAACCACATTTTGACATCTCATATCACTTTTTGACTAATTTTAGTCTACTTTAAATATATTCACGGTCATTTCCCTGAAATTTCGTTCTTTTCTGATAAATTGCGAATTACGCGTTTTTGACCCGCGTTTCCAACTTTAAGCAGCGTTTTTGCACCAAATGAGACTTATCACCCATTTTATATTTTTAGATGAAGTATAATGATGAGTTTCATCATTCCTACAAGTTTCGTATTTTTACGATACCCGGTTTTACGTTTTATGGCTTAACAACTTACGGTTGGCATTTAACGGAACCAAATCTTGCTCTAAACTCAAGATAAGATCAAGACTTATCATCTAAGCCTTGTCACCAATTTTGACAGCCTCTAGGGGGGGATTCATCATTTTGGTGGCATGATCCTAACCATGGTTCATTTAGATCATTACATGTGTCCTAACTTAACCATGGTTAACATTTAACCCAATATATGGTTAACCAAACTTACCCTCCTATAAATAGCAAGTGAAATACATCCTAAAAACCCTAAAACACTGATTTGGGTCGTTCATATCACAAAACCATCATATCTTCCATAATTTGTTCTTAAACTCCAAGTTTATGCAAAGAAGTTTCAAGTAGTAAGTTACTACATCAAATCTCTAGCAACTTTAAGTGATCTTCTTGAGTTTGAATCCACTCAAGTCACTTAGTAATTCATCACCAACTCTTCAAGATTGCAAGAGTGCCAAGGTGTAGAAAGCTAGCTCAATCCAAAGTCCTAAGTGTTCAATCAAAGTCCGATCCTTACTTGTTACTCCTTTCTTAATTGAAAGCCAAAAGTTGTAAGCAACTTATTACCACCATCATCTCATCTTTATTATTCATAATCTTAACAATTTCATGCTATATATATAGTTACTATGTTGAATCATGATGTACATATACTCAATCACATGTTTTAATTCACATATTGTCGTAAAAGTAACAAACTAGTAAACTAGTCATATTATATACGTCTGAAACCATTAAAACCAGTTATATATGGACTTTCTAACTTACATAATATGGTAGACAAGATAAAAAGGTAAACATAGCAACTTGAATCACCCGAAACGGACAAACGAGTCAAAAGTTATAGTCAAAAGAAGTTAGCAAAACCAAAACGCCGAAACTGCCAAATAGCTTGCTGTTAAAGATCTGATCGTTTTAAAAATGGTACTTCTGGTCCGAATCATCAAAAAGTTAAAACACGAAAGTTGTCCGGAACGCCGTTTTCCTTCAATAGCAAAGAAGCTCGGACCTTGAAAACGCTTAAACATGCCGTATTCTTTCAAAAACTGAAACTGCCTTATATGTAGTTTCAAGACTATACTTTTGTCACAACTAAAAGCAAAACCAAGTTATTTTCATAGCTAGTTACATATTAACTTAACAAAACTTCATTTAATCTTTGAATTAGTATTTTCACAAGTAACGGAAAAATGACGATTTTACCTTTTCCGACGATTTTTACCAAAACTTCATTCTTGAACATGTTAATAAGTTGTAATCACTAGTAAACAATGAGAACTTGTAAAAACTAGATATTTACTAAAAACATGATAAACTTTATGGTATAACAATCTTCACTCAAAACATATGTTTTATCTACTAAGTGCTACAAAACTAGGGAGCTTCATGTGAGGGGTTTCATTTGGGTAAAACGTATCGACGAGTTGTTGGATTTACGATTTAAAGTGTCCTAGCTCCTCAAACGTTTACTACATGACCTCTGAATTGTGATGGCCCGAACGGTAGTACGATATATATAAACTATACACGTTCTCACAACTAGACCATTTCTATAAACGACATACACAAAAACCATGTACTACATCATGATCAACATAGAGACGTATATAGTTTGTTATTTCTTTAGCATCATTATTTCAAACCTAAGTCGCAACATCCTATTCTAGGTTGCTCATAGAAGTTCTCACGGCATATCCATCATTCTCATTATACATTTGCTATCATTTACTTTGAGGTGAGTTCATAGCCCCACTTTCTATTACTTAATTGTTTTACAAACCCTTGGGGGAGATACATGCTTTATTTTAAATCGAACACATTGCTTTTAAATTATACTTGAATATATTAGTTGCACTAAGTACACTATTGCCAAAGTCCATATTATCATGAACCATTAATCACTTGCGAGTGAACGCGAATAATGTGGATAGATCTATCAGGAATGACAAATCCCGTTTGTGTTGACCGGGTAGGCAAACAAACACACTCTATTTGAAGATCCATAGGTTTAATGGCAAATTACCTATTAGGGCATCGGTTACTATTATATGACAGCTGTTAACGTTTCTGTATCATGAGCTTAGTGCAATAATATCTGTTTTGTTTTCAAACCATTGGTGTGAGTCTATAGCTCACACTATAAACATAATGTGTTCAACCATCAAACAAACTCTATGAATTTCACTCAACCTTTGTGTTGACAGTTTTAAGCATGTATTTCAGGTCCATAATGTCGGAAGCTGGCACGGAGGAGCACAGATACTCAAGAAGGCTATAAATTTTATTATCATTCGAAAACCCATTTAATGTATTTTTGTAAACAGTGAAACTACTGGGACCTCATTTTTGTAAACTCTGATATTTATATAAATCGAATGATAAATCCTTTTTAAAACGACTCCATTAGAGTTCGTTTTCTATTGTTATGACTGTTGTGCCATGAAGTAACACCCAGTTTGAATTCCGCTGCGTATCACGAAATTGGGGGTGTTACAGATTGGTATCAGAGCCACAGTTATAGAGAAACGGGTCTAATTAAGACTTAAACTATAACTACTTTTACAAACAAAAACATTTTATAGCCTTCCGTTCTCCGTGCCTTCCATCCTCCAGATGTTTATGTGACTTTTAGGCATTTTAAGCTATACAAACATACTAGTATATTGATATATACACTTGACATAATTTCAATCATAAACAATAAACAAAGTACTCAACATATCTGCGTATGCCTATTCTAAGGCATTACGGCACAATCATATTTTCCTAATCTCCCAATCATGCATCTACTCGTGCTTTTTAGGATTACGAAACTTTATCCAAGACATTGTAACTGACTACAATGGTCTTTCCTACTTCCCAGACATTGTGAGATACAATGGTCTCATTCATTTTTCAAGACACTGTGAGATACAGTGGTATCTATTACATTCTCAGACACTGTAAATCCTACAGTGGTCTCTATTACATTCTCAGACACTGTAAATCCTACAGTGGTCTCATTTATTTCTCAAGACATTGTGGGTTACACAGTGGTCTCTCTATCATTTCTCAAGACATTGTGAGTTACACAATGGTCTCTTTATCATTTCTCAAGACATTGTGAGTTGCACAATGGTCTCTATTATTTCCTAGACATTGTGAGTTACACAATGGTCTCAACTATTTCTCAGACATTGTGAGTTGCACAATGGTCTCAACTACTCCTCAGATATTGTAAGTTATACAACAGTCTCTAAAAATTATCTTATAAACATTATATGATATCGTTTTACATGAAACCCGTCACAGTCTATCAATTTCCCTAATGGAAATACAAGAAATAGGATTTCTAAAGGACAAAGTGACTCATCATCTACAAAAGCTGAAGTTCAGCAACTTTCTCTACATTCATCAAAATTCTCTTCTGAAACCTTCATTGTTAAAGGTCCGTGATGCTAGCCAAGTATAAACTATTTTAGAATTACTTAAGATTTCCTTTTCACACGTATCTACCCATACTATCTTCTATGCATTGGAATGTGAAAACATAGGTTACATGTCTTTTATGGCCAGGACTTGTAACTGAATGGTTTGATATCGCCTTTGCTTAGTGGACAATTTCTCAAAAGCTATGGACATATCACAAGTATACCTAATTTAGGTATTTGAAAAATTTATCGAACCTCGGCTAAATATAGCCTAATCACCTATATTTAACCTTGGGATAGTGGAACATAGTCTGATTAACTATGTTCGACTTAAATTTTTCAAACACTGAGAATAGTTATACAAGGGTTATATTCAGGTTAATTTCCTACTTAAACTCGATAAACCACCAGAATTCATTAAAAAGATCTAGAGACGCGATAGTGTTTTACCACTCAGCGAGATCTTAACATTTTATTTATACTACCTAATTTCATTCTTGAAATTTTCATACATGAGATAATCTGAACTACTATCTTGGGATAGTCATCAAATCTTCTCGTCATTTCTTAGAAGTACTAGCCTGATTAGGTTTCAAGGATATCATTCCGCCATATTCCTTTAAAATTCACTTTTGATTTTAAAACAAACTTGACATCTCTACCTAAGAATAATGGTAAACATACACTACAGTCTTCTAATCGTCAACATATCACATCATTATCTGAACCCCATTGTAAGTCAATATATAAAACTTCACAGTATCACTAAACGCTAGTAGACATAAAAACTATACGATATAGCCTTCATCCCGAAACCACCTAAGACATGATCAACTTTGGAAATGGTTTGGATAACCACTTGCCTCTAGCAAGACTTTCCTACAACATCATTACAAACCATTTCACATCAACAATATCTTACACCTTTGATTAACAACAGTTACCCTAACAACAACAAAACTATTCCATTTGAGGCACTATATCGATGAAAGTGTTAGTTAACCATTTGTTGAACTAAGGTGTTTAGAGATCACCCACGAAACAACTAAAGAAACCATACAAATACAAATTAGGCTCCATGCCGCACACTATCACCAAAAACTCCATGTTAAAAATTAAGGTTTAATTGATAACCTCGATACAATAAGATATGATTCGTTTTGAGAATTGGGAAAAGCAAAACTTGAGGTATATTGGACTCAATAAGATTTTAACAAAACCCTTTAGGTTATCAACTTAAGCCACATGATACATAACACATTCTATGACTAGGAACTTGAGAACACAAAGATTAGAATTTGACGTATACACCCTCATTTTTCTAGACACTTCAACATCGTATAACACACATTGAATTTCGGGACGTAATTCCCATTAAGGTGGTGAGACTGTAACAATTCGTATTTTCAGGATTTCTATCCATTCTCAAATTTTTACCATTCACCTCGAGAAATTACTATTCACTTTCACTATTCATCCCATAAAATTTTTATTTCATATTCTCGTGAGATAAATTATTTTAGTAGTATCCTGAGAGTTCGACAATCATTAGATCATTTTCGCAAAATTTATTAAGAAAACATCGTTTTAAATTTTTCATTTTGGTCGGAACACCATTTCAACATCCCGCGCATATCGAAAACAAACTCTGATAATTTTCCTCACATCAGATTAATTTTTAGATCACTCATGATTAATTTGAGAATTTTTAAGATTTATTTTTATGTTGCCAAATAAACCCTGCGTTGTACGTAACTAAACTTACGTTTTAAACAATTCTACTTACATCCAGACTTAACGATTCTTGCACTGTGTTTCTAATATGTTTTGACACTTTTACATTTTTTGGAAAAGTCAAACATATTTCCCTTCTCCTTTGACCATAAAGAAATTAAGCTTGTACGTTCTACATTTTTGCTTAAATCGCGTAACTTTTAAACTTCACGTATAACTATTAAGTTATCCCACGTACGACGAAAACCACATTTTGACATCTCATATCACTTTTAGACTAATTTTAGTCTACTTTAAATAAATTCACGGTCATTTCCTTGAAATTTCGTTCTTTTCTGATAAATTGCGAATTACGCGTTTTTGACCCGCGTTTCCAGCTTTAAGCAACGTTTTTGCACCAAATGAGACTTATCACCCATTTTATATTTTTAGATGAAGTATAATGATGAGTTTCATCATTCCTACAAGTTTCTTATTTTTACGATACCCGGTTTTGTTCTTCCATAATTTGTTCTTAAACTCCAAGTTTATGCAAAGAAGTTTCAAGTAGTAAGTTACTACATCAAATCTCTAGCAACTTTAAGTGATCTTCTTGAGTTTGAATCCAATCAAGTAACTTAGTACTTCATCACCAACTCTTCAAGATTGCAAGAGTGCCAAGGTGTAGAAAGCTAGCTCAATCCAAAGCCCTAAGTGTTCAATCAAAGTCCGATCCTTACTTGTTACTCCTTTCTTAATTGAAAGCCAAAAGTTGTAAGCAACTTATCACCACCATTATCTCATCTTTATTATTCATAATCTTAACAATTTCATGCTATATATATAGTTACTATGTTGAATCATGATGTACATATACTCAATCACATGTTTTAATTCACATATTGTCGTAAAAGTAACTAACTAGTAAACTAGTCATATTCTATACGTCTGAAACCATTAAAACCAGTTATATATAGACTTTCTAACTTACATAATATGGTAGACAAGATAAAAAGGTAAACATAGCAACTTGAATCACCCGAAACGGACAAACGAGTCAAAAGTTATAGTCAAAAGAAGTTAGCAAAACCAAAACGCCGAAACTGCCAAATAGCTTGCTGTTAAGGATCTGATCATTTAAAAAATGGTACTTCTGGTCCGAATCATCAAAAAGTTAAAACACGAAAGTTGTCCGGAACGCCGTTTTCCTTCAATAGCGAAGAAGCTCGGACCTTGAAAACGCTTAAACAGGCCATATTCTTTCAAAAACTGAAACTGCCTTATATGTAGTTTCAAGACTATACTTTTGTCACAACTAAAAGCAAAACCAAGTTATTTTCATAGCTAGTTACATATTAACTTAACAAAACTTCATTTAATCTTTGAATTAGTATTTTCACAAGTAACGGAAAAATGACCATTTTACCTTTTCCGACGATTTTTACCAAAACTTCATTCTTGAACATGTTAATAAGTTGTAATCACTAGTAAACAACGAGAACTTGTAAAAACTAGATATTTACTAAAAACATGATAAACTTTATGGTATAACAATCTTCACTCAAAACATTTGTTTTATCTACTAAGTGCTACAAAACTAGGGAGCTTCGTGTGAGGGGTTTCATTTGGGTAAAACGTATCGACGAGTTGTTGGATTGACGATTTAAAGTGTCCTAGCTCCTCGAACGTTTACTACATGACCTCTGAATTGTGATGGCCCGAACGATAGTACGATATATATAAACTATACACGTTCTCACAACTAGACCATTTCTATAAACGACATGCACAAAAATCATGTACTACATCGTGATCAACATAGAGACGTATATAGTTTGTTATTTCTTTAGCATCATTATTTCAAACCTAAGTCGCAACATCCTATTCTAGGTTGCTCGTAGAAGTTCTCACGGCATATCCATCATTCTCATTATACATTTGCTATCATTTACTTTGAGGTGAGTTCATAGCCCCACTTTCTATTACTTAATTGTTTTACAAACCCTTGGGGGAGATAGATGCTTTATTTTAAATCAAACACATTGCTTTCAAATTATACTTGAATATATTAGTTGCACTAAGTACACTATTGCCAAAGTCCCTATTATCATGAACCATTAATCACTTGCGAGTGAACGCGAATAATGTGGATAGATCTATCGGGAATGACAAATCCCATTTGTGTTGACCGGGTAGGCAAACAAACGCACTCTATTTGAAGATCCATAGGTTTAATGGCAAATTACCTATTAGGGCATCGGTTACTATTATATGACAGCTGTTAACGTTTCGGTATCATGAGCTTAGTGCAATAATATATGTTTTGTTTTCAAACCATTGGTGTGAGTCTATAGCTCACACTACCAACATAATGTGTTCAACCATCAAACAAACTCTATGAATTCACTCAACCTTTGTGTTGACAGTTTTAAGCATGTATTTCAGGTCCATAATGTCGGAAGCTGGCACGGAAAAGCAAGGACTAGATCAAGAAGGCTATAAATATTTTATCATTCATAAAACATCAAAGACTTTATATTGATGTATTTTGTAAACAATGGAACTAACTGGGACCTATTTTGTAAACTCTGATATTTATACAAATCGAATGATAAATCCTTTTTAAACGACTCTTTTAGAGATCATTTTCTATTGTTATGACTGTTGTGCCATGAAGTAACACCCAGTTTGAATTACGCTGCGTATCACGAAATTGGGGGTGTTACAGTATGCATCTCATAATATATGTACTTTTCTTTTCGGAGGTCATCATTTGGTCTCAATCACTCTTATATTCTTCCGTATATTATCATTTAGTCATCATGGAACCAAAGTCGCAATTCCTTCTTCGAGATCCATTCCATGTCATACCCTGATAACGCTCAAATTGTGCATGTTTTTAGTATCGTTATCCATGCTTTTATGTGTGTTATTTGGCTATAATCATATGCTTTTAATGCTTAATCGTACAAAAGTGCGTTTGCTAGTTCATTTGTATCCAAGTACAGGAAAGTGGAGAAAAATACGGAAAAAGAAGTAAAATACGAAGATTTCTCCTAATACGAAGAATTCCAGTCAAAAGCAAGACTTGCGGAGTATATTCGAGAAGGTAAAGTCATCAAGTTAGTGGTCCAAAGACTCAAGAATAAAGTTCAAGAAGGAAAACGAGAAAGAAATGAAGAAAAGAAGCTAAAACAAAGACATATTGGAAGACTCGTTGTTCCCGACACACCTTCACCATTTTGGCCATAACTTTTGCATACGGACTCCGTTTGACCCCCGGTTCGCGGCCACGGAAGGCTAAGAGAAAGATCTACAAATTTGGCTTTTGACCTTTTCTGTCAAAAGGTCGCAACCGGATCGGTTGGAGGGCCTGTTTCTGCAATTTCTTCATCAATAAGAGTCCTAGCAAGTTCCAATCATGTTCCAAACGAATCTAGTCCCTTCCTACATGTATTCTAGTCCCTTCCAAGCTCCTTGGTGGCCAAGAAAAGCATTGAATACCCCTAGGCTTGGAAGTAGTATAAATAGAAGCCTTTGCAACCTTATTTCATCATCCCTTCTCCATCTTTCTCATCCCTTTCACCCACCACTCCATCTCTAGGTGTGAAATTCGATCCTCCACCCTTAAGGATGAATTTCCACCTAAAACAACATCCCTCTCTTAACTTACCTTCACCAAAGGTGTGAAATTCGATCCTCCACCCTTAAGGACGAATTTCCACCAACTATCCTATCCCGACTTGTGTGAAATTCAAGCCTCCACCCTTAAGGACGAATTTTCACCAACTATCCACCAAAATTATCTCTCCCAAAAGACCACAAACCTCTGCCATTTCCAGAAGTATGCTTGGTTAGAAGTTGTAGTTGATTGGAGGCTTGAAGGAGTGCTATAATCCTTCACCCTTGCCTAATGTAATCTTACTTTGGGTAAATCCTTGTTACTTTTATGATGTTGAATGTTATGATTCATGTTTGGTTCTTTGGTTGTGTTGATTATGTGATTCTTGTGATGTGTTCTTGTCTTGTGAATGTTGTCTTTATACTTGTTTATTTCATATGAGAACTTGTGATAAAAGGATGTTTGGATAATTGTAGTGTTTGTTTGGAATATGTTGATAACATCATATTTGGTTGAATTGGAACTTGCTCTTGTTTATTGTTTTTGTTGATCATTGTTGAGTTCAATGGACGAAAGTATTCTTAACAATGGTTAGTTCCAATTCATTAGTGACAAATGATTTTGGTCTTGTACTTTGTGACGATTGTGCAAGAGAATTAATAAACATAACAAGTAAAGGTTTAATTTGGATTAAGGCCGAAAGAAATCTTTTGAATATGTGTTCTCATTATCTTTCAAGTAAATGGAACTTCACAAATTAATAACATCAAAGTCTAAGGCCGAAAGGGATTCTTTGTTGTTGTTGGTATAAGGCTCATGACATGACCACTTGATTGAGGCTTATGCACATTTGATTTATAAAACACTAAACTATTATTATAGGTTCTATCTTTGATAATATGTTTTCCAAACTAAACATCCTAATATCCTTGTGATCATTTGTCTAAACATGTATGTTCTTTGTGTGCTTTTTCTTAGTGGTTTGATCCGTGACAATCATAACCACGACCTTGATACGTGCTTGTTCTTATATTGCTTTCCTTGTTGGTTTGATATGTGACAATCATAACCATCAACTTCTTACTTGCTTAAACAAACAAACCACACTTGTAGTGCAACCAAGTCTCTTGGGATGACCTTGATTTACCATATACTATACTACAACTTGACTAGGGTATACTTGCCCGAATGTGTTCCTAGTTAACCGGTAATTCATGTTTACAAATTTAAAACCACGACGAAGCACATCAAGTTTTTGGCGCCGTTGCCGGGGATTTGATTTGCACTTGTTTGCTCGTTTGATTGTTTTCTTGTTTGATAGATTGTTTGTTTGCTTGCATGATAATTTTGGCATCGTCACCATCAAGTTTTTGGCGCCGCTGCCGGGGACTTGCGTTTGTATTCTTGTGTTTGCTTGTTTGTTGAAATGTTTGCTTGATTAGATTGCTTACTCTTGATATTTGCATTTGAATAATTGTTTCTTTGATCTTGTTTGATTACTCTTGATGTTTGCTAATGAGTTTGCTTGAATGCTTGTCTTTTTCTTAAAAATCTCTAATTTTTCAAAATTGCTCAAATGATCTTTGCATCAAAATCAAGTTTTTGATGTTGGGATTCCGTCTCATGTTTGCTAAAAATGCTCATTTCAAAGTTTGCTTTCTAAGTGTGTTCAAAAGTTCTTGCGAAAAAACCACCAAAACCACCCAAACAACTCTAACCGAATCGGTTGGAATCCCAACCGAATCGGTTAGAGCTCTGGGTAAGTATTTTTTTTAAAAAATTACTTACAAACGATCGGTCACTCCCCGTAACCGATCCGGTTGGAGTGTTCTGTCCAAAAAATAAATAAATAAATAAATTTTGTGTGTCTCTTGTTTTGTGAGTTTTATGTTTTATATGTTATATGCTCTCTTGCATGTCTCTATGTTATTTGTTTTTGTTATTCTTGTTTATATTAGTTTCGTATTAATTCTAAATAGGATTATCTTGTTTTTAGATTATCTTGTTTGATTTGTTTTACGTGACTAATTATGTGATTGTCGTTTTTCTTTATCGTGATTTTATTTTTTTATGCGTATTTTGTTTTAAGTGTTGTTTTATGTTCGTGATAGTTAATGTGTGTTTATGTGTTTTATTTACTTGTGTTTATTATTGTGTTCGTAACCTTTCGTGTTCTTATTTTACTTTATCAATAAATGGTTTGAAATAAAATTGGTTAAAAAAAAAAAAAAATCTTAAAAATCTCCTCCAACCGATCGGTCATCGGCCGTAACCGGTTCGGTTGGAAGGTTGGTCTCATGTTGGTTCGTCCCAACCGATCGGTTACTCCCCGTAACCGGATCGGTTGGACTAATCTGTTTAAAAAAAATCCGTTTATTTTAATTTTTTTTTTTGTTTTTGTGTGTTTGTGTTTAGGTTAAATAAGTTTAAATGTCTTTTTGTTTTTGCAAGAGTATCATTTCTTTTATTTGGTTTTTCCATTTTAAGTTTTGTTAATTTTTAGTACATTGTAAATAAATAAGTACATGTGTTTTAAAAATTAGAAGTGCTTTGAACTTTGTGGGTATGTTTACTGGAAACCCTCACGAGACTATAACTCGACCACTCGGGCCACCGAGGGGTTTAAAGGCTTGTTGCATGCATTAAATGCAACCGTGATGCCTACGAAAGTGAGTTTTAGAATTTTACGCGTTTTTGTAGTTTAATTTATTTTGCAGATTTAATAAGCTCATGGAGGAAGGATTGATTGGATTGTTGGTGACGTTATACTTGGGATTGGACATGTTTGTTTGGTTGAGGAATCGATTGATCTCATACGCTTATGCTAGCGTTTGCTTAGCACCTTATCATATGGAGTTCGATCATGATGTTTGGCCCGGGAGGTTTCATTTCACTTAGACTTATTATTTAAAATTTTCCCTATCTTTACATGCTTTGAAGTTTTTGCAATTGCTTTATTTTGTTTCTTTGTTTTTTTTTTTTTTCTTTTGTTTGTTTGTTTGTTTGGTAAATTATTTTAATAAACTGACTTTTTCAAGTCCCTCGAAAGTAAGGCTCACCCATTGTAAACAAACTGTGTGTGAGGTATAAGGCGGGTCTCCCTGATTCCCTAAAGAAGTTTGGTTTTTAATATGCTTCGCGCTGACCTGCTTCTCCGCTTCTTTGTGCGTTTCAATGGAGCTATCGAGAACTCGTGGGATAAGAATAAGTCAATTTTGTTTTTTAATAAAAAAAATTAAAAAAAAAAAAAAAAAAAAAAAAAAGAAGAAAAAAAAGAAAAAGAAAAAAAAATCGTAGCTAGTTTATTTTTCAAAGTTTTCTCGTAGTAATAATAATAGCAGTTTTTTTTTTAGTCTTTAAGTTATTTTTCTTTTGTGTGCTTAACTTAAGTGTGGGGGGAAATATTTTTGTGAAAAGCGAAACCAGTTTTTAAATTCCAAATTTTTGGGCCAGTTTTTAAAATTTTGTGAACTTGTTTGCCCTTGTGATCTAGTTGTTTTCACGCTTATAGGATAATATATTAGAATAACTGGATCAACCCACTGGTGAAATCGGTAATTTTGAAAAACTTGAGATGTGTCCCGATTAATATTGCAATCCATTCTAGGATCGATGACATTTGCTAGCACATTTTATAGCCCTTCAACTAAATTGTGAGGATTTGAGCCTGTTTCATATAGCATACATATTTTATGCTTGAATCTTTTGTTATGAGTGTGCCGGTGATTTTATTTATTCTAGAACTTGTACTTGTAAATCATTATCAGACCGCAGTGAAATCGCATTCGTGTGATATAAGTGTATTCGTGTGATAAAGAGGCACACTTAGGAATAAAACCAAATGGCATTCCGTTTACATCTAATGATATATTAACTAACCACATCGGTTAGTTAACCACCTTTACATGGACCCATTGTTAGCGCTCATCTTTAGCGCTAGATACCCTTAGTACACTCTTTGAGCCATTCCTTTTCGTTTTTGATAAATCCAGAAAAATACAAAAATATTTTACATTTTAAACCTTAGCCCTACCCATGTCAATGTCTAAATGGTTGGTTGCTAGTTGCTTGGTTGTTGGATTATTTTTGATGATTATGAGTTAGCCGCACTTTGCCATTCGTCTGTGCCATTCCGACAAAGACGAAGAGTGCACCTTCTTATTTGTATTTTTGTGGTGATGCTTATACAAAGTGTGGGGGAGATGTGATGTGTGTGAAAAAAAAAGAAAAAAAAAGAAAAAAAATAATAATGAAAGAAAAAAATGTGTGATGACAATTATAGCCAATGTGCTATATTATTGTGATGACAGAGAAGATGAAATATGTTTGAGATATCAATTAGCCAATGAGCTAAGACGTGATATATATGTATTTGGTGATCGATATGTGAAGAGAAGTTTGTAACTATAATCATTTTCGGGTTTGCGGATTGTTTGGTAACTAGTAACATGGGTATTAGACTTGACTTTATTTTTCTTTTAACACAAATTTCATTAATATCCCATGCCTTATCCATACCCTTGACCCGAATCCTGACGTTATAACCCGAATAAAAGCCCTCTTTAGATGTTTACACTTGGTGCTTACGCCACGTCGGTGGAATTTTGTTTCTTGTACAAGCCTATGGTAATATTTAGATCATGACTGAGCAATATGAGTGTACTATTCCTTAATACTATCCACCGCTAAATAAATTGAGTGTTGAGTGAATTATACTTCATTCCGTTTTCGTGAGGTGCTTAGCCATGTTATCAAGCGAGAGAATCCATGGGGTATTGTCAAACATCTCGATTTTTCACCTCTAAAAGCTTAAAACGATGAATCTTATCTCGTACTTGTACTTGGTAGATTTGCATCAAATTTTTCTAATCATATTTCATGCACCATGTGGGTTATTTATTTTTCTTAATTTCTAGATTTGCTTGAGGGCAAGCAAAACCTTAAGTGTGGGGGAGTTTGCTCTCATTTTTCGCTTGTTTTTATATTAAAAAAATAAAAATAAAAATAAAAAAATAAAAAAACCCAAAAATATTTCGATTTTAAATTTATTTTTCTTTTCGTTTTGTCATTTTGGTATGTAGTTTTAATTTTTCTTTTCTTATATTTGCTTGAGGGCAAGCAAAGTTTAAGTGGGGGGAATTTGATAACGCTCAAATTATTCATATTTTTAGTAGCGTTATCCGTGATTTTATGTGTGTTATTTGGCTATAATCATATGCTTTTAATGCTTAATCGTACAAAAGTGCGTTTGCTAGTTCATTTGTAGCCAAGTACAAGAAAGTGGAGAAAAATACGGAAAAAGAAGTAAAATACGAAGATTTCTCCTAATACGAAGAATTCCCGTCAAAAGCAAGACTTGCGAAGTATATTCGAGAAGGTAAAGTCATCAAGTTAGTGGTCCAAAGACTCAAGAATAAATTTCAAGAAGGAAAACGAGAAAGAAATGAAGAAAAGAAGCTAAAACAAAGACATATTGGAAGACTCGTTGTTCCCGACACACCTTCACCATTTTGGCCATAACTTTTGCATACGGACTCCGTTTGACCCCCGGTTCGCGGCCACGGAAAGCTAAGAGAAAGATATACAAATTTGGCTTTTGACCTTTTCTGTCAAAAGGTCGCAACCGGATCGGTTGGAGCCCAACCGATTCGGTTGGAGGGCCTGTTTCTGCCATTTCTTCATCAATAAGAGTCCTAGCAAGTTCCAATCATGTTCCAAACGAATCTAGTCCCTTCCTACATGTATTCTAGTCCCTTCCAAGCTCCTTGGTGGCCAAGAAAAGCATTGAATACCCCTAGGCTTGGAAGTAGTATAAATAGAAGCCTTTGCAACCTCATTTCATCATCCCTTCTCCATCTTTCTCATCCCTTTCACCCACCACTCCATCTCTAGGTGTGAAATTCGATCCTCCACCCTTAAGGACGAATTTCCACCTAAAACAACATCCCTCTCTCAACTTACCTTCACCAAAGGTGTGAAATTCAATCCTCCACCCTTAAGGACGAATTTCCACCAACTATCCTATCCCGACTTGTGTGAAATTCAAGCCTCCACCCTTAAGGACGAATTTCCACCAACTATCCACCAAAGTTATCTCTCCCAAAAGACCACAAACCTCTGCCATTTTCAGAAGTATGCTTGGTTAGAAGTTGTAGTTGATTGGAGGCTTGAAGGAGTGCTATAATCCTTCACCCTTGCCTAATGTAATCTTACTTTGGGTAAATCCTTGTTACTTTTATGATGTTGAATGTTATGATTCATGTTTGGTTCTTTGGTTGTGTTGATTATGTGATTCTTGTGATGTGTTCTTGTCTTGTGAATGTTGTCTTTATACTTGTTTATTTCATATGAGAACTTGTGATAAAAGGATGTTTGGATAATTGTAGTGTTTGTTTGGAATATGTTGATAACATCATATTTGGTTGAATTGGAACTTGCTCTTGTTTATTGTTTTTGTTGATCATTGTTGAGTTCAATGGACGAAAGTATTCTTAACAATGGTTAGTTCCAATTCATTAGTGACAAATGATTTTGGTCTTGTACTTTGTGATGATTGTGCAAGAGAATTAATAAACATAACAAGTAAAGGTTTAATTTGGATTAAGGCCGAAAGGAATCTTTTGAATATGTGTTCTCATTATCTTTCAAGTAAATGGAACTTCACAAATTAATAACATCAAAGTCTAAGGCCGAAAGGGATTCTTTGTTGTTGTTGGTATAAGGCTCATGACATGACCACTTGATTGAGGCTTATGCACATTTGATTTATAAAACACTAAACTATTATTATAGGTTCTATCTTTGATAATATGTTTTCCAAACTAAACATCCTAATATCCTTGTGATCATTTGTCTAAACATGTATGTTCTTTGTGTGCTTTTTCTTAGTGGTTTGATCCGTGACAATCATAACCACGACCTTGATACGTGCTTGTTCTTATATTGCTTTCCTTGTTGGTTTGATATGTGACAATCATAACCATCAACTTGTTACTTGCTTAAACAAACAAACGACACTTGTAGTGCAACCAAGTCTCTTGGGATGACCTTGATTTACCATATACTATACTACAACTTGACTAGGGTATACTTGCCCGAATGTGTTCCTAGTTAACCGGTAATTCATGTTTACAAATTTAAAACCACGACGAAGCACATCATACCCTCATAAGCCAAAATCCACCCAAATCTTTGTAAACTGTTTTGATGCCACATAAGCAACATCAACAACAACAACCCAAACATTTAAAATTTATAAAGTTAGAGAAACTTTATCGAGTCTTAAACATGAGTAAAAACTAAATTGCCGTACTAAATTAGGTTGCGTGTCGGAGCCATGCACTACCATTTATTGATTTAATTCCCTTTGGACTACTAATGGCCAAGGTGAGTTTCATAGCCCCTACTTTTAAGCTGTTTTATACTTGTTTTGGAGGAAGATACATGCTCATTTTACTTAAATGATTTTTAATGGTGCATTTCATGCATACTATGCCTTTTGATTGATATGTTTTAAGATACATCATACATAGATGTTTTATGGATCATACCATAAGGCTTGACCTAGAATATTACGCAGCTTAGCCTAAGTCCTTAGATCCCATATTGCCCTTTTCATGAACCGTCAATTCCTGCTGGGAAGCGCGAATGTTATAAATAAATCTATTGGGGGTGACTCCCCTGTTCGGTTGACCCCGCATGGGCCAAGGCGAAACATATAGCATGTCAGAACCGAGTGTATTGGGATAAACACTCGCCATGGGCTCCTTATTTGTATGACTACATTTGCATACAGAAACTGTCGTAGCTTCGGTTGCATGAAGTTAGTGCTGGTGTAATAGATTTATAATATATGACATTATATTCATTGAAATGTGCATATACTCTTTTTATGGTACACTAATGAAATTCTTTTATGAAATTCTTTTATGAAATGTAATCATAAATTTTATGACATTATGCAAGACGTAATGATCATCAAAAACCAAATGTGAAATGGTATACTGAAGTGCCTTTTAAATAAACCTTTGAACTCACCAGCGTAAGCTGACCCCTTTTAGCATGTATCTTCAGGTTTTGAAGTGATAGCTTATCTTTGGAGGCGCAAGGCAAAGGCATGGCATGGTCATAGACAACTCTGATTTATGTATTGGGACCACTTGTTTATAATGGGCCATTTTCTGCACTTAATCATTAATGTAAACATTGTTTCCAAGAATGAATGAAAGTTTCTTTATGAAAATCAGTTATTCTATGCTTATGTTGTGATATCAATTTAGTAGCACCCCTATACTAGTGTGCTTCCGCTGAGCCATTTTGGGGGTGTTACATAGCTATCCAAAACAGCCCATGGATCTCAACTTTGATCAGGTCAAGCTTGCATGCATATAACGGGTATATATTCAAGTATAAAATGTTCGACACGTATACTTGTGTTTATCGTGTGGGCCCCCATAGGCTCACACACTCTTAGCCATTTACGTGTGTTTACAACTCCCACAAACCAACAGCTCCCACTTGGGAGTTGGTGTGTCGAATGACACACAAAAATAACGACGGAAACGCCTAGCAAACTCTCTCACTCACTTTTTAACTAAAAGTGTCTGAGAGAATAGTTTCGTAAAAGTTTCTCAGTAGCATGGTCATTCAATTTCTTGCTCTAATCATCCTTTGTTATAGATACCGTTAAACCATGGATTATGGATCTTAAATCATTCCATATAGTTTAACCATTTAGAATCTCGTTATAGATTTTAATTCAGATATACCAAATGTAATCAAAAATCATCTTGCATTACCCTTTGGGTTTGGCCAAACAATTATCTGATTAAATTTGGAGAGGCGCCATGGTATCTTTCTGCACATATCAAGTGGAGTAACAAATCCTTTATTGACTACAAGTTTTGTGGATGCTGCTTCACATCACTTAGAAATATAGCTTTTATAACTACCTTGTTCAGATAGCATTTTGCGGATACTTACAAAAAATGATATCCACACATAACAGAACGCTTGCATCTCAAGTCTAAGGACGAAGATAACAAACCATTTTCAATATTTTACTTATGACAAGGATCCAAAAGTAAATGTTTGAAAGTTGGGGAATCCAATATGCATCTCTAGTGAATACATATGAGTTTAGCGGAACAATCCAAATTCTCGTTAGAATATAACCAACACTCACATTTGCCTTACATAACAATATTCCCATATTGTTAACCGACAATGGACATATTTAGAATAATAAAATTATTCAAGGATTAAACATGCAAATATAGGATAACGATTATTGTATGAATGAATAACAAATACCAAGTATCTTTATTCATCATAAGGTAAAAATTGTCTTTCAATCCCAATTATCCAAATGCTAAAACATATGCATGAAACTCATTTAGTGAGTTGAAGTCTAATGTTTCCAACATTCTCAACCTTTCTTTTACGAGAAAAACTAAATAGTCATCTGAGTAAACTTTCCGAATACTTGTTTCAAATATCACATATAGTGAGTGATTTAAAATATAAGATAAGTGTCTTATCTCATATGCTCATACTATTGCAAGAGTTATAGTATGGAGATGTCGTCTTACCTTGCATGAGGTATTAGAAATCAACGACATACTGACAGTCATCTTTACAGTTTCTAAAAGTGTAAAGTATTCTCATTCATTAATGTGTAATGCAACAATGCTCTATGTTGAGCATAGCTAGTTAGCATATTTTAAAATAAAATCCTACTACAACTAGTATTAATATCCTCTAGCATCATTTGTACTTATACAACACTATGCTTTATAATTCGTAAACATCTATATTAACAATAATCTAAAAACTCTCAATTAGATATTATTGTTGTCAGCTCATCTTGTTCTTATACAAAAGCAACAACTAGTCTTATACATAATATAATATATATACATGATAAACCCTTAGTTTAAAAACATAAGGTTTCCATCCATGTAAATTATTCCAAGTGAAATATACCATTTAAGACTTGCTTAAATGATATATTGCATTTTGTGTTAGACTTAATTTTCCGCATTTGTTTATTCCATATAAACATTTATTCCAATGTTGTTTGTTTTATTCCCTAAATTCCAAGTGAAGTTTCATTCCAAGCTTAAGGATCAATGTCTAGCTTAAATAGAATGATATCTTCAACATATAAATTTAGAGGAAAAACACAATGCTCCCACTCAATGTCAGATATACTCAAGAGTTGTCTTAATTTAATCAGAATCATATTGTAATTAAATTCAAGATCTCAGATCTTAGATGCATGATTCAATCCAAACATGGATAGTATAAATTTTGTATACTTCATAAAGATAATGTAGATTCATAACCCTTTTGATTACACACCGTCCTCGCAAAAGGTAATCATAAAGAAAAGTTATAAAATCTTAATTGTCATATTTTTCATACAAGGAACATTTATGACAATTCAATATCTTTATATAATTAATGCGTGTATATAAGAAAATTTAATCACAGTCAATTGCTTAAGTATGATTAAAAACTTCATATAAAATGCCATGCATTAATATGTATACAATTTTGTCCTTGTGAGCCTTTCTTCAAAAGAAACTCATTCCAACCTCATAGGTTAACTGTTAGGCGAAATAACAATCAAGCTCAAAACTCGATTTGCCTTTTAAGGACTGCATCTTGTCATTCATAGTTCTAAACATTTATCAGATTCAAGATGTGATAATATATTTTAGTAGTTAGCTGATTTACAATAATCTCCTAACTTATATCCCTCAGCATTGATATTAAAAATATCACTTCAGGTGATGAGGCATCCTTGCGGATTTATGAATGAGAGTAATCATTATAATTCAGTCAACATTTTCATGTTTAACTTTAGTATGACATTAATAAGTGCATTTTAGAAGGTTAAGTATTTTGTTCTCAAAAACTTTGAGATTTGTATATGCTCCCACTTACTTTTGTAAGTAGAGACAATTCTCTAAATACTAAGTATTTAAGCAACAATAAATTGTTCTTTATTGGGAACCACAAAATACATTTTAAGTTCTCATCTCAAGATTCGTTAATAAAATGCTTCATAAGATTTTAACAAATTCAGAACTTAAATCAATACATAATGGAATTCCTTCCAACAACTCAAATTAGGGTTTATAGAAAAAACTCTAATTTTATATCACTCTTTAACCAAAAGTTCTAGCAATAGTTTTGTGTTTTGTCAAGCTAGGAAGAACACCAAAACTACAATCTTCAAGCTTGGAAGTGTAGAAAGATCAAAAATCCAAAAGGGTTTATGATTCAATTGGTTTGAGTGGTAAAACCTCAAATCCCTAATGAATTAGGGTTTTCAGTTATGGTTTGTCTTGAATACCTTCGAGGTTTGAACTATATTGAGTCTATCCTTGACACACGCTATTTCTAACCTTGATATATTTTGGAGGTAGAGCAATTAAAGCTATCAAGAACCAAACAATATGAATAAGGTTTGATCCAACACATTAGACATACCATAATGAAGTGGTATCCTACGAGTTATTAGAAATGTGAAACTATATCAGAATTCTATAGATAACTTAATTCTCTTTGGACCAAATACTTGTTAATTGGGTCGAGCCAAATTGCATATAAAGTATTTACAAACCAAGTGCATGCAATAATGTATATTCATTGGACAATACAAGAACCTTATGTTCACGTATTCACAAAAAGACATAACTATTCAAAGATTATATGTTCATGTGTTAACAAGAAAACAGAACATTCCAATAATACATTATAAGTCTTTGAATAATTCAAAGGCCTTATGTTTATGTGTTAACTAGAAGACATTACACATTTACTATATATACTTTAGGTTATAAGTCATTGATTAATTCAACGACTTTATAATTATGTCTTAACATGTAAGCATAATTATACTAACAAAAGTAATTACAAACGCAAACACTTGAGTTCTATAGTAATTTCAAGTTAATTTTATACATCAAAATCATGATCATTATTATATAACCATAATTATGTTGACTAAAACATGTAGTCAAATGTTGAAGTATCTTTACACTATATCATGACATTTGAATGCAGTAGGGCAACAAACATCTAGCGTGTTCAAGTCCTAGTAGAATCATTTTTAGAATGTAGTAGACTAGTAGGGCAATAAACATCTAACGTGTTTAAGTCCTAGTAGAATTCTTATTTACATGTGGTAGGGCAATAAACATCTAGCGTGTTTAAGTCCTAGTATATTTATTAGTTTTCTTACCTTGCGTTCAAGAGATACCAATAATATTGTTGTTCCTTGCACACACTTTGAGATTTCTCCCACTTGTGTAAGGTACAACATCATATTATGAAAACAAACAACACGTGATTGATTGTTCAAACGATATGATAATGTCATAGATATCATAAATAGTTTTAGGACCATAACCTTTAATAAGGAAATGTAAATTATTATTCTATAGATAACACTTCAGGAAGCGACAGCAGGAAGGCAACGTGTTATCTTATAAAATAAAATGCAAGTTTCCTTTAAGCAATGGTTATTCATATTCGGAAAGTAAGAAATTATTTCAATGCTAGTTTGAAATGATATGGGTGACTAACAGGAAATAAATCCCGTAGCTCCCACTGAAATTGACAACATTACATGAATGATATTTCAGTAATAAAATGCAACTGCTCCCACTGGATTTGTCAACATTGTAAGTGTTACATTTCCAGTAGAAAAACATATAGCATTTTTATATACGTTCCTATTCTCTTCAAATGCCTACGAGTAGCATGTACTTAGGTATTGAACAGAGTATATGAAGTTCTACTTATGCAGACAATGGACTAGCCATTCTTTTATTCAATTAACTTGAATCTTTAGCATGCAATTACTCCTTTATCGTCTACATATCCCCAAGGGTAATTAGCACTTTAGGAATAATAAGAGTCCAAGAAGACTACCTAGCAAATATGCTAGTAATTTTTTTACTCTTTGCGGTTTAAACTCATACATCGTGACAATTGCAGGATGTTATTTATTTTAGTAGCTCTAAACACAATGTTTCCAGTTACACAAAATATTCTATCTTTCAATTAACTCTAGACCACAAAAGGGTAATGAAAGATCATAAATGAGTTCATTGATTTGTAATCCTATCTTAGTTTGTCAACTAAGGAGAAAAGATAGGTATAAGTCTCACTCTTCATACTAGGAAAAGAGACAAGTTTGTCTTTCAAAGAAAAACAATTTTGTTTACGAATTATGTTGCAATAACACAATTAATCAGAACATAAAAAGTTCAATTCTAGTATTTTCGATAATTATATTCTTAAAATAATTAACTACCCAATTAATTACTAATTAAGACTAAGATCCATCTTGCAACCCCACTTAATTACCATAGGTTTGACCATTGCATAAAAAAATAGGACAAGAGGTAAGCGACGAACGTTAATTACAAAATGCAACTCTTAGATTTATGAGACTGTTTAAGGCATTAGTATCAAGTAATAACGTCAAAAACATGTTTAGTTCTCATCTTATGCCTCGGGTTCAAGGTCTGACTAAGCTAACTCGAAATAAATCGACCAAGTATGAACGTGTAAAAATAACCATAGGTCTGACCAGTGAGAAATAATTACCATAGGTTGGAAAGGCCCTTACGTCTGACCAGAGAAGTCAATATAAATGAACGTGTTCATAGTTGGATGGCATAGACTTAAAATTAACAAATAGGTATGCACATATAAATGTGGTAAAAGTCGTGTACAAAGAAGCATGCAAAACAACTTTGTAACACTAATTTTAAAAACATTTTGGTAATGACACTGTAGTGATCATCATGGTTCACGGTAGCTCCAATCGAACGCACATGGAGGCAGAGGACCAGGTAAGCGCTGAGGCAATAACCTAGACATCCTTTCGGTGCGACTGTGCGCACCTCTTTGAACCCTCCTTTTGAGTTTGTTCTAGTGGGTGAGCCGTACATCCCAAGTGTCCATAGCGTCTAGTTTTTAAATTCTTGAAAACGTGTTTCATATATTAGGTCACTTTATTTAACAAAAACGATTTTCCACGAATCAAATAGCAGGTCACAATGAGCATGATATTTAGGCGTGTAAATAAAGACCCATATTAATGTTATGGTTATGATATGTATTATTCCATATTGCATACAATTAGGTGTCAAAGCAAATAATAATGCATATATAAGAATCACAAACATATAAACATAAACATCAATATATAACCACATATTGTTCCGCGTTCTCTTGTGAGTCTTCCCCAAACGGAGAACCATAAGACCGTCACTAGGATACAATACCTAGATCGCCCCATACATCGCAAAAGCAATTGAGTGGGTCTTGTGGCCGGAAAACACATAAAAATGCATGGCAATCTCAATTAACAAGTAATTACGCAATTTTATGTATTTAATAAACAATACTAGTATGTAATTCAAATTATCATTATAATTCTAATTAACAATTAATTAATTCTAATTAACATTTAATTCTAATTAACATGTAATTCTACTTAACAAATTTAATTCTAATTAACAAATTAATTATAATTATCAATATAATTTAAATTTGTGTGTGACTAGTTATTATTTATTAAAGTTTATAAGTATTGCATATAGTTGTCAAAACAAAATAAAACGAATAACTAAATTAGGTTTCATGCAGCCTTTTAAACATGTTTATTAATAAGAAACGTGTAACCCATAATCGCAAAAACGAGATGGCTCGTGATGCCACTGTTGGGATTTTAGAACAAGTTAACCAATTAACCTCTACGAGTACGCATCGGATAAGGATCTAGTAATCGCAATTAGGTTAAACACGTAATTAATAAACAATTAATTAATACAACAATTAATTAATAAAAGGGTTAAAAGAAACCCTAGCCTTGCTTGGCAATTGATCTTTAGTAACAGACAATAAAACCAATACGAAACTAAGCACCTAAAGTAGATGCCTCAATGAGTATCACACACAACACGAAAACCGTATACGTTCGATAAAGAAGCTAGTCGAGAACGTAAACCAATCAACTTTTGACACCAACACTTGAATAGCCCGAACTAGAAAATCCAAGATCAATTCTTGCTACTGTCCGAGAACCAAAGAAACAACCAACAAGCTGTTATCAACTTATACCCGATATCGGACAAAAGAGTCCGATATCCTACAGCTTCTGTTCGAGATAATTAACCCACGACCAGGAGCTTTTTCAGCTTGTTTCCGCTACACTTTGACTAGGAAACGCAGGAACAAGTAACACCAATTAATCAAACCTTAAACACTTGGATCGATTACAAGTTAAGGATTGAAGAAAACCTAAAACCCTAATCAACTTAGGTATAAAGTCGACTTAGAGTTTTTTGCTGGGAACCAGTATTTGGTTTAGGTTATTAAAGGGTATAATCATGCGCATGCATGGCAGAAGGGAATGTTTGTTTATATAATAAAAAAAACCGACATATCATTGGTTTTATTGCTTGGTCAACAAGCTTGAAACCCAAGTTACCACCTTTCTCTCTTGCCCGATTAGTAAGAGCTATCAAGGCCCAAGGCACTCTACATTCGACCCAACTAGCTATCCAAAACAGCCCATGGATCTCAACTTTGATCGGGTCAAGCTTGCATGTAACGGGTATATATTCAAGTATAAAATGTTCGACACGTATACTCGTGTTTATCGTGTGTGCCCCTATAGGATCACACACTCTTAGCCGTTTACGTGTGTTTACAACTCCCACAAACCAATAATTTATCCATACAAGTTTTCTCATTTCATCGATGTCTTATTAGATGTGGTTGACATTGTGCTAAATACATATCTTGCTTGACATATGTCAGTTTGGAAAAAGGATAAAACCAAGAAACAAATATATTACATGAAGTCTGTCACACATGACCAACATGAAGAGGAAATGCTAAAAGGAACCAGATCATCAAGCAATCTATTCCATGTGACTGCAAGTCTAGTTGGTGAAAGGACTACCCATGCTTAAAGAGTTCCAAGAACTTCCTTTAGTAATTCATAAATCATGTTGACAATAACTTCCTCTATTATCATTTTGCACATCCAAAGTTATTTTGCTTAGAGAAGTAATACTTGCAAGCATAAAGACAATAATACTCAATAGTATTAGTTTACTGATACTCATAAATAATGCATAAAAGCAACCCATCTATCAAGGGGGTTATGCAACTAGTTCTCTAGTGAACAATGTTTTGGGCTTGCATAAATGCTAATTGATTATAGTACAAAATCTTCTCTCCATGTCACGAACGAAAAAAAAGAAAACAAACTGTATAATCTTTTTACTAATGAACATTTTTAATTTTCTTTCATGCTCTCTAATGGGAATCATGTTGATAACTCAACCAAACACTTAGTTAACTCAACATATGTGGTCAACAAAGAAGCAGAGCATCATAACAGAGCTGTCAAGTTTACTCCACACAAGATGAAGCTA
>BPTQ01000001.1:89872183-89883907 GCA_019973895.1 Chrysanthemum seticuspe | reverse complement strand
TTAAAGTAATCTTTAAACTATTTAAAACACGGGTAGATCAACTCTTATCACGAGTACATCAAGTAAGGTATTTCGTCTACGACTTAATTGTTTACACTCTACTAATGGATAGAGAAGATTTTGTCATAACTCATAGGTACTTTATTCGTACAGTAATCGAGAAAGGGTTACTTGAGAGTCTAAACTACTTTCTTCACCAAGGAGTATTGACGGTAATTGGTTACAATCCTTAATCTTTAAGGGCCATAATTTCTCAGCCAGTGGAGTTCATATACATTAGCAATCTTTCGAGCATCAGCATCAAGAAAATTCAATTCATCATTAAATCAATTCATAGTGGCACCTCCTGCCTGCCCAGAAATGGGTGACATACGGACTAGGTGTCGGGTTTCACACCGCTCAATACATTCTGATATTTATGAGAGAACATAACTCGCCACACTTTGGGCTGTGGATCAGGCATACAGTGGGTAAAGACCCGTCCGTCCTCCACGGTGATACTTAACTAAATTACTACTTAACTTAAAAGAACTACGACTACGAGCTTTCTAACGATTACATATACTTGAGGTGACCGACTCTTTAATACCGGGAATTTCTAATTCCTAACATTGGTTAATGGCAGTTATGAGGAACCACTTCTTTCATCAAATCTGAGAGTTCATTGGGAAAGAGCTAATGACATGCTTATTTCATGGATACTCAATACTGTTTTAGAAGAGATAGGTAATCATCTCACATTTGTTAATTCAGCATCTGCTTTATGGAATGAACTACATGAGCACTATTCTCAACTAGATGGGCACAAAATTTATCAAATTTCTAATGAAATTGTTGAGCTTAAGCAATCTAACTGTACCATTGAAGTGTATCATCACAAACTTAAGGGACTTTGGGATGAACTTGATGCAATAGAAGCACCTTATGCCTGTACATGTAAATGTGTTTATGAAAATGGAAAGAGGGAACAAATGAAGAGGTTAATTCAATTCCTCATGGGTCTTGATGATTGCTATACCAACATTAGGGGGCAAATTCTCTTAATGCAATCATTACCTGCTGTAGCCAAAGCCTATAGTATGTTAAGACAGGAAGAGAAACAAAGAGATTCACTCAAACATCCCTCCCCAATCCCTATTCCATTGAACACCTACATGACTACTTACACACCACCTCACAGGCAGAATCAATCCAACAATCCACCACCAAACACCACATCTGATAGGAGGAGCAGTTTCAGAAAGGGAGTTATTTGTGCTTGATGTAAGAAAGAGGGACATTCCAAAGAAGAATGCTACAAACTCCTTGGTTATCATCCTGGACATTCACTGCACAATAAGTATCAAACACCATCACAAAGGACTACAAACACCAACAGAAATGGCAATGGGAAATCTGTGCATATGGTGACTGGGCAAACACTCCCACAAATGGAAACCACATCACCTCTTGATCAGTGCTCTACTTCAGGAACTACAAATCACTCAGAAGCTCAAGTCAATGCCAGAATGGATCAACTCCAAAACCAATTGAACCAAGTTCTTCTGATGATGCAGAATGCCCAAACTGATATTTCTGGCATAGCTCCACATATGGCAGGTATACTTTCATTCTCCACCAATGCTCAGATTCCTACAACTATCAATGGTATTCACTCATTCAACTCTATTGCTAAGATGCACTCATTCATTGCTTCAAACATTTCAAAATCATCTTTCATATGGATTGTTGACAGTGGAGCCACAGATCACATTTGCATTTTATTTAGTCTCATGCATAATATCACAAAACTCAATACACCTATCACAGTTTCTCTACCAAATGGACACACATCACAGGTTCACTTTACTGGTTCAGTGCACTTAACACCATCCTTAACCATTCATGATGTACTCTACATTCCAACCTTCGCCTACAATCTTCTCTCCATCAGCAGACTTTTACATAAGACCTTATCCTCAGTCACCTTCACTCATGATAAATTTGTATTTCAGGGCCATGATGGGAGTAGCACATCTGGCACCCTTCATGGTGGACTATACCTTCTAGACTCAAACAAACACTCAAGCTCACCTTCATCAACAGTGTTATCAAGTGTCAGCAACTCACACCTTTGGCATTCCAGAATGGGACACACACCAATTCAAACTCTCAGAAAAATCAAAAATATTTCTTTTCCTTTTCATAGCTTAGATAGCAAATGTACCATCTGTCCTTTAGCTAAACAACATGTATTACCTTTTCCTGTAAGTACATCTCAAGCAAAATCAAAATTTGAACTCATTCATCTTGATGTATGGGGACCCTACAGGCATCCCACTATCAATAAATTCACTTATTTTCTCACTATTGTTGATGACTTTTCAAGAGCAACTTGGACCTATCTTTTACCCAGTAAACATCATGTCTTTACCACTTTTCAAATTTTTCACAAATCTGTTGAAAACCAACATCAAGTACCTATAAAAACAATAAGGAGAGACAATGGGACAGAATTCATCAACTCGTCCTTTGCCACTTTTCTTCAAACCCATGGTATAACACGCCAAACCTCATGCCCTTACACCCCTCAACAAAATGCCAGAGTTGAAAGAAAACATAGACATTTACTTGAGATGGCAAGGTCCATTCATTTCCAAGCCCATTTTCCCATACATTTTTGGGGATACAGTCTCCTAGCCTCCACTAACCTCATCAAAATGATACCCTCCAAAACCCTCCAAGACAAGAGTCCCTATGAACTTCTCCACCCTCACTTGATCATCTGAGAATCATAGGATGCTTAGCCTATCCATACCACCATACCACAGACAAATTTGACACTAGAGCCACTCCTACCATTCTCATAGGATATCCCCATAATCAAAAAAGCTATCTTTTGTATGATCCCAAGACTCACAAAACACTCACTAGCAGAAATGTTCTCTTTGATGAGGACAAATTCCCTTTCTCTACCCCTCACTCAACCACTACCACTCCTACACAACCATTCTTCACACCACAATCAAACTATTCAAATCACATACCACCTACACATCTTCAACATCCACAATACTCCTTCCAACTCCCCTGATTCAAATACTTCACCCACAACACCATCAACTCCAATCAACCCTCAATCCAGACACAATCAACCCTGAAACCTCCAACACCCACTGTAACACCCCCAAAATCACAAAGTGACAGCGGAAGACTATTTGGGGTATTACGTAGAGGATCATAGTCACAAGTTATAGAAAACGACTCTAAAGAGACGTTTTAAATAAAATGTTGTTACCATTTCATAAATTTCAGTGTTTTGGAAACACAAAAGGAAATACCACATGTTTGAAATTACATAAAAGATAGTTTTAAACGTTTACGAAATGATAACTTTAATTGAAAATAACACCACTTCAAGCGTCCCATGACGTCCACTCCACGCCTTCATGATATTCTAATTAGTACCTGAGATAAGCATGCTTAAAAGGTCAACAAAAATGTTGAGTGATATTCATAGGTTTAAATAATTAGTTGAACACAAGTAAAAGATGATAATTGCTTCGAATACAATCACCATGGAAAACATAGATTATTATTATGCGCTAAGCTCATGACACCAAACTAACTGCATACACCTAATTACTGGTGTAAGTAATAATATTGCCCTCAGAGATGGAATTGCCAATTCCATAGTTAACCAAATATAGTGCGCCCCGGTTATTTCCGATAACCGAGTCGGGGTCGTTAATTCCCATAGTACTATCCACAATATTCGCGTTCACTCGCAAGTGATTAATGGTTCATGATATAAAGGGCTTACGGCAGGCAACTTAGGCTATAATAATAATGATCAGGCAGCATACAGTTTAAGAAAGACTTGTGTTCTAGTTTATAGCATGCATCTCCCTCGCGGGGTTTGAAATAAATGAGTAAAGGCGAGGCTATGAACTCACCTTAGCAAAGCAGTATCCGAGTAGTAAAGAAGTCAAATAAATGGTACACCGAGTACCGTCACGCGACCTATAATTGTATACCAATACTTTAATTAATACCTTTGTATTTTTGACTTGGTAATATTTATATACACCGAAAGTTTAAGTTATTTATGTTGTGTGTCGTTTATTATCGAACATGATTAAATTTGGCTCATGGAAGTTCTTAGATAAAAGTATAAAGAAAACGAGTGAGTCTTTGGTTCGTCGTAATTGGAAGATGGCGCACGGAAGATATCGCAAACTAATAATAAATATATTTAAATTATAAAGACGTCGCTTAAAATATATATATATATATATATATATATATATATATATATATATATATATATATATATATATATATATATATATATATATATATATATATATAAGAAAAGTAACATTTTTATTATGATTGTAAAAATAAAATGACTTTTCGTTTTATATGTTATAATTGTCTTTTAGAAAAATGGGTATGACTTGTTTATATGTCAAATATATTTGATGACGAAATGTAGGAAATTATTATTGTTTTAAAATAAATCTCGTTTTGTATGAATTAAAAGTTAATTGTATTTCGTTATCCATTTGTATCATATGTTTATAAGATGAGGCATTGTGGAATAATATCGGAAGCAATAACGTCAAAACGAGTAGGCGAGAAAGATCAAAAAGACAAGTGATTGTAGCACGTTTAGAATGACGATTTTTGTTATTCTCAATGTTATGAAGTTTTTTATTTGTTTGTTCGATACTTTGCAAACTCTTGTGTTAAAGAAAAGTGAGTTTAATACATATCTGTTTTGTATGTTAAATGGTTTCATTCCAACAGTCACTTGACGTGGATTTGGACTCAAGGAGTGAAGTCAAGTCAGATGGTGACTTCGTGGTTCAACTGATATCCCAAACGCACCCATTGTGAGAAATAAGAAGAGAATAACATGTCTAAAGAAAGTTTGATGATGAGTGTCTAAATACTCATCATTTTTATACCTTTTAAACTGCAAAATCATCTGAAAACACTCAGAAACACATCAAAATGATCAAAATATCACAAATCAGTGTTTTATGTGTTTTAAATGCAAAAATATCAAAATCAGATGAAAAACATATCAAGTTTGCATAATTGGCAGTTTCAGTCCCTCAACTTTCAAAAAATTGTCAAAAATAGTCCCTGAGTGAAAAAATTGTCAAAGGTCCTTTTTAAATCATAACTTGTCAAATTTAGTCCTTTGGTGAAAAATATCAAAAGTTTGAGAAAATTACAAGAATGGTCCTTCAACTTTGAAAATTGGCAGAATTGGCCCCTGGAAAATTGGAGAATGACAGATTTGGTCCCTGTACTTTCTGAGATTGTCAGTTTTAGTCCTTGGAGAAACTTTTCAGAATTGGCAGCCTAGGTACTTGAAGTTTCAGAATTTACACCTTAAGCCCCTCCAATATTAAAACCTAAAAGCCATTTTTGACCCTTACCCAATTCTGGACCCCCTGTCAAAAAGCCTTTTTGAACCCCCTGGTATTAATAACCCAAGTCAAAATTGGTTTGACTATTCCCTTGGCGCCAAAACCAGTCACGGGTCTTCTCCTCCCCACTTGCTTTCTGCTAATACTCTGCACACACTCAACCCTCCTCACCTTATCACAAACCTTGTCCCCCCTCCTCATCATCCTACCTACCTCCACCACCCCCCTAGTAGCTAAAAAAAACAGTACCCTACAATCAAATTGGCATTTCCCGCCAAATCCAATCCAAAGGCCAATATGGTTTCTAGCCATCCAATGGCTCAAAAGTGTGCTGGGAAACAGTTAGGGAAGAGAGAGGAAGCTATTGGGTATAAAAGAAAAGAGAAAGAAGCAAGCAAGAGTAGTTAGTTAGTTTTTATAATTTTCCCAATGTCGTTTTTTAAAGTTTATGTTTTAATTTAAAGCAAATGTTGAAATTTTAGTTTTATTGTATCAGAACTAAGCTGAGACTTCAGTGTAATGTGTTTTTGCAAATCAATTCAACCTTTTATATAAATTGCAAGTTTCCAGTTAACTGTTGAAAGTTTCAGTTTCCTAGTCTTATATACAAGCTTTTGTTAAGCTTATTTTTAAGCTCAAACAGGTGTATGTGAGTGTATTACAACCTTTGATAAGCTTTCATTTAAGTTTTTAGCAAATTTGGACTTTGGTCAAATAAAGTCAAACAAGGTCAGTTTGGTTATGGAAATGGATATTGGGATGATGCAGCTTGGAATTGGGTTTGAATAGATTAGCATAGAGTAGTTCTGTGTTTGTTTTAGCCTGCAAATAGCTGGAAACCTGTGAGTGCCTGTTTCATGTTTAAATTTCAAGTCATTTTGTATTCTATGCTTTATCTTGTTTCTGTGGTCACCACTAATTTTAACATGTTTATATAGTTTTAATATGATCATGTGAGCTCAGTTGGATCATTCTTACAACTTGATCTAGTGTTTAGCTCATTTTAAGTGCATATCAGTCCATAACAGTAGTGTTTGGATCTGTGGTTTTAAATGTCTTTAAGGCTATTTCAGTGATTAAGTTCTGTTGGTGTATGCTTTCTTAGCCCATTTAGACTCATTTCTGTCAAAAACTTGCACCTTATAACACAGAAAGTCAAAATGAGCTCAAATCTAATTCTGTTGCTTAGCTGATGGAATCAGTTAACTCAAATCACATCAAATGGGTTGAAAACTTGAGAAGCTTGCCTGATAAAGTTGCATTATATCACATTTCATCACAATCAGTCTTACATTTGCTTGTAAAATTCACCAAAGTCAAATTTCAATCTGTTTTAAAAAAGTCAAAGCTGCACAAAAACCAGTTTTGTGCAGAAAGTGCAGCAACTGCACAGTCTTCATTTCAAGAAGATAGGGTCTCATTTTTGGTTTAAGTACAGTTGGCTAGGTAGTCTTCAATTCCACATTTTTGGTTTTTGCATTAGCTTATTGGATCAGTAGTTACAATAGCTTAAAGTCAGTACCTGTTCTGCTCATCTGTTTATGCATCAGTCACTGTCCATTTATGCAGTTTTTGTTTGGTCATTAATTGCTTCATTACTGGTCCTCTTTAGCTGTAATTTTGGATATACACTCTCTGCCAGGTGGTCTTGAGATCTCCACTGTTATTTTTCACTTCAGCTTATTGGTTAAGCTGATGCAAGTGCTTAAAGTAGGGTACCAAAATCTGTTTTTGCACTTTAGTCATATCACCAAATCTGAGCAATCTGTCAATCCAGTAGGTTTAGCTTGTTGTTTCTTGTTTCATTTTGGTTATCTTAGCTTATAGTAGCTTCCATTTCAGCTTGGTACCTTTTGGTGAGCTTTTGGCTTATCCAAGTGCTTATTTATAAGCACTTGGCACAACAGTTCCTTATTCCTCCAAATAAGCCACTGTTTTTCCAATTTTCCTTGCTTCCTCATAATGTTTTAGACTTTTCCTGAAATTTTCAGATTTTTCCAAGTTGTTTTGCTATTTTTCTTAATTTAAATTAGTTTTTAATCATTTTTAAATAGCTTTTAATACAAAAAATTAAGAAAAGGTTCAAAAAAATAATTTTTCATTTTTATTAAGTTAAGATAAATATAAAAAGTCAAAAAAGTAATTTTCCATATTTTTCATAGTTTATTTTGTAATTTTTAGCAATTTAATTAGTTTTTAATAGTTTAAAATTCATAGAAAATAGAAAAATAATCATAAAAATACAAAAATAGTTTTGAAAAGTCTATTTTGATATTTTAGATTTTTCTAAGTCTTAATTTTATTTTTCTAGCTTTATTTACTATTTTCTTGTATTTTAAGTAATTATTAATTAGTTAAAAATAGTTTTTAATTAATAATAATTAATTAATTAGTTATAAAAATAATTTTCTTTTTCTATAAAGTTTCTTTTATCATTAGGATTGTAAAAATGTATTTTTCATATTTTTAGGGTTAATATTGTGTAAGTTTCACTTTTTATTTTGTACGTTTACGTAATTTTTATTTAAACGTACGTTTTAGGTTTTAAACGTTCATCACTTTAAATATAGTGATAGCGTTTATTTAATAGTTTTTATCTTTTTAATTTCCTTTAATTTGCATTTAAGCCGTTTTTATTTGTTGGCTTTTTCCTGTAGTTATAATAATCTCAAATCTCCTTTTCCGTTCAAATCTCGCGATCACTATACGTTTGATAATCCATTGCATAGCTCGTTGGGACATAACGACCCGGGGAAACACTATACTCCTCGGATCCTCATTGCATCTGTGCTTAAGCTGTTTTAAGTTTTTTGCTTGCGTGAGAAAACTTGACGGTTTTGCGCGCATCAAATTTTTGGCGCCGCTGCCGGGGAGCTGTGCTGATTATCTTCCGTCTAGCAGATTAGTGATTTGAATATTCACTCTTTGTTCATACCATCCATCCTTATATATTTATATTTTCTTATAAAAAATCCAAAAACCCAAAAATATTTTCCTTTTCAAAATTTATTTTCCCTTTTATGTTTTCTATTTATAAAACCCCAAAAATATTCTTCTCATTCCTCTTATTCGTTGATTCTATTTCTCTTACCCTCTTTTGCCGTTTAATTCTATTCTTCGTATCCTCTCAACCATTTGATTCTCCTCTTATCCGTCTATATGTTTAATTCTAATGGCGGACATGCGTACGATGTTCGAAATGCTCCAAGTACCCACCGAGGGTTACGAAGATGCTGTTATTGTACCGGAGATTCTTTCAGAAAATTTCGAGATACAAACCGGTTTAATTCAACTAATTATGTCAAATCCATTCTATGGTTTTGAGAGGGACGATCCCTATGCTCACATCCGATGGTTTGATAGATTAATTTCAACCATAAAATATAGGGATGTTCCTCATGACACAATTAAGTTGATGCTATTCTCATTTTCTCTCAAGGGGGCAGCTCAGAATTGGCTCGAAAAAGAACCCCCTCGATCGATCACTGCTTGGGAAGATCTCGTTTCAAAATTTGTAAATCGTTTCTTTCCTTATTCTAAGACGGAAAATCTTAAGAACGAGATTACAAACTTCCAGCAGCGCTTTGATGAAAGTTTTGGTGAGGCATGGGAAAGATTCAAAGATCTCCTATGGAAATGCCCACATCATGGTTTCTCGGAATTACTCCAGATCGATATATTCTACAATGCTTTAATGCAAACCAATCAAGATTCACTTAATGCAGCCGCCGGTGGCAATATCTTGTATCGTACCCCAAGGGATATATTGACGATCATCGAGAACAAATCGAAAGTTCCGACTACGAGAAACAAACCGATTGAGATGGCTGAGCTTACCAATGATATTCGATGCATGAAGCAAAAATCAGAGCCCGTTGTTACCGTTACCGAAAGATGTGATATTTGTGGTGGTCCCCATCCTTTTTACGATTGTCAAGCCACCGATGACGAGGTTTATAATGCTACATCAACCCAATATCACAAGACTTTCGCTTTCGATGATGATGAGGATTCCATTCAAATGAAAGAATATTATGCGAGTTTGTCGGCTACAACCAATCCTGTTTCTGAGCCTTTCATTTCCGACTCTTCCCCTTCACTCACACCGGTTGAGAGAAGTGACGTCGTTTTAGAAGAGTTCGATGATCATATTTCAACAAACATTGTTGAACCCGTTGACTCTCTCATAATGGGGGACGAGCTTCTTAGCACTATTCCAGAAATGGAATCGTCTAGTGTTGAGAGCCTTGTCCCAATCCCAAGTGAGTCCGAGGTTATCTCCGGTAATATGTGTGATAAGCCTCTTGATGATGATTCTTACCCTCCTCTTGACATTCCAAATGATCATGTTGATATGTTCTCCGATTCTGACAACGATTGTACTTCGTTTGACGATTCTTTATCTTATGGAGACATTGATTATGTCGAGGACTTACCTTCTGAGCTAGTTAGCTTAGAGGATGCGAGAGATTCTGATGATCTGGAAATTGAGGACGAGATGCTTCGTGAAAAATTATTCAATATAAATCTCCTCGTTTCTAAGATCGAATCATTCTGTGCTAAGTCAGCTTCATCTCCTATCCCCGTTGTGGATAGTGACTTGGAAAAGCCCGAACCAATTCCTGAACTTAAGGCTTTTTCCAATGATTCTTTTCCGGAATTTGAAGTATTCCGCTTTGATGACGATTATACTAAAAAGGAGAGTAGTGGCAATCCCACTTTTCATCTTTCTCTTCATGAGTATGATTCGTTTCTCTTTGATCTAGATCCTGAGGAGTTCTCCGGTGAACTCTCTCATATCATATCTCCTCCGGAGTATGATCATTTCTATTTTGATCTTGATCTTGACCGGGGGGGAGACATGCTCTATCATAAGAGTTTTCTCATTGAGGACACTACCCCGTCTCTTCCTCCCGAGGTTTTTGTTAAAAATCACCCTATGAGCTTAAATGATCAAATTCAAATTAAAGATGATGAAGAATGGATCCTTATTGTTATCAAAATCTTCATTCCATTCCTCACATATACTGTGATTTCTTCTCTTCTTCACTCCTTCGGGAATGAAGACACTATCTTTGACCCCGGCATTTTCATTTATCATTTTTGAGCCGGTTCTATGTATATCTCATCGGTGTGGAACTTTCACGTGCTTCAAATGTTTGTCCAAACATCTTGAATGAAAGTCCGATGGAGACTGTTTCTTCCACTTTGCTTCCCCATGAACCAATGAATTCGGGGTCGAGTCAAGCTAGCGACTCGGTAATCAAAAACAGTAGCTTAACATGGGTTTTCACCCGTGTGTACCACCTTAGTATGGGGGAGTGCCCCACATGTTATATATATATTAAAAAAAAAAAAAAAAAAAAAAAAAAAAAAAATCTTCTATCTAAATAATGGCCGTAATATTTCCCTTTTACGTTCTTTGTTTCGGCATAACCGCCGGTACTTTGAATATTGAGGGCAATATTCATTTCTAAGTGTGGGGGGGAATTCTCACGAATTTTATCATATAATTATATCAATTCCCCCGTTTTTGGCCAAAATTTTTTTTTTTTGGAGTAAGTGTTCTGCACTTACTCATTTGGTTATCAGTCCGCCATGTTTGATAAACAAAAGGATTGGCTAATCCAGGAGCAAACGGCTCTTGGTAAAGATTTCTCAAATCCGTTTATATGGCTTGCAATTTGCCCAAAATTGTATGGTATTCAGCTCACCATATCCTAAAAAGTGAAGAGTTGGCTAGCCCGCAAGATTATGGCTTGTGGTAAAGGCACTGGAAAATCCATAATTGGTAATCAGCTCACCAAAGATAATATTGATAATTTATCTAAGAGTTGGCTAGTCCAGAAGGGTACGGCTTCTGGTAAAGACTAATCAAATCCGTTTACAGCTTATGATTTGCTCAAAATCATTTGGTTATCAGTGTACCAAGGTTCTTACTTGAACTGAAACATTTGGCTACTCCAGAAGTGATGGCTTTTGGTAAAGAGTTTAAAATCCATTATGTTTTCTCAAATCATTGCTAGGGACTAGCAATATCTCAGTGTGGGGGATTGATGAGTGTCTAAATACTCATCATTTTTATACCTTTTAAACTGCAAAATCATCTGAAAACACTCAGAAACACATCAAAATGATCAAAATATCACAAATCAGTGTTTTATGTGTTTTAAATGCAAAAATATCAAAATCAGATGAAAAACATATCAAGTTTGCATAATTGGCAGTTTCAGTCCCTCAACTTTCAAAAAATTGTCAAAAATAGTCCCTGAGTGAAAAAATTGTCAAAGGTCCTTTTTAA
>BPTQ01000001.1:89825733-89866350 GCA_019973895.1 Chrysanthemum seticuspe | reverse complement strand
CAGCTTAGTAGATATATATATACACCCAATTAAAAACAATTAGCTACTTACGAGTTTAGGACCTATAAGTTTTTACAACAATAGTCATGACCAAGACATGGAAAACATCAAATACTCCTAAACCGAACACTAGCAATTTCCAAGAATAAGCTGGGACGAAGTCGGGACTAAGCATGTTATCAAGTAATTCGAAATTAAGCCGAACCATATGGACCATTAGCTAACGAAATAAGCCGACACACTAAACCTTGATTCTCATATGTGTCGACTACATGTTTTAATCTTTCAAGTTTTAAAGTTTGTGATTCAAGTGTTCCTCTTCGTGTGACAGTTTCGACCAAACAACCACATAGACCCAAATTCAATGTTTGATGATAACAACATTTTTGAATATCCAGGATTTGAGCATTCATCGATTAACAAAAATTAACCCACATATATATATAGATGATTCGACTAGTGTTTTCATCCTTTTTAACCCAATATCAAGATTATACCAAAAACTAATAATAATACTCAAGAACCAAAATCACTAATACAAAAGATCAATATTAAAACTAAGATGAGGAAGACATAAAAACCTTAAGATGCCAACGATGACCGTTCGAAGGGATTCACACAATCTTTACCCAAAAGCCAATCCGAGCACTCCAACTTCAATACGAAACCCTTTTGATGGTGAGAGTGAATGGGATATGTGTGAAAACCTTGGTCCTTCATGGCCCTTATAAAGAAGAAGATGGGGAAACTCTTTCCTTGATCTTTCGAGGGTGGGGATGAAGTAAGGGTCTTTCTTGGGTAATGATACCAGGCCTTCACATGGCTCTTCCTTGTCTTCGTCTTCAGTGGTGGTCCAAGGAGGACAAAGAGTCCTTGGTTTTGTCGGTTCCTTCATGGGATAAGCCAAAGGTTAGCTATTCTTGGTTTGAAGTTGCATAAGATGTTTGGAAAGGGTTTTTGGAGGTGTAGCTATTCTTGGAGAGGACATGGCAGCGTGTGCAGGGGGAAAAGGAGAGACGAAAATGGAGGTGATGAAGGCAGGGATGCAGGTTTTTCAGAGTCAGAGGAAGAAGAGAGATAAGGGGTGGGGGCGTTGGGTATATGTGGGGATAAGATTATTTGGTTTTTATTTTATTTTGTAATTTTAATTATAAGTAAAAGAAAAAGGTAGTGTGTATTTAATTGTTGTGTATTGTCTTGGTATTAGACGTATTTTGGTACTCCGTTGTAAATTCGTAAATGTATAATTTTAACGGAACAATTATGTTATTCATATTTCCGGATACGTCATACATAAACTGACATGCTAACGAAACTTTAGATTTTTATTAGTTTGCTTTTATTTCTTCGCGTTTTCCTTTATTTTATTCTGGTACGCGTGCGGACTCCTAAGACAAGAAAATCTTTCTTGTGAGACTGATTTAGAAATCAGTAGAGATCAGGCATGGTTAAATAAAACTACTCGGATATGCATAATTTTTATGCAAGAAAAGATGAAATGTACATGCTAAAATGCTCAATTTAGATCAAATAAATTTGATAAATGGTCTAGTTCATAAATTATGAAGATTTAAAATAGTGAAATTTTCCAGGTGACTACACCCACAGTGTCACTGAACCAGCTCCTCTTCATTCAACTCCTATTTCCCACACTCCACCCTCAAACCCTCAACAACCATCAACTCCACCTTCATCAACCTCATATTCACAGACTTCATCACCTTCCTCCATTCCAAATTCTACACCACCACCACCACCCAGAACCTCAACCAGAAACAGGCAACCTCCTACTAAAATCAAAGATTATCACTGTCAACTTCCACAATCCAAAATTCACATTGTTCACAAACACAAACATCATCATTCAAATTACATCTCATATTCAAACTTATGCACTAAATCACTAATTCTCATTCACTCCATTGACACCACCACTGAACCAACCACATTCAAACAAGCATCTAAACATCCAAAATGGATTGAAGCAATGAATAAGGAAATTGCAGCTTTAGAGAAGAATAAAACTTGGATCCTCACCCTTTTACCACCTGGAAAAGCAACAATTGGAAGCAAATGGGTTTATAAGATCAAGTTTAATGCTGATGGAACCATAGAAAGATACAAGGCCAGGCTTGTAGCCAAGGGATACAACCAAAAGAAGGGCATAGACTACCATGAAACATTTTCACCAGTGGCTAAAATCACTACTGTAAGGACCCTCTTAGCAGTTGCCATTCACTTTGGTTGGATCATTCAACAGTTAGATGTGAACAATGCATTTATTAATGGTGATCTTCATGAGGATGTCTATATGAAAGTTCCCCAAGGCTACTCTCACACACTTCCTCCCAATACAGTTTGTAAGCTAACAAAATCCCTCTATGGTCTGAAACAGGCAAACAGACAATGGTTTGAAAAACTTACTCAATTTCTCATTTCTTTGGGTTTCAAGCAAAGTTATGTGGATACTTCTCTCTTCACCTTTCAATCAGGGACCAAATTCCTCAGTTTATTGGTATATGTGGATGATGTCATCATTGCTGGAAATGATAAGCTCCTCATTCAACAAGTCAAACAAAACCTTGATGAGAAGTTCAGTATCAAAGACCTTGGTCCCTTACATTACTACCTAGGAATTGAGTTTTTAAGAAACAAAGATGGATTGGCTATGACTCAGAGGAAATATGCAATTGATTTGGTGACACATGCAGGCCTCCTTGACACCAAACCTTCTGCTATACCACTCAATCCTCTTGTTAAACTCACAATGGATGATGGAGACTTATTACCAGACCCTTCTTTCTACAGGACCTTAGTTGGGAAACTCATATATCTCACAATCACTAGACCAGACTTGGCCTTTGCAGCTCAAACACTGAGCCAATTCCTACAACACCCAAGAGCTCCTCATATGAAAGCTTTAACAAAGGTCATCAGATATATCAAACTCACCACTGGACAAGGATTGATTTTTCCTACTCAGAACACTCTTCACCTCAAAGCTTTCTGTGACAGTGACTGGGCTAGTTTTCCCTTCTCAAGAAGATCTGTCACAGGTTATGGAGTTTTCCTTGGTTCCAGTCTCATTTCTTGGCAATCTAAAAAGCAATCAGTGGTCTCCAGATCTTCAACAGAGGCTGAGTACATGGTACTTGCAGATACTACTTGTGAAGTAACATGGCTTCAATGTCTCCTAAAAGAGTTCAAAGTTCAGGCTCCAACTCCTATTCTAATTATGTGTGACAATGCCTCCTGCATAGCACTAGCCTCTAACCCCATTCATCATGCCAGAACCAAACACATTGAACTTGATTGTCATTTTGTGAGGGACAAGGTCAAAGATGGACAAATCCTACCCACTTATATCCCTACCAAACATCAGTTAGCAGACATTCTCACAAAGGGTTTGAGCAGTCCCTTACATTACAATTGTTTATCCAAGTTGACAATGTGTAATCCTTACACACTGTCAACTTGTGAGGGGGATAATGGGAATCATGCTGATAACTCAACCAAACACTCAGTTAACTCAACATATGTGGTCAACAAAGAAGCAGAGCATCATAACAGAGCTGTCAAGTTTACTCCACACAAGATGAAGCTAACAATGCAAAGAAGCTTGTACAAATGCCAACTGATGTAACTTATATAGAAAGAAGCTTAGCCAAAGTAGCTTCTAGAAATTTAGTTTAGTTAGTTAGTCTTTCTCTTCACAATGTAGTGTATAAATACTTGTTGTATCTTATTTCTTAGTTAACAATTCATTAATACAATTTACTTTTTCCCTTATTCTATGTTTCTCAAGACTCTCGAACATAAAAAATAAACTCTATTTATTTTTTCTTCTCTTATTTTCTTTCTATTAACTTATGTTCTTTCCTATTTAACACGGGAACAATGTTTAAGTTACCAAATATAAAACTTAATAAACTTACTTGAACTAATTACAAGGTTAACACAAAAGGTGTTTGGCTTTGAGAAACTTATGTGATTTTGGTTTATCTTTGAGGGGCTTTTACATATATATCATTGGAAATTTCAGAAATTACATATATATCCCTTTGATGCATAAAAAGCATTGTATTTTATGCATAAAAACTGCTACAAATGATATACATGTAATTATTCATCCAGGGAAGGATATATATGAAATTATGCCTATCTTTAATAAGCTCAAATTTTACGATTTATTTCAAAATGTATGGGCTTTAGATGACATAATAAACTCTTACAAACTCAATCTTTTATATAATAAAGGAATTACATCATTTCGTAGTGATTTTGTCAATTCATTCTTATTGAAAAAACAATTAGGCCAATAGAAGAGCTCAATTTTGCCACGTAATCAAAATCGTGTGATGTGATTGGTTAATAAAAGTCAAAATTAAATTTATTTGGTCAAACTTTAATAATTTGGTAGAGAAATTTGATTGATAAAAAAAAACACATAAAAATATAGGTGTCAAATTTGTGAAAACAAAAACTTAAAAAAAGAGGAGTTAATTAATAAAAATTTAGTGGTTGAATTTTTAAAATTTATATAGAGTTAAGTGTAATATTATAAGCATCCATATTTTTTAATAACTTTGAATTATAAACAAATAACCCCTTATACTTTAAACCCTTTATACTTTATATCTTAAAAAATACAATGTATATGATGTTTTAAAATAACAACATATAAATTTGCATAAGATTATAAGTATCAATTTTTTACTATATACGTTCAATAAAGACTCATTTATTTCATTTTTAAAAGTTTAACGTATGTGGACACGAATTTACATTTTAAATACGGCTAAATTACTGAAAACGAAAATATGATTATCAAATTGTAAGCACTGGTTACTTTAATATAAAAATAAACACATGCTATTGTACTTATAACAATGACTTATGTAATTCTTATTTATTTATATAAGGATATCTAGAAAAACATTTTATAAAAACTTTAAGGAGTATACTTTAACTTTATCAACGCTCATTATGTGCTATTAAACTTGCATCATGTGTACAACATAATATCATAACAACATTAACATCTTTGTCAGCTAAATAAACTTAAACCTTGAGTTATCTAACAGAACTTTTTACAAATATTTTACCAAATTTAATGGATATTAATGCATAATGAAAAATTTGTGCATAAGTATTATTTGTACTTATATCACAATTTTCATGGGTAAATTCTTATATGTGTATATACTGAACTAAAATGCTAAAATAATTTTGATTTATGTGTAAACTTCGTGTGTGCACAAAACTTATAACTATATAATTATATGCAATTACCTTTAAAAAAACAATATTCGGTATTAATACAAAATATTTTTTTTTTGGTCAAAACCCCGTGCATGCACGGGTATTATAACTAGTTTAAGCTTATAAAATATAAGGCGAAATCAATCAGCTCATAAGCGCACAGATAAGCTTAAACAAATACCTTAATAGTTAGTGGACTATTAAAAAAGCCCAGTAGATAATAGCCTAGCCCAAGATGAAAGCCCCATTTCAAACCACATAAAGCAGGTTCATTTGAGTTGTCTGTGTCTCTAGGGTTTTTTGCAAACAAGGTTATTCAGCGCCGTCGTTGCTATCACAACCTTCTCAAACCCAAATCATGGCTGTCGGGTATTGTTTCATTTACTCATTCCTGCTCTTCAGTTTATATGCTTTTCATTTGTAGTTTAGTAATTAATGGTAATGTTATTGGTGTATATGCTTTGAAATTGTGTTGTTTGATAATTGGGGGTGTTTGTTTAAGCTTATATGTTGGCTTTTGAGCTTATTTGATTTTGGCTTATATTTCATAAGCCCCAATTTTCCAGCTTATTTTTTAGACTTATGGGCTAATATGAGTTTATCACATCATAATAAACATGTATAATCCCTCAAGTCTCAAAATAAGCCGGAAATCTGGGGCTTAAGAAATATAAACCGAAAAATAAATAAGCTCATAAGCCACATATAAGCTTAAACAAACACCTATTGTTCATTTTAGTCTAAAAATGATTTATCAGTTTTGTGTTGTTTATGCATCTAAAAAGTCTGATATTTATGTGTTTACTGATGTGGATTATGCTTTTACATTGCATTATTGTTACTTCAAGCGGGTGTTTGTTTCTGCTTATATACCGGGCTTATGGCCTATGTGGTTATCGGCTTATGTTTCGTAAGCTTATTTTTTGTTGAGTATTTGGAAACTTTCTGGCTTATATAATATTATTATGACATGATAAGCTTATATAAGCTGTAAGTTTCAAAATAAGCCACAAATACTGAGCTTATAAACATAAGCTGAAAACCAATTAAGCCATAAGCCCACTATATAAGCATAAACAAACACCCCCAATTGTTTATTTTAGTCATAAGTTGGTTTGCTGATTTGTTTGGCTCTAGCCATCACTGATGTGGTTATTGGTTAAGCTTCTAGTTTGTGATGTCTGTCGAATCAGTTCTTTGATTTTAGTGGTACTTTTGTTAATGGTTTTTGTTAAATTTGTGCAGTAAGAACAAGAGAATTTCCAAGGGAAAGAAAGGTGGAAAGAAGAAGGCGTAAGTTATCTTTGATCTAAAAAGGTTTAATGCATTTATTTGAGACTGCTGTAATTTGATTTATGATACTGGTTTTGCTGTGTTGATTGCAGAGCTGATCCCTTCTCCAAGAAGGACTGGTATGACATCAAAGCCCCGTCGTTGTTCACCACCAGAAATGTTGGCAAGACCCTTGTTTCTCGAACTCAGGGTACCAAGGTGAGCTTCTTTTCATGCTGATAATTCATAGTTTCATTGTTCTGTATTGGTCAATGAATGATTTTATTCTACAACACAAGTCATTAGACTTAAAAAAATGTTAAAGTTGCGTGAGTTGTTTTTTGTGAAAAAATGTTATTTATGACATCAAATACGAAATGAATATTTTTACCAAGTTTAATGACTAAATTGACGATTATTTTCTCCAATAATCAGATTGGAACCTGAGATAACCCCATTTTTTTGTCTTTGGTTTGTTGATTCCAAGCTCTTTTTTAATGAATATTTTTACATGTGCATCTTTTAAATCACCTAAAGGTGTATTTTAACATTTTATAATTGTGTTGATGTGAGTCAGATAGAGTTCAACCCCTTTTATGCTAGCATATGATTTAAACAACTAAATTTATGTGATGTTAATAGTCTGTCAGATCTGACACAGGGAACAATGGATTCGCAGAATCATTTTTTTGGTTAACTCAGAACCCATATATAAATTAATGTAATATAGCTAAAAAACTTTGAACTTAATGACGTCCAATTATATTAGAGTTACCGGTGAAACTGAATCTGTAAAGAAGGCACTATCTCCAAAATATGTTGTCTTGTGTTCGAATGCATTTTGGCCCATTTTTTGCATCAATTGGTTTTCGGTGATTTGGTCTGTAGGGGCCAAATTTCTATTGCAACCATACTCCAGGTTATTATTGTATGTTATTCTTGTATGCATATTAATTTATGGTTAATATCTTATCAGATTGCTTCAGAAGGATTGAAGCATCGTGTGTTTGAGGTCTCTTTGGCTGATCTTCAAGGTGATGAGGATCACGCATACAGGAAGATCCGTCTGAGAGCTGAGGATGTTCAAGGAAAGAATGTGTTGACTAACTTTTGGGTAAGACAAGAATCTTTGTTTATTTGTATTTGTTTTGGGGCAAATCACATTGAATGATTAACTGTATTAACGTGGCTTGCAAATCTCTTTCCAGGGAATGGACTTCACCACTGACAAGTTGAGGTCACTTGTTAAGAAGTGGCAGTCTTTGATTGAGGCACACGTCGATGTTAAGACAACTGACAACTACACGTTGAGAATGTTCTGCATTGGATTCACAAAGAAGCGTGCCAACCAGGTGAAGAGGACCTGCTATGCTCAATCTAGCCAAATCCGTCAGGTATTATCTACTCTTGAATTGATGAGTATGTTGTGTGTTTTACTTGTGAGTAGCTGATAAGTTATAACTTAAGTCACTTATTATCATGTTTAACGGTATGCTGTTTTGGTTTTTTAGATTCGTCGCAAGATGAGGGAAATCATGGTTAACCAAGCACAATCTTGTGACCTCAAGGAGTTGGTTCAGAAGTTCATTCCTGAGTCAATTGGCCGAGAGATTGAGAAAGCAACATCAAGCATCTACCCTCTGCAGAATGTCTTTATCCGCAAGGTCAAGATCTTGAAAGCTCCCAAGTTCGACATCGGCAAATTGATGGAGGCAAGCTTCTAAATATTGTTTGATCATCCAGTTTTCACCAACTGCAATCTTATACGTCGTCTTTTTATTGGTCTAGTGTATATCTGAAACAGTTTCGTTTTTTGTGATAAACAGGTTCATGGTGATTACTCAGAAGATGCAGGTGTAAAGATTGAGAGGCCTGCTGAGGAGGAAGTCGTTGAAGAAACTGAAGTGATTGGTGCTTAAACGAGATTTTGTTAGCTCTATTTTGCCTTGCTTCTTTTGTGTTCTGGTAAACCGAATGTTATTTAATTAAAAAGTCGTCATGTATGTTTCTCTTTCAGTAGAGATGTAACAATCTGGATTTTGTTTTTATGAGATTAGATTTTGAAATTGCATGAAAATGGAGAATGCACCTTTATTTGTTTTGGTCCCTGTTTTTTCTTTATGTACAAAAATTTATGGGCACCGAATTTGGAGTATCCTACTTTCATACAATTCACATGGTTCAACAAGCAATTGATATTTCATGATCAAGGGTGTAATACTCTTTGGAGTAGCTGTCCTTGTATATTGTATTAACAATCGAAATAGGTCGAAAGAAAAAATCTCTATTTGATAGGGCTTCTTCCTATACATTAGACCCAGAAATGATACATTGGAAGAATCCGTTGGGTCTTCTAATGTCAATAGGTTGATTGTTTCGCTTCTGTATCTTCCGTCAGCGGTAAAACTTACATTACTTTTATCGAGCCATGTTCACTATTCAGTCCCCTATCTAGCATTCGATAAGACTATAGATAACAAGGGGGTTATGTTCACTATTCATTGGACCCAGAAATGATACGTTGGAAGAATCCGTTCACTATTCAGTCCCCTTACATTACTTATATCGATGGGTGCCTGGTATTTCATTGATCAAAATGGTGTCATTGAAATGTGACAGTTCCAGTCATTTGTTTGTTTTTGGCCATTTCGTTGATACGGGGGTTATGTTTGAGATGGGACAATTTGTAAAATGGGTAGTAGACAGTCAATTTTCTTTTCCAGCACACATTTGCTCAGAAAAAAGTCATCTTTGTGAACAAAGATTTGTGCCAATTACTTATGTGAGCCATTGACTAGCTTATAACAAAGAATCTCATCACATTATGTGCATTTATCGATTCTATACTGAAAAATAAATATGCTCTGTTGCCACCGTCGACCATTGCCTTTTAGTTAAAACTTCACAACGTAGTGTTGGTACCCAATAGTAGGTAAACGAATCGAGCTAGCCAAAGCCTTGAGTTCGAATCATTTTGAGCATCATTTTCTTTTTAGTTAACTTGGCAACATAGCGTTGGTACCCAATAGTAGGTAAACAAATCGAGCTAGCCAAAGCAGTACGAATCATTTTGAGCATTATTTTCTAAACACTCGCTTGACTCGTGACATTGGTACAGGCTCATACCCTACTTGTTTCTCAAGATAAGCCAAAAATGAAATAAAACTCGAGCCGAACTCGGCTTGCATTCTAGATAAATTAAATTTGACTTGAGCTTGACTTGCCAAGCGCCTCGAGCTTAAACGTTGTGGGTTAAGACTTTTTGGAAACATGTGAGATAGAATTTGTGAGATAGGCGATGTAGGTTGTAAAAATTTACCGTTTAAAAAATGTTTTTAATGATTGTGTGTTTGTATTGTGAGATTGTGAAAAATTAATATGTCATATTATTATATGCAATATAAACATATTAAATTCATAATATTAGTAACATTCAATTAATGTTATGATTTAAAATGTTATGATTTAATGTACAATTAATGTATTTTTAAATTTTATTTTAATATTTATACTAATAAAAAAAGTTGTGTTAACTTAATTTTGTAAGACTAAAAAATAAAGACCTCAAATACATTATAAAAAGTGGAGAGGTAAAAAACTCGAACCTCTTAAAAAAATTTGAGTTTTTTACGTGTAAGATCGGAGACAAAATTTAGTTAAAATTCTTTTGTTTAAATGTTTGGGTGAATTGCATATATATCCTTACAAAGCCTTATAATTGCATATATATCCAACAAAAACTTATAATTATATATATATCCTTTCAAAACCTTAAAATTGTCATATATATCCAACAAAAACTCATAATTGCATATATATTCTTTCAAAAACCTTAAAATTGTTATATATATCCAAATAATTATTTTAATAAAAAAAAATGTCAAATAATTATAATTGAAATATAAAATGACTTAATAACTTTTTTCTTTTTTTTTTATCCAATTGTTCATTAGATTCTAATGTTTTTTTTTAGTTAAAATGACTTTTTATATTTTTTACGAAGTTGAAGCTTTTTCAAATATACTCGCACTCTAACTTTATATGCATATACTTAAAATACTCATTAAGACACGACTTTAATTAATAGTTTTCTGCACATCACCACTTTATAAACCAATTTTTCTTAGCCAAAACTCAAAGCACATATCATTACTAAACTAAAACTGTGCATACAATATACAACATGACTACACCCGGATATATGTGTCAAACGGGTAAGAATGGCACTATGCCAAACACCCTTTTAATTTGTAAAACATAACATAACTAGTTATAAACTTCATTAATTTTGCGTTTATATAAAACATGATATTAAAACATTTGTCCTAGGCGTTTCGTGGTATTAGAGAGGGTTTAGGATAAGCTCAATTACCCATGAGCTCCACCGATAGCTAAACCGCGACCTTATGCCTTAAACTTGATCTCACCTATAAGAAAAACATAAATGAAGCAACGTAAGCATAAAGCTTAGTAAGATAACATATATAAAACTGAAAATAAACATGTCAATGCTAATAGATGTTGCTTCATAAGAACTTTCCCCCGCTTAGCTATCTTGGTGCTTATAACACTGCTAATTCCCCACGGGAATATACTCTTGCATCATAACATGTACTTGGGGGCTAGATACTTCATCATAATGCTAGAAAGCATCATGCTTGCCTTGAATATACTAGTTGTCCACTTAGGACCTGGTGAACCCGCATTTGGTTCAATATAGCAATATATACTCTAGTTGTCCACTTAGGACGTCAATTCCCTCTTTTGAGACTTTTCATATTTAGTTGTGCTTTTCATGGCTGACGAGCCATATAAACATACTAATCATCCACTTAGGATGTTTGAGTTCCATTTTTGGAACTTTTGCAATTCTGAGGCTCGATTCTCCACTAAGGAGGTCTAAGTTCCAACTTTGTCTGGAACAACTGTATGTGATCACATAATAGCACATGTCGTCCACTTAGGACGTCTAATCCCATCTTGGGTCATAATGCATATAATTATGCAAGTCACCCACTAAGGATATCTAGTTCCAACTTTGTCTGGAACACATGTATGACTCTTATAGTCATGTCGTCCACTTAGGACGCTAAACCAGTGAAAATAGACAATATTAGCTAAAATCACTTTACTAGGACCACATGGGTCATTACGGGCTGTTTTGACCCGTTCACTTTATTTCACAAATACAATTATACCGTTCAATTCATTAAACTCATAATACGCAATGTAAATTCATAACACGAATATAACACATAAACATACAATAGAACTTAGATATAAGTATCGCGAAATATGCGACACTTCTAACGAGCTATTAAAGACCCGTTAAAATGAGCAAGGATACATCATTTATGCTAAAAACTTGTTACTAAGACCACACGGGTCGTTACGGGCTGTTTTGACCTGTCTAAATTTTTCCTTATATAATCTCATATTGCGAGATCCATTTCTACTTATGATATATACTTTAACATTACTTATGATATATACTTTAACATGATATATACTTTAACATAACTATGTGCTCAAATATCATAAACTCGTAGCACAAGTGTAATACATAAGCATAATAACAAAATACGAACGTAAGTACCATAACACATTTGGTATATCTAACGGGCTCTTTTAGTCCCGTTTCTAATCTTATATACGTACTCACCTTGATATGGCTTGTAATCTATCGCGAGCTCCCATAAACGTCCCCGGCTAACCTTTACAACCTAGGAACACGTAAATAACATGGAGCTTACTTAAATAAGGCTTAATTTGTCATAAACAAGCTTTAGAAGTATACTAGGCCATAAGGGGGTGTTTGGTTCGTGGCTTATATAAAAACATAAGCATATTTCCTGAAAATTTACACTACAAAATGATGTTATAGCACCTTAACAAGGTACCCATCACTTTTCTAAATAATTATACATGATTACTAGCAATCTTGGTGATTTCTCAAAAATCAAAACTTAACATAATCATGTAAAATTCTATGAAACCCCATATATGGCATCAAGATATAATCTTTAAGCATTACCCACTAATGGGTAACTCTAAAACATGAATTAAAGAACAAGGTTATGATTTTACTTCGAATTGATTCATGGAAACCATAGAATATGCGTTTTTCAACTTGTATGAGGTGATATCTTGCTTAAACTTTGCTTACTTTTAAAGTAGAATCAAAACCCTAACTTGTTCTTGTGTTTTTAGTCCAACGTGAAGCAGAGAAGAGAGGGAAAGAGATAAAGAGTAAAATGAAGTATTCTGATACTTCTATAGGGTTTAGATAAGTTATAATATAAGTTTCATCATTTAGAAAAACTAGTCCCTGCTAGTAAAGCTATTACATAGATGGTCCTTGTTGATGTAAAACTTATTTCATGAGAGGTCCTTACGACTAACGAAATATTATTATTATAATATCGGTTGACTAGGAAGCTTTAAAATATTATGATAAATCATTATTTTGAAATTTGGGGTGTTACAACTCTCCCCCACTTATTCGGTTTGTGTCCTCACAAACATTTCCTGAAAAATATTGGGGAGTATTTGCTGAGATTTTCTTCGGCTCTTATTTATCCTCTGACCTCTTTTCTATTCTTTCATCTAATTTTAAGAAGGAGGACCTCTTATATCCTAGATATCTGGACCTTAACGTCAAGAATATTTACTAACTTCATAAAACAATCGGGTTATTCTATAACCACGATATCTGCTAGAGGTACATATTTTGTTTTACCTGCTAAGCATGATCTTAGCTCGAATACATGGTAGGTGCTAAGAATACTATTGAGTTCTTTTAATAATTCAAGTTTCTATTTGCTACATCGGCTGATTCCTTTCTAAGGGAATACTTTTAACACACTTGAATTAACAACTGGAAATTCTAATGCTCGTGTTCCCTTATCCTCATAAGATGTCAGCCTATCTTAGACCTTCTTATGGAATCTCTGTTTGAATTCGGGAGTGTATCTGCTGCCTCCACTAGGGACTATAGAGCTGCCTCCACTAGGGACTATAGAGATAGATACTCTATGATTGGCATCAATTTCACAAGGATATAAATTTGTGAAATTTTCTAGAACGCTGAGTTGGAACACTAGAACTATGATCTAGTGACGGACGCCACCATCTAACAGTTGTATTGTTTCGTATGACATGGGTCATAACATGATCATGATCAATTTCAAGCATACTTATTGCCACACAGGTTGATTTAAATATCTTGAGTTCATTCTCGCTATTGAGGTGACCATTTACACATATTTCTTACTCTAATTAAGTGCGCATAGCACATATCTGACTGAATTCAGAGAAAACGTTGAACTGAATTATATAACTGTTCCTAAGCTGGTTTCTAGCGATTATAAGCTAAGCAATACCGCTATACTCGGAATTGATCAATGCAACACTGGATACTAGGTATCTTAGAAACCAGACCTTAATTCTTGCAGTCAGACTAATAATAAAACTATGTGTGGAACTTACTATTCGATCTGCACACAAATAACATGATACTATATAAGTATCTAAAACACGACACTGTCTAACTGTATAACTTATTGAGTACATAAGTACATACTGAGTGTGTAAAGCACATACTGATTGAGTACTTATAATACTATACTCATTGAGTGTATGAGCACTATACTGACTCGCGCCTTATTAAATGCATAGAGCATTATCTGCCCAACTGGGACTGACTAATGTGCAGGAACACATCGTACTCCTGACTGAGTGTATAAACAACTTTGTACGCCTTACTGAGTGTATAAAACACTTTGTACGCCTTAGTCCTTACTGAGTGCATAAGGCATTTATCCCCATACAGGACTGATTAATACTAAGTCTGGAACTGTTCACACATGATATTCTCCTATACATTTAAGCTGAACTAATTACTGAGGCTCGACTACATCATGATATTAAGTCGAGCTGAATACTGAAGTTGCTGAGCTGTTACTGAATACTAAGTCTATATGACAACGAGGTTAAACTATGTCATAGTATAAACTAGAGCTAAGTTATATCATAATGAGAAGATTGAACTGTGGCGTATACTGAGACTGAGCTAAATACTGGAGATTCTCATGATTTGATTTATGTGGGAGTTTTGGGTCGCTCCCAATTCATAATGGGAGTTTTGGGTCGCTCCCAATTTGTTAGGAATCAGAAAATTCAGTCATTAAACTGTCGGTCACCTCAAGTATATGTAATCATTAGAAAGCTCGTAGTCGTAGTTATTTAATGTTAGTAAGTAGTTAGTTAAGTAAAACCGTGGAGGACGGACGGGTCTTTACCCACTGTATGCCTGATCCACAGCCCGTAGGTGGCGATTATGTGTAAGACTATAAATACTCTCTACCTCCTAAGGTAGAGAGTTGGAGCTCATAATAATATTTTCACTTTCTCTCACTAAGTTCCCAAACCTCTAACTCTTTCTCTCTCTAAAACCTTAAGTTGTACGCCTAGTTTGATCATGGTATGATGTGTTTGTGAAATCCAATATGTTACAATTGGTATCAAGAGCCATGGTTTGATCATCTCTCTTACTTATCCTTGGATTTCTAGTGGTTTTATAAGGTTTTTGGGTTTAAAAAAGTTTAGTGGTTTTTGCATCATTTGGATCATTTCTTATGTTAAAGTTTGAATTTTATGTGTACTTTTGTGTTTAGAATCATTGTAAGTGCTTGGGTTTTGATTTGGAAAGCTTGAATCACTGTGGTTGAGCTTGTTTTGGATTGAAAAGTGTGGTTTTGAAGTTTTTCATCTTAGCGACTTGAGTCTCGGTGTGTTTTTCTTCGTAGCGACTTGCTTCAGTAATTTCCAGCGAGTTGTAGTTTAAGTCGTAGCGACTTGATCTTAGCGACTTGTCTATTGAGACAAGCCGACAAATAGTACAAGTTAGTGGAGGTTCCACTTCGGCTAGCGACTTGGTTGGGTTAGCGACTTGTTTCTATTATTTCTAGCGACTTGTCTTTATAATTATTAGCGAGTTGTTCTCAGCGACTTGATCTCAGCGAGTTGTTCTTTAGCGACTTGTCAGCTTAGCGATTTGTTGAGGTAGTGACTTGTGTTTAGCGACTTGATTCACAGCGACTTGAGTCTTTAGCGAGTTGTTATTTAGCGACTTGTGTTTAGCGACTTGGCACACAACGAGTTGTTCTTTAGCGACTTGTCTACCTAGCGATTTGGTGCTTTAGCGACTTGGTGACTTAGCGACTTGTCTCAAGGGTTATAGCGACTTGGTAGATTTCTGTTTCTAAAACGGTTTTCTCTTGATTTAGTAAAATCCCGTCAAAGAATCTATTTCCCGGTTTAATCATAGAGTTATAAAATCCCTTGAAATCTGTAAACATGTCTACCAACGTGCCTACAATCATCTCTACTGTAGCTGAGGACTTTCAAGCAGCTGGTTCAGACACTCGTCCACCCATGCTTGACATAACTGACTACGACTCATGGGCTCAAAGAATCAGAGTGTACTGTTTGGGAAAGGAAAATGGAGTCAACATTCTCAAGTCAATTGATGAAGGACCGTATCAGGTTGAGACAACCAGAGACATTCTTGATACTGCTGCTGATGGCTCGGTGATATTAGGACTGGATAGACCTAAAATGTATGATGAACTGACTGATAAGGAGAAGAAGAGATACGATGCTGATATCAGGGCTTCAAACATTATACTTCAGGGTCTTCCAAAAGACATTTACAAGCTGATCAATCACAACACTGAAGCCAAGGCGGTTTGGGATACTGTCAAGATGCTTCTCTCGGGTTCTGAATTAACTAAGGAAGACATAATCACAACTGTATGATGAATTTGAGCACTTTAAGATGAAGCCAGAAGAAAGTGTCTATGAGTATTACGTGAGATTCCACAAGCTTGTGAATGATATGAGAAATATCAAAATGACCATGCCAAATATTCAGCTGAATTCAAAGTTTGTGAACAACATGAATCCCGAATGGCATAAATTTGTCACATCTGTGAAGCTAACCAAAGGATTGAAGAATACCAACTATGAGCAACTGTATGGATTCCTTCTTCAGAATGAGAGACATGCTATGTTTGAACGAAGGATTCTTGAACAGTTCAAAACTAAACAGGGAGAAACAAGCTCTTCAAATGATTCAACAACTTTTTACACAAATATTAGAATTACCACCAAAGCTTCACAAGTCATACCCACGGGTAATGGTAATTATAAACTCATCCCTGATCCAGCATATAAGCCTCCAGACTCGAACACATTCATGGAAAACTTCATCAATCAACTGTCTCTCATGGTTAGTCAAAATATGAATTCCACCCCACACACCAACAATAACCTCATATCTGCATCCAATCCACACAATCAAGCTACTGTCAGAGATGGAAAAGTTATGGTGCAACCAGTTCAAGGAAGGCAATATGAACAGGGAAGAGGTGGAGTAGGTGGAGGTTATGTTGCAAATCAGAATCGGGGAAGGAATGGAAATCAAGGTCAAGCAAAGCCAATTAAGTGCTACAACTGTAGTGGTGATGGACATATAGCAAGGAACTGCACATCTCCAAAACGTCCTCAAAATGCAGAGTACTTCAGAGACAAGATGTTACTTGTGCAAGCTCAGGATAATGGTGATGTTTTGGATGAAGAGGAGTTGTTGTTTCTTGCTGAGGGAAATGCCAAGACATATGATGTAGATGTGGATGAGCAGCCAATTCAGGAGATAGGTCATAATCATCAGAATGCCTTTCAAGTCACTGACTGTGATGCATACGACTCTGACGTCGATGATGAACCTACTGCACAGACAATTTTCATGGCTAGCATTTCTCCAATGGTCTCTCCAAAGGTCTCATCATCACAGCAAGTTGGTCCATCCAAAGAATCAATCATCTTAGAGGTATTAAAACTATATGATGATGTTGATCAACAAAAGATGCATGATAAAGTGCAATCACAGGAAACTTGTGACTCAAATATTGCTAATATGGGTAATAATAATATTGTCCCATATGATCAATATGTGATCTAAAGTGAGAGTGTGATTGAACCAAGTGATGCATCTTCTGCAGTCAATGATGACTATGTTTTTGATGAATACACTGGATGTGCCTCTGATGATTCTGTTACCTATGAATTGAATGCCTATAAAGAACAAGTTGCTATTTATGAACAACGTGCTAAGTTTGAGTTAACTACCCGTGAGCAGGAAATGGATGACCAAATGCGTACAATTATTAGAAAAAGTAATTTTAGAGAAGAAGTGTTAAAACAAGAGTTAAACTCCTTACAAGAAAAGCTTTCTAAAACTGTTAAGCAAAAGCAAGAGCTGCAAGATAATGTTAAAGTGCTTAAACAAGAATTCAGTGCTAAGGAATCAAAACTTTTGAATGATTTTTCTAATCTAAAAACTTTGAAAAACAAGCTTGAAAACAAATTGTACGTACAAGGGAATACCATTCAGACTGCTCACATGATCACTAAGCATAGAGTTCTCAGCGATAAGCATAGTATTCACATTGTAGAGAAACCTAATCCTGAGTATGGTAAGATAGCAAAAGCTGCTCAAAATGTGATCTATGATGGTAATGAAATCCTTAAGCCTAGGCAGAAACCTAGTTGCGCTGAGTGCAAGGAAGAGGATAGAAAATTAGATGATGCATCTAGGGAGAAAATGGATAAGAAGCTTAACGATCCTGCGTGTAAAAAGAATAACATAATGATCAAACCCCATGATTACACTAAGGAAAATTGGATCTCCCTGAACATGTTTAAGCCTCAAACTCAATTAACCCCAGAACAGATCTTTTGGAAGAAAGATATGGATAAGCTAAAAGTTAATGTACTTGTTGAAACAAATACTCCCTTTAGGAAAATGCCTGCAGCTATTGTGTATCCTCCAAATACACCAATGCACTTAGTTCCTAGAACTATTGCCACTAATAGCAAGACCTTAATCAGTCAGTATGTCATATATCAATTATTTGTTTATTTTAAGAAGACATGTAAGATAAGGATCACACCTACTGGGATAACTGAAGGGGAAAGGGGTTTTGAGCAAACTAAAGAATGCTATTTAACTGAGGTCATGCCTTTCTTTAAACAATTAAAAGGTCAATTTGAGAGTCTTAAAAAGGGGATGGATTAAGATATTAAAGAAATGGAAAAGGAATTTGATGCAATGATAGTTGAGGTCGATGACTATGAGCGAAAATTAAAATATAATGAGATTGAGAGGAAAAACTTGCATACCTTAAATGAGAATCTGATTTTTGAATGTATCACTCAAGATGTGTTTTACACTGCCACGAACTGTTCAATTAATGCATCTCAATTTCATGAATTATCTATTGCTCTGAAAGTCTCCTATGATCGTGTCATTGAGCTTGAGAAAACTAACATTAAATTGCATGAAAAATTTGAACGGGATGATCATGATAACCTGGTGAAACAGTTTTCTAAATTGGAAGTTGAGCATCTTGCTCTACAATTAAAATATCAACATCTAAAAGAAAATGTTAAAACCTCAAATGTCAAGACATCCTTGGATGCTCCTGAATTTGATGCAGTTTTTGAAATTAGCAAACGTGATGAACAGATATTGTAACACGATCATAAAAATGAGAACCCAAATTACACAATTAAAGGGTGAAAAGAACAATGTGACTAGCTCCCAAATGCCTCCTCCTTTAGATTCTCAGTATTCTCAAACTTTTCATCTTCAAAACTTGGTTAATGTTTTACAAAAGGAAAATGAGAGTTTTCTAGAAGAAAATGAAAAAGTTAAACTACACTTTAAAGAGTTATATGATTCAATGAAAGTCACTCGTGACAAGAACAACGAAAAATTAACGTCTTTACAAAAGGAAATTGAGAATCTGAAGAGTCAGGAAAAAGGGAAAATGCCACTTGTCTTCAATGAGAATGTTGCATCGAAGTCATCTACAGACTGCAAATATACTGTGACTGTTAAATACATTCCTCCTCATCTTAGGAATAACGAACTTGTATTTCATAAGTATCTTGCTCGCCTTAAGGATAGTCTTGAATGTCTCCGTGAGATTGTGGAAGAGGACTTCATAAATAAGCCACTTGATAGTGAAATTAGGTTTGCTTGCATTCAGGCCAAACGATCTCAGGAGATGTTAGAATGTTTAATATCAACATGTCCTAAATCCTTAGGTGCGAAAGGTAAAGCTGTGATGCCTTGCTCGATGCCTAGTGATAAGTATGCAACTCATTCTATGCCCAGTACTAAGCAAGTAAACTCTAGAGTGCCTTCAAGTAGTTCAGATCCCTGCACTTCTAGTTCAAGAATGCAAAAAGCAGCAAAACCAACTAATGTTCCAATTCCCTCTACAAGAGTAAGAAGTGACACCAAAGCAAGCGGGTCAAAGCCTCAAGGCAACACAAAGAATGATAGGACCTTGCATGCTAGGAATGTTCAGTGGAAGAGAGTAGAAGATCACCTTAGGGATAATTTGAATAAAACGAATCGTGTTGATTCTAGTGTTAGCTCTAAGCGTACTTTAATTAATGCGAATTCTGCTACTTTTGGCAAAACATGTAATGATGATTGTGTGGTTTCTGTTACTAGTCTTGAATGTGGTGTGAATGATTTGATTAATGCTGTTAAATGCCCTGTTAAGATAGTTAATGAAAAAAATCAAGCTAAGAAGGCTAGAAAGCAATGGCAGAAAAAGGTTAGAAAACATTGGAAACCCACAGGAAGGAAATTTAGTAACATAGGTTATCAGTGGATACCTACTGGCCGCAAATTCAATCTTAATGGGATGTGCCCTAAATTATTTAGATCAATGCCCATTAGGAAATTGATGCCTACTGGTAGAACTATTCCTTTAAGAAGTGAACATACTTTGAATAGGTCTAATACGGACACTAGCACTGCATCTATCCCTGATGATTCCATTGTTTCTACTTCTGATGTGGGTGTTCCAATCAATGTTACTAACCAAATGGAACCCATTCTTGCATGGGGATCCCAATTATCCAGTTATCCATTCTTGTCTGTGTTCAACTGCAGATCGTTTAAATCGTTCTGTGGTACCTGGACTCAGGCTGTTCCAAGCATATGACTGGAGACCGGTCACGGCTCATGAACTTTGTGAGTAAATTCATCGGGACTGTTAGATTCGGGAATGATCATTTTGGTGCAATTATGGGTTATGGAGACTATGTTGTCGGTGATAGTGTTATCTCCAGGGTATATTACGTTGAAGGTCTTGGTCATAACTTATTCTCTGTCGGTCAATTCTGTGATTCTGATCTAGAAGTGGCCTTTAGAAAACATACTTGCTTCGTTAGAGAACTTGATGGTAGAGAACTTTTAAGAGGAACACGTGGTTCAAATCTGTACACCATCTCTATCGAAGATATGGTGAAGTCTTCTCCAATCTGCTTATTTTCAAAGGCTTCGAAAACAAAGTCATGGTTATGGCATCGTCGTCTAAATCACCTGAACTTTGGCACCATAAATGACCTTTCCAGAAAGGACTTAGTTGTAGGCTTACCTAGACTAAAGTATGAAAAGGATCATCTTTGTTCAACATGCCAATTGGGAAAAAGCAAGAAGTATGCCCACAAACCCAAACCTACAAACTCAGTTATGGAAGTTCTTCATACCATTCACATGGATTTATGTGGACCCATGAGAGTGCAGAACATTTATGGGAAGAAATATGTGTTAGTTGTGGTTGATGATTATTCTCGATTTACATGGGTTAAGTTCTTGAGAACAAAGGATGAAACTCCAGATATCATCATCAAACTTATCAAACAGCTGCAGGTTCGACTTAACAAAACTGTCAGAATCATCCGAACAGACAATGGAACTAAGTTTTTTTAATAAACAACTTAGTGAGTTTTATGAAAGTGTTGGAATCAGTCATCAAAGAAGCGTTCCACGAACTCCTCAACAGAACGGTGTAGTTGAAAGACGAAATCGAACTCTTGTGGAAGCCGCTAGAATAATGCTGATTTACTCAAAGGTTCCAATGTTTCTCTGGGCTGAAGCCATTGCCACTGCATGCTATACACAAAATTGATCCCTTATTCGCACTTCTCATGGAAAAAATCCATATGAACTTGTTCACAATCGAAAACCTAATCTTTCATTCCTTCGTGTGTTTGGTGCATTGTGTTATCCAACTAATGAGGGCCAAGACTTAGGCAAACTTAAAGCTAAAGCGGACATTGGAATATTTGTAGGATATGCACCAAGCAGAAAAGGATACCGAATCTACAACAAAAGAACCCGAAATATCATGGAAACAATTCACGTTACGTTCGATGAGCTGACCGGTCCAATGGCTCCAGGACAACCCACGTCTGGAGGTGCTTAGTTTTTGGGCGATAAGCTTGTGAGCTGGTCTTCAAAGAAACAAATGAGTACTTCTATATCCTCTACAAAGGCTGAATACATAGCCATGTCATCTTGTTGTGCTCAAATCCTATGGATGAGATCCCAATTATCTGACTATGGCTTTGAATTCAACAAAATCCCTCTGTACTGTGATAATAAAAGTGCTATTGCTCTCTCATGCAACAACGTTCAACACTCAAGAGCAAAGCACATCGACATTCGACATCATTTTATCAGGGAGCAAGTGGAGAACGGTGTGGTGGAACTATATTTTGTGAGGACTGAGTACCAATTAGCAGACATCTTCACCAAAGCTCTTCCTAGAGAACGTTTTGAGTTTATCCTTCCATGACTTGGGCTAAAGAGTCTACAACCGGAAACACTCAAACGTCTTCAAGAGGAAGACGAGGAGTAAAGGTCTTTCTTCATCCATCTCTTGTAAATAGTTATTCAAAAAGTAAAATACAAAATTACAAAACCAACAAAAAGCAAATAGAAAAATATAAAATTTTCAAAATCCATAAAAATTAGAAAATCTTGAAATATATATATATATATATATATATATATATATATATATATATATATATATATATATATATATATATATATATATATTGTTATTCTGTCATGTTTTCCTTATTCGATATCATCTACGAACTTTGTGTTGACATTCAAAAAATGTCACGGGCTTTTAGATAAAAAAAAAATTGAGAGAAAGTAAAACAGTGGTTTATTGTCATTTTAGGTAGTAACCCGTTTTAAAAAGAAAGAACAAAGCCATGCTTAATCTTATTTTTTCAAATCTCATGCTCTGATTCTTAAAACAAATATTTGTCACCAAAAAGACAAATGATTTTCTTTCCAAATATTTTTCCGTCTAATGATTCTTCTCAAAAATATTTGTCATCTAATGAAAATAAAATTGTTTTAAAAATACCTCGTACTCTATTATTCTTGTAAATCATCTGTGCTTATCATCTGTCAAAATCTCTATCTCTCAATCAACAACTTGTGTCATTGATTGAGGGAGAGAATGATTTCAATCGAATTAAAAAGATTATTTTTAAACAATTGGCACGTAAATGAGCAAGGTTTACTTTTGGAAAATCAAAATGAGCAATGTTTTATACAATTGATTCAAAACCTTTGCTAATGTTATGTTTTCAAAAGATACTCATGCATGTCTGAGCAATGGAGTTTAAAGTCTGAAGATTTGATCCTTATCGGTTAAATGTTTTCATAAGCAAGTCACAATTCTTCTCAAAAGCTTTCAAAAACAATTTAAATCTATAAAGATCTCAAATTTCAAATGATTTGAAAATTGTGATCGGGGGAGAATTTGTGATTTAAATTGGATTTAAACTGATAACTCGATAATTGGTTTTATAATTGTTTAACAAACTCTCCTCCATTCATGTGCCAAACGATTTCAAATTTTCCATGCACATGTTAAGGGGGAGCATCTATTTTAAACCAAAAAGGAATTGAAACGTGATTAATTTATTCGAAAGTGCAGGATTTCCCTAATATGTGCAAAACTCTTTCAAAACTCGATGCACATATTGAGGGGGAGCAATTTTTATTGAAAACCACATTCTTTCCCGAAAATATCTTTAACTGTATGTGAATCACTGATTTTTGATCGGGAAAGTAATGTCGATATTTTTAGAAAATATTTACCAAAAGAAGTGAATTCTTCCTCTTGCCTCCATGTGCCAAAATGGTTTTAAAACATATGTTGCACATGTTGAGGGGGAGCCGTTTTTCTAAAATATCAAAAACAATTCAGGTACAAAATGCCTTGATAATATATCACAAGTATCTGGATTGATTTTCAAATGGTTTTCAATTGGTTCCAATGGCAGATGAACAATACCAAATAGACCGACCAAATTTACTTTATGTATGATGATATAAGGATGGTTAGGTTAGGTTAGAGATGTCTTGTTCAGGGTGAGATTCATGAGCTACAGGTTCCTGATCATTTGAATCAGTGTTTCCGATCCCAGCAGGGACTGACTGATTATCAATGAACTCACTGATATTTGGTTGGGGTAGGTTGTGAGGTAAGACATAATATGAGATGCCAGCATCAGATTGATATGAGGAATTGAATTCAGTGTTGTATTCATCAGGAGGATATCTTGATGAGTTGTCAATTCCTATTTCCTCCACTGAGGTGTTGGTAAACCTGATGCTTTCAGCACTTTCATCAAAGGTGACATGAAAGGTTTCCTCAACTTGTTGTCTCCTTGTGTTAAAAACCCTGAAGGCTTTGGAGATCAGTGAGTAGCCTAAGAAGTATCCATCATCAGCTTTTGCATCAAACTTTCCTAGATGATCCTTGTGGTTATGAATGAACACAGGACATCCAAATACATGAAAATAGCTGATGTCAGGAAGTCTACCTTTAAAGATCTCATATGGGGTTTTATTATGTCTTTTGACAATGATAGACCTGTTTTGAGTGTAACAGGCAGTTTTGACTGCTTCAGTCCAGAAATGCTTTGAGAGGGCTGAGCCATTTAACATAGTTCTAGCAGCCTCAATGAGAGTTCTGTTTTTCCTTTCAGCAACCCCATTTTGTTCAGGGGTATATGGAGATGAGAAATTTTGAGAAATTCTTTTTCCATCACAGAAATTCTCAAGTTCTTGATTTCTGAACTCAGTACCATTGTCAGTTCTGATTTGTTTAACTATAATGTCATTCTGGTTTTCTATCTTCCTGATGAATGACATTATTGTATCAGCTGCCTGACTCTTTTTGGAAAGAAAGTATACCCAAGTGTATCTTGAAAACTCATCAACAATGACAAGTGTATACTTCTCATGCTGGATGGATCGGGGACTGACAAGTCCAAAAAGATCCATGTGCAGGAGGTGAAGGCAGCTTTTGATGGAGAAATTTTGTTTGGTTTTGAATGATGCTCTATGGTGTTTACCTTTTTCACAGGCAGAGCATGGTTTGTCTTTTGCAAAAACCAGTGATGGTAAGCCAAGGACCTTGTTTTGTTTTGCCAAGTTGTTGAAGTTTTTGAAGTTTAAGTGTGAGAGTCTCTTATGCCACAGCCAATTGATAGTTTCAGTGGCTTTAGCAAAGAGACACGTTCCATCTTGGGAGAGTGTTGACATGTCTAGCACATAAACATCATATCTCCTAGGAGCTATCAACACAACTTCCTTGTTGGCATTGAAAATGGTACCTTGTTTATCATTGAATTGTATAATGTATTTAGCATCACATAGTTGACTGACACTGATGAGATTGTATTTGAGACCATTGACATAGGCTATTCTAGAGAAAACTATTCCATTGCAGTTTACTGAACCATAACCTTTAGTGGGACATGATGAGTTATCACCAAATACTACCTTGGGCCCTGGTTCCTTTACATACTTGTGCAGATATTCCTTCACACCAGTCATGCTTCTTGAGCATCCACTGTCTAGATGCCAAATAGGCTCCCTGGCATGTCTCTACACAAGTAGTAAACTGAATTAGTTTCTTTTCGTGACCCACTTACTAGTGGGCTTGGGTCTCAAGGTCTCTTTGAAATTTGTAATTGACTCATGGTCAGTGGTTGTGTGCATAGTGCTACCACAGGTTTTGCATTTGGAGGCTGAGGATGACTAAGTGACTCTGGGTTGTTTGGAATTTCTCCTTGCATGAATGACACTGTCATGTTGGGATGTCTCATGAGCTGGATTACCGCATATATCACAGCATGTATTCATGAGACAATCATCCTGATGATGATCATTAAACCCACAGTGAGGGCATATAGGAAAAGGTTTTGCTCTATTCTTTGGAGCAGCTTTGGAGGATGAAGCATACTGATGACCAACTTTGGTATAGTTTGCTTGACTGACATACTGTAGATGGTCTGCAGTCCTGTGATCATCCTTTTTGCAGATCATGCAAAAAAGGATTCTATAGCAGTTGTCAGTGGTATAGCTGGTATAATGACACAGCTCACACTTCTGTTTGTTTTTAGAGGTTGACTTAGACTTTGAGGAACTGGAGGAAGCTGACTTTGTCTCCTTGATTGATTCAGGGACCTTTTCAATGGATTCCATTTTTTTCAGTAAGCTTTCTCACAAGTTCAGTCAGTTGCTGAATTTGGTCAGCTTCAGTGGGGACAAAGGATGTTGAAGTATCAGTAGGAGTAGACTCTTGTTGGACTAGTTTTGCTTGTCTTTGTAGGATGGTTCTACCAAGTCCAGACCTTTCCTTTGGTGAGTGAGGATTGAATTTTAGAGGAGTAAGCTCAGAGCTTGGAGCAGCACCCTGAAGGGATTTCAGTGGTGGAAGCGGTGCTTGAGATTCTGCTTCAGACTCAGAGATATGTTCAGTACTACTGGGCACATCAGGGAGTCCAAGCATGCTCTTTAGAGCTTGACTTTCAGGCTCTAGAATCCTTCCAGAATCGAAATTTGGAAGCTTACTCTCAGGATTAACTCGTTCAATCCAATCACTGGAATTTGGATCAGCCAACATATTTGTAATCATGCCACCAGACACAAATGGCTTAGGAGACTGGTCTTTGTTGAGAGAGTCAGGGAGATGATCTTCACCTATGACTCTCTTCTTGCTACTGCGGGCTCCCACAGCATCAAAGACCCTGGGATTCTTAGCAGTCCAACTATTTAGAATATCATTTGCCTTTTTAAGTTCATCTTGAAGATTCTGATTTCTTTTAACTAGTTCAGTGTTTTGAATTTGCAAAGTGACAGCCTCAAGCTTAGCTTGTTTTAAAATAAGCAATTCATCCCTACACTTGTTCAATTCAAAACTTAACTTGTTGTACTTAGAAAAAAGATTCAGTCTTTGCTCTTCTACAAACTTAAGGTCTACATTTAGATAATTCATGTAAGACTGCCAATCAGAGTCATCATCCATAGAAAGTAAAATGTTTACCTTCTTCATTGTGATGTTGACCCATTCCCCGTTCCTAGCATGATTCTTCCCAACAGCTAGCTTGTCCTCTTCAGAGAGAGCCATCAGAGCACTGACATGTACCATTTCATCATCAGATGAGATTGGCTCTTCATCCCAGTCAAAGGTTTCAGCAACGAGGCCTTTGTTCTTGCCCTGCACAATTTTAACATTTGTTGTTGTTTCTGAGGGACTGGCCTCAAGCAATGCAAGCTTAGCTTTAGCTTTCTTATACTTGGCTTCATAATCAATGGTTTTGTTATTATCAGATTTATTTTGAAAGTTTTGATGGGACTGATACATTTTTGGTTGAAATTTGCTAAAGCCTGAGGACTGATTTGAACCTGATGGTTTATAAGAGGGTTCTGAAATTGTTTTAGAAAAACAGTCTTTTGCAAAATGACCCTTTTTGTGACACTTAAAACATTCAGTGTCCTCAGTTGCTTTAGCACTAGAAAAACCTTTGTTTCTTTTTATAAACCTTCGAGAGTTAGCAAGGAGTGCCCTTTCCTGAAATTCAGTGTTCAGGTCGTTTAGGTACTCCTCACTTGATCTCTCATCAAGCTCATCATCTGAATTTTCTTGAAAATCTTGAACCACATTGTTTGAGAAGAAAGCAGTTGATATGGGTGCTGAAGTGGTGGTCAGGGACTTCTTGACTTCCTGAGACTTCTTTAAGTCAGGGTATCGTCTGTTGATGAGGTTTTCCTCATAGACAAATTTCCCATAAATCTCAGGAAGCTCAAGATTTTGGATATGATTAGCATTCCTGAGTCCCTGAGAGAAATTCAACCACTTCTCAGGGAGACTGTTTACAAAACCAACATTGATTTCATGTTTGGACAACTTAACACCATCATTTGAAAGTTCATTTAAAAGAGTTTTGTATCTGGTGTAAGTTTGAGAGAGAGTTTCTGAGTCCTTAGCCCTGAAGGTGTTATACTCAAGTTTCAGGTCCATTATCCTGTTTTCCTTGGTATCAGATGGTCCTTCATGACTATGAACTAGGTCATCCCAGGTTTGCTTAGCAGTACTACAGCTTATAACAGACTCCATAATATCATCAGGAAGACAAGATATTATGATACTTTTGAGTCTTTAGTCCTGGTTGACCACTCTCCTTTCATCCTGGGTCCACTGAGCTTCAGGTTTGGGCAACCCTTCAGCAGTCTTTGGGAAAAATGGACATTCATTTATACACTTGATATAATAAGGTTCCATCCCAATCAAATAGCAAAGCATTCGCTTTTTCCATTTGTTGAATTTGCCAACTTCAAGTCTAGGGGCAACAGCTGAATAAGCTCCACCCTTTTTATCGACTAGTTGGGGTACATCAATTTCAGCCATTTAGGATCCTAATTTAAAAACTTTTAGAGAGGCCTAAAAAACGAGTTTTATAATTAGCCTTGCTCAGATACCACTTGTTGTTCCCCGTTCACTATCGTTTAAAACAATTTAAGTTTATAAAACAAGTTAATAGTGAACTATGACTGAAATTAACATAAGAAAAGCACACTAAGTAATTTTCAACATCATATTCTTATTAGAAATAAATCAACAAAGAATACGTTACCCAAGTACTTGCGGAATAGCACTTGGGATTGAAATGACAAAGTTGGGTGACTCCTCTCTAAGCTCAGGCTAAGTCTGAGCACAACTCTTAGAGCTCACTGAGCTATCTCAGGAACTAAGTTGTATTTGGAGGAGTGAAAAGATGGCTTGCGTGTATGCGTGTTTTTACAATTCACAAGCTTAACCTTTTTACTCCATCTCTTATGCTATTTATACATGTATGATATTTGACTCTTTCCTAAGTGACAAACTGACATCATACAGAAGACAAATTACTGATGTATTTTGTCTATGTTTACAAAGACTATTCTAGGTAAGAGACAAGACTACTTTCCTAAGTTCAGTGATGACACTGAGCCTGATCTTTTGCCATTCAGGGAAAGTTGACTTTGGTTGATAAGGACTTCGTCTTATCTGATTCAACCTTTTCCCGCCTTGTCCCGCTCTTTCTTCAGTCTTTACATCCTTCAGTCTTCTACTTCAGTTTGTCTTCAGTGTAAGAAGTTGGAAAGGAATCTTAGGGATTCAGTGAGTTATTGTCATCACTCACTGAATCCATCATCTTCTTCTTGACTCAGTCTTCACCCTTTAAGTTCCGCCTTACTGAGTGTAGAGACTTCTTCTTCGCCTCATACTAAGTATCCTGAAGACGACTCACTGAGAGACTATGCACTCAGTGACCTGTTTGTGTTAACGGATTAAATACTTGGGCTATTTTCTATTCAAATCCTAGATTAAGGGGTTTGGGTATTTACTGAACCCAACAGTCTCCCCCTATTTGGATATACAAATAGCCTAAGTGGTTGATCAGTGTAAGTGAGCAAGAGGCTTCTTCTTACACTGAATGTACTAATGAATACAGTAAGGAACACTGAGTAAATGAATAAAACATACATCGTTTATTGATCAGATTACATAGTTCCTATCACTAGCACAAAAGATAAAACAAAATGATGTCAATCCAGATGGATTCCCAATGCTTCAAGCTTGACCTTTTTGGTGATGAGTGTTTCTCTGACAGGATGGTCTCTTATCTTAGCATTCAGGTCTTGGCAGAACCTGATGTTTGCTGGGGTTTGTATTTGAGAGGCCACTGGTATGTAGCTCAGCATTGCAGCCACACCAGCCTGATCAATATCACTCCATCTTTGAAAAGCATGGTTTCCATAGACATCAATGTGGAATAGCCCTCTTTCAGGCTTCTCAATTACTAGACAGTTCACAAATTTAACCCCTTCAGGCAGCTTCCTATTACACTCCAGTCCAGGCACTTTAATCTCAGGTTGGAACTTAACTCTCTTCCTTTTGCCAGTGGATGATTGTGGTTGAGATCCTTGAGGTGCAGTTAAGGCGGGCTGAATTCCCAGTTGAGCTGGACAATCTCTCAGTCTTTCATATCTTTTACTAAGCATCTTCATCAGGTCCTTAACCACCGCATTCTTCTTCTTTTCAATAATTGGACCAAGCTCATCAAGTTCAGTGATCCCAAAGTCAGTGAATTTGAGGGAATCATGGACCTCGAAGTGTCTTTTATCAACCCCTCTATAAACATTCATGGCCAGTGGTTTGGTATTGGGGATGATTCTGACATCAGTGATCTTTTCAGGAAGCCTTCGGCTTGTCATTGTCCAGTTATAATCCTCAATTCTGCTTTGCCTGAGAGCTTCAGTTTTCTTCTTCTTTTCTTCCAACTGCTTTTTCATTGCAGCCATCTGAGCAGCCTGAGCTTCCTTGAACTTTTGCCCTGCCTGACCCTTTTGAAGTTTGCTTGGATCTAATCCCATGTTCTCAGCTTCTTCGGCGACAACCTTTTCCAGTGCTTATCTGTTCCTTTTCTCTTCCTCAGCTTGTTTCAACCTTTTTTCTTCTTTAGCAAGGTGTTTACTCAGCTGTTGTGGTGTGAGCAGGTATTCAGTGTCGTTGATTTTATAGGGAATCTTCTCAGGCTCAGAAGTTGCCATTTTGCCTTTTTCTTTGTCCTGGCCTGAGGAAGATGAAGTTGCTACCAGGGGTGGTGGTGTTGTTGTTATTGGAGTGATTACTGTCAGTGTTGTTGTTGATGTTGTTGGTGGGATTGATGAGATAGGTGTTGCTGAGACTGGTGGGGATGATGAGATTTGAGCCACTGATGTTGTTGGTGTTGGCTCCCCCTCAGTGTGAGAATGAGTTTCTTCAGCAACATTCTCCCCCTCAACTGTTGCCGGAACTTCAGTGAGGGCAAGAGTTGGAGTTGGTGTTGAGGGGGATAGAGCTGCCTGACCCTTGAAGGCCTGATATATTTCAGTGATCATAGCCTTAATCTCTGAAGTATCTGCTTGAAGACCAGTGACCTTTGTATCCAAGTTAGCCTGAGAAAGCTCCAAAGCAGTCATCCGGGGACCAAGATTCCAGGCCATGGAAGACGAGGTCTGAGCCATAGCAGCTACCTGGGTGTTCAATGAGTCCACTGAGGTCTGAAGAGACCGAACTGAAGATTGGAGACCCTGAACATTGGCAGATTGGAGCATTTCAATCAGTTCAGATAGTCGAGATGAATTTTTCACATACACTTCAGTGGCTTCCAGTACTTTGGCATTGATTGCAGGGTCCTCTTTAACAGCATCCCTGATTTCATCAATAGTAACTCCACATGACTGAAGATGCTTGAGAAACTTAATCAGGTTTTCATCCAGTCTGATAAGGTGTTGGTACATGAGATCTCTGTGCTCATGAACATTTTCATTGAAGGTGAGCACATCAGAACGAAGATCAGCGTAGCTGGCTGCTGCTTCAGTGTGTTGATCCCAAAATTGTTTAGTAACCCCAGTGTACAGTCTCCTTGAGGCTTTAGTGATCCACTGAACCAGCTGTCTTTCAGTGACTGGAAGAATGTTGTCAAAACGGTTAATTTCCCCGGAGCTGGATGATGAGGAGTCAGAGTCATTTTCTTCTAGATGAAATGGTGACTCAATATGCTCATTTGGATCAGGTTGAGGCTCTTGTTCAGATTGAACCTCAGCGTCCATTTCTTCTCCAGCTGATAAGATTTCATCATCAGTCTCAGCAAGCTCATCTTCAGAGAATAATATCCCAGTGACATCAGCAACAGTTAACCAGGGGTTGGTGATGGGTTCCATATCAGCGGGTGGTATGTTTCCCTCTGAGTCTTTGTCCCCCGTTGATCCCTCGGACACTGGTGGGCGTTTCCCAGTGCCTTCGCTAGAGTCAGGATTGGTTGTGGGTTCCGTATCGGCGGGTTGTTCCTTTCCCTCCGAGTCTTTGTCCCCCAGTGACCCCTGAGACACTGGTGGGCGTTTCCCAGTGCCTTTAGCAGAGTCAGTGATAGTTGTATCCCTATCAGCGGGTTGTTTGATTCCCTCTGAGTCTTTGGGAGAGATCAATGTGCCCTCAGACAAAGGCTTGGATTTGCTAATGTCATCACTGGGCGATGTGGAAGGCGCTCCCCTACCAGCGGGTTGTTCGTTTCCCTCTGGATCTTGGGGAGTAGTAGGTGTGACCAAGGGCATTGACTGTGATGTATCAGTGTCCTTAGTTGTCACTGGGGTGGTTGTTGCCTGGTCAGTGGGTGTCTTTTTGGTCTCGGGCTTTTTGTGCCTCTTAGGCTGTGCTCCTGAAGCCTCAGGGCCCTGAGACTTTGGTTTAGTCTTAGTCCCAGTCTGAGACTTCCCCTTTTTCTTTTTAGGAGCAGGGTTTGGAGACACTGATCCACTTTGATTGTTTACAGCAATCATGTGGGTCGTCAATTCTATGGGAGTGACAAGGGATGGGTCCTTTTGAAAATTTGATGGGCTCAGGATGCCAGGTAAATTTCCAAATTTTTCATCCTGAGTATAATTTGAACCCAGTAACGATTGCAAAGCACAGGAGACAAACCTAGGATACGAAACGTACTTCGTCCTAGTTTTGCTCTGTAGCTTCGTTATGAGATCACTGTAAATGATCTCCCCTATGTCGACAGTGACCCCATTCATCAAGCAGTATGCCATCATCAACTGAATAGAGTTAACTTGTTCAGTGGATGAGTGGTTCCCGCCGAGGACCTGAATCACAAAAGTGAAGAGGATCCTCCAAGCCACGGGGAATGAGCTTTTAGTGACTGGGGTCTTGTCCAAAAAAGTTTGATCTAAAACGATTTGTTTTAACCCATCCTTCACTGTGGAGGGTTCAGGATGGGCGACATAAGCACCTTTGTTATAATCTAACCCTGTTGAAGTGCAAAACGTTTTGTAATCCAGGGTGTATTGTTTCCCCCCATTTAGACTGAACCTGATGAGATACTCCCTGAGAGGACTAAGGTTATTCTCATCAGTAGAAGGTGTCGGGTCAAAGGCTCTAGCTGTAGCCCAAAACTCCCTGAGGTAGTTTGGGTACACTACTGAGGGACATTTTACAAAGGCCGTTTTGAGTGGGCAGTTGAATAAAATTTTTATAATGTCTTTATAGGTTGGGACATTTTCAGGATATTCAAAATTTCCTATGACATTATTTGTTTTAAATTCAACGTTAGTAAGATCCCCTACCCACTGAGAAGCAAACTGGAGAGATTGTGTTCTAGCCATTTCCATTAACGAAGATTTTAGGGTTTAAAAAATGTTTTGACTAGAACAATCAAAGTATTTAGATCTCTTCAAGTTTGTGATGAAAAACTTTTGTAAATGTTTACAAGGAGGGTTTTTCCAAAATAGGTTTTGAAGATATTGAGAACACATAAATATTTCTGGATTTGAGAGAGAATTTTGATAGAGTTTAGTTGCAGAAAATAATTTGTGTGTTTTTGTTTGTGTTGGAATAGGGTATTTATAGAGTGATAAGAGGGGTGTTTTGTGCACAAATGGGAATATTAAGGGTCGGTTTTTGAAAGACGTTTGAATTTCCACATTTAATGCTACCACTCCATTACCCGCAGTAAAATCCCGTTTTTCAAGGGAACAGTTGCAGTGCACAGTAAAAGTGCACTTTTGCAGAGATAAAATATCAATTTGATATTTTTGTGAGAGGCATTAAATGCCAAGTGGGATGACAGTAAGACAAAGAGACATATATTCCTTTATTAAATTGGCATAGTTACCAACCTAGGACATTTAAGTAACTGATACTTGGATCATTTAGTTACTCATTCAATGCTCTTTGTCAAGTGTCAGGGACCCTGAATGAGTCTTACTTATTCAGTGAGAGGTTGGTTTTGGATGTTCAGGGAGAATGAACCATTTCAGAGAACTTACTGAGATTGGTTTTCAGATACTTGGCTTTCAATGTCAAGCATTCCTAATTCAGCTTTCAGTCTCCTGAAGGTAGGTTCATCCAAGGGTTTGGTGAAGATATCAGCCAGTTGATATTCAGTAGGGATGAAATGTAATTCAATATCTCCTTTCATTATGTGATCCCTGATGAAGTGATATCTGATATCAATGTGTTTTGTTCTTTGGTGTAGGACAGGGTTGTTGGAGATTGCAATAGCACTAGTGTTATCACAGAAGATGGGCACCATTTTGTAATGGATGTCATAGTCACTGAGTTGACTTTTCATCCATAATACATTGGCACAACATCCTGCTGCAGCTACATATTCAGCTTCAGCTGAGGACATAGCCACTGATTGTTGCTTCTTTGCACTCCAACAAACCAGTTTTCCTTTAAGAAATTGACAGGACCCTGAGGTACTTTTTCTGTCCATGTTGCAGCCAGCATAACCAGAATCAGAGTAACCCTTGAGATCAAACCCTGAGCATTTTGGATAATAGAGTCCAAGATTTGGGGTTCCTTTCAGGTACCTGAGTATTCTTTTGGCTGCAGTGAGGTGAGATTCTTTGGGATTGGATTGATATCTTGCTATTAAACAGACTGAAAATTGTATGTCTGGTCTAGTAGAGGTTAGATACATCAGTGAGCCAACAATCCCTCTGAAATGAGTTTGGTTGACTGGTTTGCCAGTGAGATCAGGTCCAAGGTTGTTAGGTGGGACCATTGTGTCTTCACTGAGGCACAGTCAGATATCTCATATTTCTTCAAGAGATTTCTGGTGTATTTCTCTTGACTGATGGATATTCCTTTATCAGTTTGCCTGATTTGTAGTCCAAGAAAGTATGTAAGTTCCCCCATCATGCTCATTTCAAACTTCTTTGTCATTAGTTTTTCAAACTGTTTGCAAAGTTTGTAGTTTGTTGAGCCAAAGATGATATCATCAACATACACTTGGACTAGTATCACATCCTGTTGGGTTCTATAGACAAACAGTGTGTTGTCTATCTTTCCTCTGACAAACTTGTTTTGTATCAGGAAGGCTGAGAGAGTTTCATACCATGCCCTGGGAGCTTGTTTGAGTCCATAAAGGGCTTTGTCAAGCTTGCATACATAGTCAGGAAATTCACTACTCTCAAAGCCCGGAGGTTGCTGAACATACACATCTTCCTTGAGATCACCATTTAAGAATGCACTTTTAACATCCATTTGGTAGACCCTGAAGTTCATGTATGTTGCATATGCAAGGAAGATCCTGATGGCTTCCATTCTTGCAACAGGAGCAAATGTCTCATCATAGTCAATGCCTTCTTGTTGACTGTAACCTTTGGCTACAAGTCTGGCTTTGGACAGTGCCGTTTTCATCAGTTTTGTTTCTGAAAACCCACTTCATTCCTATGACTACTACATCCTGAGGACATTTGATCAAGGTCATGACCTTGTTTTTATCAAACTGTTGCAGTTATTCTTGCATAGCCTGAACCCAGCTTGGGTGTTTTAGAGCCTCAGTGACACTTTTGGGTTCTATATCAGATAGGTAATCAGCATATAGACATTCATTGGCTGAAGCTGCAGTTAGACTAGCATCCATGCTTCTGGTGAGCATGCCCTCAGTGGGTTCACCAATGATGTTTATAAGCTCGATATCCTGAGTTCTTGTCCACTTACTTTGTGGTCTGGGATCTGAGCTTAATGATGTCACTGGGTGTTCAGATGTGAGTTCAGGTGCAAGAGCCACAAAATCATTTAGAGCATCTGTAGAGATGTCTTCTTCAGGGTGAGATTCATGAGCTACAGGTTCCTGATCATTTGAATCAGTGTTTCCTATCCCAGCAGGGACTGACTGATTATCAATGAACTCACTGATATTTGGTTGGGGTAGGTTGTGAGGTAAGACATAATATGAGATGTCAGCATCAAATTGATATGAGGAATTGAATTCAGTGTTGTATTCATCAGGAGGATATCTTGATGAGTTGTCAATTTCTATTTCCTCCACTGAGGTGTTGGTAAACCTGATGCTTTCAGCACTTTCATCAAAGGTGACATGAAAGGTTTCCTCAACTTGTTGTCTCCTTGTGTTAAAAACCCTGAAGGCTTTGGAGATCAGTGAGTAGCCTAAGAAGTATCCATCATCAGCTTTTGCATCAAACTTTCCTAGATGATCCTTGTGGTTATGAATGAACACAGGACATCCAAATACATGAAAATAGCTGATGTCAGGAAGTCTACCTTTAAAGATCTCATATGGGGTTTTATTATGTCTTTTGACAATGATAGACCTGTTTTGAGTGTAACAGGCAGTTTTGACTGCTTCAGTCCAGAAATGCTTTGAGAGGGCTGAGCCATTTAACATAGTTCTAGCAGCCTCAATGAGAGTTCTGTTTTTCCTTTCAGCAACCCCATTTTGTTCAGGGGTATATGGAGATGAGAAATTTTGAGAAATTCTTTTTCCATCACAGAAATTCTCAAGTTCTTGATTTCTGAACTCAGTACCATTGTCAGTTCTGATTTGTTTAACTATAATGTCATTCTGGTTTTCTATCTTCCTGATGAATGACATTATTGTATCAGCTGCCTGACTCTTTTTGGAAAGAAAGTATACCCAAGTGTATCTTGAAAACTCATCAACAATGACAAGTGTATACTTCTCATGCTGGATGGATCGGGGACTGACAAGTCCAAAAAGATCCATGTGCAGGAGGTGAAGGCAGCTTTTGATGGAGAAATTTTGTTTGGTTTTGAATGATGCTCTATGGTGTTTACCTTTTTCACAGGCAGAGCATGGTTTGTCTTTTGCAAAAACCAGTGATGGTAAGCCAAGGACCTTGTTTTGTTTTGCCAAGTTGTTGAAGTTTTTGAAGTTTAAGTGTGAGAGTCTCTTATGCCACAGCCAATTGATAGTTTCAGTGGCTTTAGCAAAGAGACACGTTCCATCTTGGGAGAGTGTTGACATGTCTAGCACATAAACATCATATCTCCTAGGAGCTATCAACACAACTTCCTTGTTGGCATTGAAAATGGTACCTTGTTTATCATTGAATTGTATAATGTATTTAGCATCACATAGTTGACTGACACTGATGAGATTGTATTTGAGACCATTGACATAGGCTATTCTAGAGAAAACTATTCCATTGCAGTTTACTGAACCATAACCTTCAGTGGGACATGATGAGTTATCACCAAATACTACCTTGGGCCCTGGTTCCTTTACATACTTGTGCAGATATTCCTTCACACCAGTCATGCTTCTTGAGCATCCACTGTCTAGATGCCAAATAGGCTCCCTGGCATGTCTCTGCACAAGTAGTAAACTGAATTAGTTTCTCTTCGTGACCCACCTACTAGTGGGCTTGGGTCTCAAGGTCTCTTTGAAATTTGTAATTGACTCATGGTCAGTGGTTGTGTGCATAGTGCTACCACAGGTTTTGCATTTGGAGGCTGAGGATGACTCAGTGACTCTGGGTTGTTTGGAATTTCTCCTTGCATGAATGACACTGTCATGTTAGGATGTCTCATGAGCTGGATTACCGCATATCTCACAGCATGTATTCATGAGACAATCATCCTGATGATGATCATTAAACCCACAGTGAGGGCACAGAGGAAAAGGTTTTGCTCTATTCTTTGGAGCAGCTTTGGAGGATGAAGCATACTGATGACCAACTTTGGTATAGTTTGCTTGACTGACATACTGTAGATGGTCTGCAGTCCTGTGATCATCCTTTTTGCAGATCATGCAAAAAAGGATTCTATAGCAGTTGTCAGTGGTATGGATGGTATAATGAAACAGCTCACACTTCTGTTTGTTTTTAGAGGTTGACTTAGACTTTGAGGAACTGGAGGAAGCTGACTTTGTCTCCTTGATTGATTCAGGGACCTTTTCAATGGATTCCATTTTTTCAGTAAGCTTCCTCACAAGTTCAGTCAGTTGCTGAATTTGGTCAGCTTCAGTGGGGACAGAGGATGTTGAAGTCTCAGTAGGAGTAGACTCTTGTTGGACTAGTTTTGCTTGTCTTTGTAGGATGGTTCTACCAAGTCCAGACCTTTCCTTTGGTGAGTGAGGATTGAATTTTAGAGGAGTAAGCTCAGAGCTTGGAGCAGCACCCTGAAGGGATTTCAGTGGTGGAAGCGGTGCTTGAGATTCTGCTTCAGACTCAGAGATATGTTCAGTACTACTGGGCACATCAGGGAGTCCAAGCATGCTCTTTAGAGCTTGACTTTCAGGCTCTAGAATCCTTCCAGAATCGAAATTTGGAAGCTTACTCTCAGGATTAATTCGTTCAATCCAATCACTGGAATTTGGATCAGCCAACATATTTGTAATCATGCCACCAGACACAAATGGCTTAGGAGATTGGTCTTTGTTGAGAGAGTCAGGGAGATGATCTTCACCTATGACTCTCTTCTTGCTACTGGGGGCTCCCACAGCATCAAAGACCCTGGGATTCTTAGCAGTCCAACTATTTAGAATATCATTTGCCTTTTTAAGTTCATCTTGAAGATTCTGATTTCTTTTAACTAGTTCAGTGTTTTGAATTTGCAAAGTAACAACCTCAAGCTTAGCTTGTTTTAAAATAAGCAATTCATCCCTACACTTGTTCAATTCAAAACTTAACTTGTTGTACTTAGAAAAAAGATTCAATCTTTGCTCTTCTACAAACTTAAGGTCTACATTTAGATAATTCATGTAAGACTGCCAATCAGAGTTATCATCCATAGAAAGTAAAATGTTTACCTTCTTCATTGTGATGTTGACCCATTCCCCGTTCCTAGCATGATTCTTCCCAACAGCTAGCTTGTCCTCTTCAGAGAGAGCCATCAGAGCACTGACATGTACCATTTCATCATCAGATAAGATTGGCTCTTCATCCCAGTCAAAGGTTTCAGCAACGAGGCCTTTGTTCTTGCCCTGCACAGTTTTAACATTTGTTGTTGTTTCTGAGGGACTGGCCTCAAGCATTGCAAGCTTAGCTTTAGCTTTCTTATACTTGGATTCATAATCAATGGTTTTATTATTATCAGATTTATTTTGAAAGTTTTGATGAGACTGATACATTTTTGGTTGAAATTTGCTAAAGCCTGAGGACTGATTTGAACCTGATGGTTTATAAGAGGGTTCTGAAATTGTTTTAGAAAAACAGTCTTTTGCAAAATGACCCTTTTTGTGACACTTAAAATATTCAGTGTCCTCAGTTGCTTTAGCACTAGAAAAACCTTTGTTTCTTTTTATAAACCTTCGAGAGTTAGCAAGGAGTGCCCTTTCCTGAAATTCAGTGTTCAGGTCATTTAGGTACTCCTCACTTGATCTCTCATCAAGCTCATCATCTGAATTTTCTTGAAAATATTGAACCACATTGTTTGAGAAGAAAGCAGTTGATATGGGTGTTGAAGTGGTGGTCAGGGACTTCTTGACTTCCTGAGACTTCTTTAAGTCAGGGTATCTTCTATTGATGAGGTTTTCCTCATAGATAAATTTCCCATAAATCTCAGGAAGCTCAAGATTTTGGATATGATTAGCATTCCTGAGTCCCTGAGAGAAATTCAACCACTTCTCAGGGAGACTGTTTACAAAACCAACATTGATTTCATGTTTGGACAACTTAACACCATCATTTGAAAGTTCATTTAAAAGAGTTTTGTATCTGGTGTAAGTTTGAGAGAGAGTTTCTGAGTCCTTAGCCCTGAAGGTGTTATACTCAAGTTTTATGTCCATTATCCTGTTTTCCTTGGTATCAGATGGTCCTTCATGACTATGAACTAGGTCATCCCAGGTTTGCTTAGCATTACTACAGCTTATAACAAACTCCATAATATCATCAGGAAGACAAGATATTTTGATACTTTTGAGTCTTTGGTCCTGGTTGACCACTCTCCTTTCATCCTGAGTCCACTGAGCTTCAGGTTTGGGCAACCCTTCAGCAGTCTTTGGGACAAATGGACCTTCATTTATACACTTGATATAATAAGGTTCCATCCCAATCAAATAGCAAAGCATTCGCTTTTTCCATTTGTTGAATTTGCCAACTTCAAGTCTAGGGGCAACAGCTGAATAAGCTCCACCCTTTTTATCGACTAGTTGGGGTACATCAATTTCAGCCATTTAGGATCCTAATTTAAAAACTTTTAGAGAGGCCTAAAAAACGAGTTTTATAATTAGCCTTGCTCAGATACCACTTGTTGTTCCCTGTTCACTATCGTTTAAAACAGTTTAAGTTTATAAAACAAGTTAATAGTGAACTATGACTGAAATTAACATAAGAAAAGCACACTAAGTAATTTTCAACATCATATTCTTATTAGAAATAAATCAACAAAGAATACGTTACCCAAGTACTTGCGGAATAGCACTTGGGATTGAAATGACAAAGTTGGGTGACTCCTCTCTAAGCTCAGGCTAAGTCTGAGCACAACTCTTAGACCTCACTGAGCTATCTCAGGAACTAAGTTGTATTTGGAGGAGTGAAAAGATGGCTTGCGTGTATGTGTGTTTTTACAATTCACAAGCTTAAGCTTTTCACTCCATCTCTTATGCTATTTATACATGTATGATATTTGACTCTTTCCTAAGTGACAAACTGACATAATACAAAAGACAAAATACTGATGTATTTTGTCTATGTTTACAAAGACTATTCTAGGTAAGAGACAAGACTACTTTCCTAAGTTCAGTGATGACACTGAGCCTGATCTTTTGCCATTCAGGGAAAGTTGACTTTGGTTGATAAGGACTTCGTCTTATCTGATTCAACCTTTTCCCGCCTTGTCCCGCTCTTTCTTTAGTCTTTACATCCTTCAGTCTTCTACTTCAGTTTGTCTTCAGTGTAAGAAGTTGGAGAGGAATCTTAGGGATTCAGTGAGTTATTGTCATCACTCACTGAATCCATCATCTTCTTCTTGACTCAGTCTTCACCCTTTAAGTTCCGCCTTACTGAGTGGAGAGACTTCTTCTTCGCCT
>BPTQ01000001.1:89809643-89821793 GCA_019973895.1 Chrysanthemum seticuspe | reverse complement strand
ACAATGGAATATGATGGTGTAGGAAACGTGGACTAAGTCGAAACAATAGGGTCCTAAAAGACAGAGTACTAAATGGGCGCTACAGTATACGTCCATATTAAGCAAAGACAGACGACGTGCGAAAAGAAAACCCCGATGGTTACATGCACGCACATAAACGTAATTGAAAGTAAAAAAATGGTCGTAAGAATACAACAACGTCCAACATGCTGCGCCCATGCTGGTGACGTGAAAGTCGGTGGACAATGAGTCAACGGTGAAAACGGGGAAGGCAGCCAGGGTAGTTGTAGACGGAGCGTGTGACTAGCCACGACTTAGCAGTTCAAAATAGTGAGTTCCGACGGTGAACACTTACCGGCTGGCATTGTTTGATGTAGTTTATGGGCTTTCTCTTTAGGTATAGATCAACCACAATCCTTTCCCGTTCAAATCCTCTCGATCACTTTACGTTTGACTATTCTCGCACAGCTCGTTGGGACTTAACGACCTGGGGAAACACTATACTCTCCTGATCTTCATTGCATTCGTGCTTGAGCTGTTTTAAGTTTGTTACGGTCGGCCATTCACAAGTGGCAGCCTTGAGTGATAAAACTTGACGATTCAGCACCGATCAGTGTGCGAGGCAGATGTTGATGGGACCGACGGAAGGGGCAAAAGTGGCAACTGAGTAACAGGTGGCTGAAAGTGCAGTGGTCGTACCCGCGTCGTACAACCTGCAACAACATAAGAATGCTGGTAAAAAAATGAAAGTTAATGCAAATACACGCACGTACATTGGTAGCCCCAAAAGAAAAGCGTGCAGCAGACAGAAACGAATTATACCTGCATATGACATCGCGGGTAAATCATGAGACAGAAAATCCTGGGATAACAAAGCTGAATCAGGTGCAAAGGATGTGGTAGTATAAGGTAACAGCGTAGTTATCTCAGAACTGTCATTTCCAAAACCTGTGCGCATTCATTTGTCTGATGAAACTGAGATGGTCTAACAATATCAACAACAGAAACACCATCCACTAAACCCAAGTCAGTATCCAATAAACCGACCTTGTCTGGCTGCTGCAGATGCGATACATGATTACCTAATAGTGCCGAATCAGCTACCAAGACATGATCTTCAGGAGGGTTGAGATACCGATCATCCAATACGTCAGATAACCCGGCACACTTATTATTAGGACACGCCTTTGATTTGGTCCTCATACTTATAACAACATAATCCAATAAAGAACAAAAGAGAAAAGTGAACCGATAACAGGCCTAGATAAAGAAGAGCATGATTCTCATACATCTTAAACAGGACCAGGCAGCAAAAAACAAAACGTTAACACAAAGAAAACGAAATTCTAGCCGTAATCATAACATGAAGATGCTAATAAGGAAAAAAAACAGTGACAATGTATACAAATCCAATATATGTAACTCAACACGAAAGAGCAAACCTGGTGCGTAGAAATCGCCAGTCAAGAGCAAGTCGGTTGGGAAGAAAAGTCGGCTACAGTGTGTCAGGAAGAAACGCAAAGGTGGTATACGCTAACGTAAAAATGGGCCAAGCTAACCAAACGGGCTAATAACGATGCAACCCATATCAGAGAACAGAAACACTATTTAATAGGGGGGATTTAATAATATGGCACTCCCTTCCTTAATATCTATAGGGAATTTTTCCCACACATTTTGTTTGCGCAAAATCAAAAAGCCCAAGCCCACTTTCATATATCCTTCTTAACCTAGCTCAAACATATCCTGCCTCCCTTCTTTTTTTACTTATAGATTCGCAAGAAAAAGCACCAAACCAATTTTCTTGTTGTTTCTTCTTCAATGGATTCCTTCCAAATCCACCACTGGTAAGATATGTAAACATGATGCCGACGTCAGTTTTTTCATTAACTAGAAGTTTTTGTACTTCGTTTAGATAGAGGTTACAATTATTGTCGAATTAAAGTAAAACAAATATAAGTTCATGGGGTTTAGTTAGAACGTAAACTAATTCTGTTTGGACATTATATTTTATTGCTAACAATTTTATATATTTTTTAAGGCTCTACGTAATTGTTATCACACTACATATCTAATTCTCTAGTGCTAACCAAAAGCTACTAAAGTGAAAATTTTATTGTGTAATTGTTCCATTTTATTGTAATTTTTTATTTTTAAAGCACCCTTTTAGAGTGGTCAGACTCTTGGAATTCTCTACAAGATTATCTTTTGTGCTCATAACTGTTATTCCATCGATAAGCTCTTGATGACATAGGTAACTTATTCCTTGGTTCAACAATTGATGTCCTAAATAGATTTTCAGATATGTATATTTGAAACATATCGAAATGGGTTATTGCATTTTTTTTCAGGTCGAATTGTGCTTAAAGAACAAAAGAAGTACAAACAAGCTCGAGCTATTCAAGAGGCTGCTTTGTGATACTCTGGTTACTAATCTGCCACTCTTGTTAAGCATTGAAAGTTATTATATTACACAACTTGTTAACCTGTTAACATTTTCTTTCAATGTAGGAATAGCATACTACTACTACTCAAGATGTAAGTGTAAAAATAACCCTCTAGAAGATGGAGATCTCAAAGACTTTTATTAGTTTTTCAATAAAAGGTTCATGGTTTAAAATGGTGAACCTGGTAAAGAACTTTGATGCATACGCTGGACTTATTGTGTCTAGCTTTATTAGGTTCAAGTGATTGTATAGGATTCAAGTTGTATTACCTTGATTTAATAGAAGAGTAATAGAATTTGATTTTACTATATTTTTGCTACCTAGTGGCATTTGATTTACTTATTTTTATTGTGATGCAATAAATAGGGATACATAAAGACTTAGAATGATGACTAAAGCCATGTTAAATGATTTTATTAAAGGACATAAAACCATGTCAAATATTTTTGCAACACTGATAACAATGTGCCAAATAATGATATAGCGCCAAATATATTCAGCAAAGCCGAATAAAACATGCCAGGTATTTTTGGCATGAGTGAAGAAACGGTCTCAAATAATCTTAGCACGAGAAGTGAAACCGTACCAAATAAGCATTTGTCACGGGAGATGATATTGTTCCTAATGCGATTTTAGAACGGTAAAGTACATATTGTGCCAAATACCTAACACATGGCACACAAAAACAAAACCATTCCAAAACTCGTGCCAAATACTATTTGGCACATTTTGAACCCGAACCAAATGTATTTGGCACCCTCATATTTAGGACGGAGCCAAAAATGTGCCAAAGTCGTGCCAAATAGTATTTGGCACGATTTTTTGAGTATTTGGCACGGTTTTCTCCCTTCCCAAATACCTGTTTTTCTCGTAGTGACTCACACCCTGAAGGTGATTAATTAAATCATCGATCCTGGAGCCTGTGGGTTATGGGTTCTGGAAAATAACATAATAGATTCCCGGTAGCCAATATACCTTATAATAATACGATCTTTATTCTTAACAAAAGAACTGGAGCTCCCAAAGGGGAACTATTTGGGCAAATAAAGCCTTTGTCTAGCGGTTCTTGTAACTGCCTCATTAATTCTTGCATTTTTGATAAAGCAAGTGAGTAGGGAGTTCTAACAGGGGTACTCCCAAGATACAATCGATATAAAATTCTATTTCTCTGTCAGGTAACATACTCGGAAATTCTTCCGGAATACTTATATCAGGGAGTTTTTTTTTACAGCTGAAATGCTGTCGAGATCCGGAGTAACTCTATGAGAATCAATGACATGAACTAAACAGACTTAACAGTCATAAATCAGGTATTTCTTAGCTCTAGTATTCCTATATATAGTCGGGGGGCTTTCTTATACTATACGTAAATGAACGTTTCTCCCCCACTTAGGGTTTATCCCAGATTAACTCATTCTGACATGAATGATAGCTTATTCTTATTGAATTATTACATACAAATAACAACGTCAATTTCTCTATAGACACAGGAAATTCGAATCAACTAAGAACTTTTCATCATGAAATCCTAATTCACCCCTCTGAAATATAGGGTCATATATCAAATCTTATCATCTATTGCCTCTTTAAATCCAAGGAGGCCTATATTGACTCGTCGAATAATAACTTTCACCGGGATGGCTTAGTTATAAGGGACCGAATCTTACAAGAATTAGTTGAAAACACACGAGCAGGAATTATATTCACGGAGGAGGCACCTGTCGTGATATCGTGTGTCTCTATAAATTTCTTGACTATCACTAGAAAGCACCATCTGAAGGTCTTAGCATCGAGCTATGGAATATGAGCATATCCATGCTTAGCTGTTACAAAATACCCGGGAGATAATTCCCGAGATTCCTTGGTTAAATATATATAGTAACTGGATCCGGTCAGAGAAATCTTAACAAATCTGTAAACTATTAAGAGGATCTGATACGTCGATAAAAACTTCTGAAGTACTTCTTAATTTTCATTAATGAAAGATTACTAAATATAGAGTCTCTCAGACTCATTATATAATTAATTACTAATTCTGAATCATTGCTTAACATAACATGCATAAGTCTTATAATCTTATGCGCACACCTAACATACGAGTTCAATCCTTAAGTATGACACAATGCCGGTAAGTACTCGTTATGTGATGTGATTATTACCGCGTTGGCCAGACTTCGTAATAATTTTATCAGATAACCAAGTCCCCACTGTCATCATATTATACCAAATTCATGAACGATACTATATATACATATCATGCTGATAACATATATTGTACTATTACTGAAACTATATGCATATGCGGAAACGTGTAACTTTACAGGTCGCCCAGAGCTTAGGTTTAAGTCTAAATACCCATCTACGGTGGATACTTAAATCCCTCAAACCACGGCTCTGATACCAACTTGAAACGCCCATACTAAGAGTTTTTTTTTTTTTTTTTGGTAGCATACGGCTGGATGCTAAAGTAGTAAACGGCTGTATGGTTTTCCTTTGATAGCATACGGTTGTATGCAAAAATTGCATACAGTTGTATGGTCCTTTTTACAGAAACTACCTAAAATGCATTTTTTGAGCATACGGCTGTATGGACTTATACCATACGGCCGTATGGTCCATCTGCATGTTTCTGCACTAGTTTTCTACACATCACCACTTTATAAACCAATTTTTCTTAGCCAAAACTCAAAGCACATATCATTACTAAACTAAAACTGTGCATACAATATACAACATGACTACACCCGGATATATGTGTCAAACGGGTCAAAAACGGGTAAGAATGACACTATGCCAAACACCCTTTTAATTTGTAAAACATGACATAACTAGTTATAAACTTCATTAATTTTGCGTTTATATAAAACATGATATTAAAACATTTGTCCTAGGCGTTTCGTGGTATTAGAGAGGGTTTAGGATAAGCTCAATTACCCATGAGCTCCACCGATAGCTAAACCGCGACCTTATGCCTTAAACTTGATCTCACCTATTAGAAAAACATAAATGAAGCAACGTAAGCATAAAGCTTAGTAAGATAACATATATAAAACTGAAAATAAACATGTCAATGTTAATAGATGTTGCTTCATAAGAACTTTCCCCCGCGTAGCTATCTTGGTGCTTATAACACTGCTAATTCCCCACGGGAATATACTCTTGCATCGTAACATGTACTTGGGGGCTAGATACTTCATCATAATGCTAGAAAGCATCATGCTTGCCTTGAATATACTAGTTGTCCACTTAGGACCTGGTGAACCCGCATTTGGTTCAATAAAGCAATATATACTCTAGTTGTCCACTTAGGACGTCAAGTCCCACTTTTGAGACTTTTCATATTTAGTTGTGCTTTTCATGGCTGACGAGCCATATAAACAAACTAATCATCCACTTAGGATGTCTGAGTTCCATTTTTGGAACTTTTGCTATTCTGAGGCTTGATTCTCCACTAAGGAGGTCTAAGTTCCAACTTTGTCTGGAACAACTGTATGTGATCACATAATAGCACATGTCGTCCACTTAGGACGTCTAATCCCATTGATAAGGATTTAAAAGGTACCTTTTTGAGGGGTCATTTAAGCCCTTAATTGATCACTTTTGTATCCGTTATTACTTAATTTCGTTCCTTTTCACTTTTTAGGTCTCTTGAAGGCAAATTGCTGGAATGACAGTTATTCGGACGAAAAGGCGTGAATATACGAAGAAAATGGCCAAAGTCAAGAATCGAGACACTCAATCTGCAGAAACTGAAAGGGGACGGCGTCAGGTCTTATTTCTGACGCCGTCGCGACACATCTTGTGACGACTCAGAGAGCAAATTGACATTTTTCAAGTGACGGCATCAGGTTTAAAAGAGTAGGGCGTCGCAGCTCAGACGGCCTAGATTTGGTTCCAGACGGCGTCAGAGACTGAAGGCGACGGGGTCATGGGCATAAGGTGACGCCTTCAAAGAGTTGACGTGGCCAAGACGAAACCCTAATGGCGGCGACCCGACGGCGTCACAATTAAAGAGTGACGCCGTCGCAGTTTGTAACACTATATATAGAATCCGAATTTTTCAGTTTTAGAGAGGTAGTTTTGTGGAGTAAAAACCTAAACCGAACCAAGGCTGTCTTGTATAGTATTTTAGGGTTCCATACCCTATTTTACATCAAGATAAATGTTTTACTTCATTAATTCAATTATGTCTTTAGTTGATTGTGTGTATGCTTGCATGTTCTCCATGTCCGGTTAAATTACTTGTGTGTTTGCTTAGGTAATATGAAACCTAGTTATTGAATATTGATTGGTTGTCTCTTATCTTAATTGTGATTGACCTAGTATTGCGATAGGTCATTCGTTGTGTTATTAATGCTTGATTAATCTTTGTTGAACCTTAGCATATAGTTACTAGTGGAATTGTAGGCTAAACATCCAAAGAATACCTTAGTGTTAAGTTTATGAATCCTAGAGATTTCGTAGTCATTAACCTTTGGTAGCTTCAAAGAGTTAGGGATAAACGCATACCCTACGACCTTAGAAACACAACGCGTTAAGAATAAGGACGTGACAATTCAACCATCAATAGGAGATAACTAGGGAGTAATAACATCTAAGTAAACACATTTTTAATCATCATACGAGCACACAACAATAGACATAGACTACCCATTAGCTTAGTTAATTAGAATAGATAAGTAGAATAATCGGTAGAAATACCAACCCCCAAATCCAAACCCCGAGATTCGTACCTTTCCATTTTCTAAAAAATATAAAAAAAGATAAAAAAAAATAATCTTCCTCCACACCAACCTTAGCGTAGTAACTTCTTACTAGCATTCCTATTCCCCCAGATAACGATATCAATACCCGTGGCTTACCCTAATACTACACTACAACGATTAGGTTCACTGCCTAGGGTGTTGAAAAACTTGCTCGACGAAAAGGAAGTTCCTTTGACCCCGAACGCGAGTTGTAAGCGTATCAAGTTTTTGGCGCCGCTGCCGGGGAATAGAATAGCTAGTTAGGAGTCCACCTCGTTTAGGTTTCCTTGCTTGATTCCTATCAATTAAGAATTTTTTCCCATTTTTAGCTTCCTAATAGTCTATCCCCCTTCTTCGTGACCTTTGTTCGTAACCCCATCACTTTTCATTATGGAAGGTGATAACCCAGCAAACAACACTTTACAACCAAACAAATACCCACCGCTTGATCCAGCCTTGGCCAACCAACTTCGAGCTCGTATTGTTAGTGATATTGGAGAGCTTAGGAAACTGAATAGGATAATTGAAAATGCACTTGAGGAAGCCCTTAAGGAATCTACTAGCACTTTAGATAGTGATTCGACCTCAAGTGATTCGGATGATGACTTAGAATATGGAGATTATAAGGTGTTAGAAATTATGGAGGATAGTAAGGAGGAGGAAGAACTTAGGGAGTATTTCGATTCATACCCTAAAAGGAAGGAAACCGCCTATCATAACATGGTTAACTTCCCGAGACCACCTTTCGAGCCTCGCATAAAAAAGGGTAACCCTAAAAACATCAAGATACCGTGCATGATTGGATACTTATATAGGGATCACACTTACATTGACTATAAGGCACTCATGAATATAATGTCTAGGCTCTACTACAATTGGATCATGAGCAAAAATATATGACCTATGAGGGACCCCTTTGGCCCTAGGAAAGAGAGTAACTATGTTGGGAGGGTTAAAGGATTGCATGTCTTTGTAGGTAACTTCACATATAGGTGTGATTTCATGATCTCGGAAAATGTTAAGGGCATCATTGATGGGTTTTTAGGGGATGTGATACTTGGGAGACCATTTATAGAGGAATCTAAGATGGTTTATGATCAAGAGGAAGGAATAGTCGAGTTCTCAAACGGAGCCGAGAGTGTTAAATACATAATGCCCTAAAAAATAAGAACTTTGAGGGTATTGATGATTTTGATGTGGACAACCTTCCGGCATTTGAAGTAGATTGGAAGAACAAGGTTTACTACACTGCTTGTCTTGAGTTAGGCCCTGAGTATATTCGTGATGAGAGAAGGGTTAAGGAGATCAAATGGGCCTCTAAGATTAGGACAACGTAGGGGCACGAGTTCGAGTCTAGCTACAAGACTCATAAATAAAGAAAAGCGCTTCGTGGGAGGCAACCCATGCTTAATTGTTTGTTTGTTTGTGTCTTGTATATTTTATTGATTGTTTATTCTCATGTTTAAATTTGTAAAAATGCTTTATTTTGTCTTTAACCTCGTCTTAATTACATATAAAGGTATTTTACATAAGGGATAAGTGTAGGGAGGATTACACACGTTTTCAAAAGAAACGTGAACATGAGAATTACAATTATTTAAAAGATATACATGTGTGTTTGTTCGAGTCAAATGCTTGTATCGAGTCATAATGGATGCTTTGCAGGAAATTTTTCCATATTTTAAAGATAAAAAAAAATTCATAATTTTTTCCAGAAAATCGCAGACCAGTTTCTGTCAGGATAACCTGACGGCGTCAGGATCGCAACCTGATGGCGTCAGGAGGAGTAGAAACAGCTTACTACTTTTTCTCATTTTCTGAGCTACTTATAAATTTTTGGAATTTTCCAGGTCTTAATTTTCTAGAAAATCTGTAAACATCCATTCCACAAGCATTATATCCTAGTTTAGTAGAGTCATATATATATTGTTACCACTGATTTTACGCGAAGGTTTCGTTTTTTTTCTTCAAGTGTGCAGGTTTAATTTATCAAGAAGAAGATACATAAGATTGGAAGGAGCTTTTCACGCAAACATTCTTCTTGAAGAAAGATGTAACCACCACTTCACACGGATCCTACCGAGCTAATCAGGGGAGTACTAGTTTCTTTCGTTTTTAATTACCTTCCATTATCATAACTTTGATACTTTCGGGGAACATTGGGGACAATGTTCAGTTTAATTGTAGGGAGGGAAAATAAAACGGGAACTTTGAAACTATGCTTATCCTTGACTATTTGCCTTGTCCAATTTCATTTGTGTAATAAACCATGAGAAATATCGGTTAGGGTAATTTTGGCACCAAATTTAAAAATTTTCATGACATATAGGACTGGGCCATTAGTCTTAATAAAACGTCTCATGGATAGGAAATTATATGACTAGCACAAAAACCCTTTACCACTTAAATTCCACCCAAAATGTGAGGATCGCCCTTAGATTTGTAGGAATTAAAGCATTCATCTTTAATGCTTAGAGTGTGAACCGGTAGTATAATAGATTCTAGAACTTGTTTTGTGATGCATTCCGAGATCGATAGTAAGACTACACTTGTGTAATTAGGAATAACTAAATGATAAGAGGCATTAGGATAACCCTTGTTTGATACCCGTAATATAATTACTTCTTCCACATCGGTTGAGTAATTCCCCCACACCTTTGCGTTGTACTCATATTTAGTACACGATACCCCTAGTTAAACCCTCAGAGCCTATCCTTTTCGCGGTTCTCGTGATGTTTCGGTTTTCCGGAATATCAATGAAGAGCATTGTTTACAATCCACCCCCAAATGTACACCCAAATCGCCTTAGCCTACCTTGTATGCACTCACTTTTAGTGCATTATTGTTATCACACTAAACCCTTAGTTCAATTATCTAGTTACTTGCATAAGTTGCTAAGTCGAGTCATATCCTTTGTACACAGTTTTGGGACGATTGGGACTCATGGGAAAAGTTAAATTTTATGAACTGACGGGACGAGAACGTTAAATTCAAATTCCCTTTATTTGCGTAATAATGTACTCCAAGTGTTTTGATCTTTTCAATTCGGGTCAAATTAGTGTTAGAGTAATAAAAACTCAAGTGTAGGGATGTGCCTATAAATCCCTATCATTTTGATGTTATGTAGAGGATGGTAGAGTAAAAGTGTATGAAAAAAAAAGTGTAAAAAAAAAATTAAAAAAAAAAAATTGAAAAGCATACGGGCTACCATCCTACATCTATCTTCAAATTTGTGTTTGTTTATTTCAATTTATCTAGAGTTTAGAGTGTCGAGTCTTGGCTTAGCAACGTCATTCTTCGCATGCTTGTAACATAAAGATTTTTGACTTGCCACCACTAAATCGCCTATACCACCAAACCCTTTGTTTCCCTACCGTAAGCTTAACGTTACAACCCTTTAAAAGACCTCTTGGATAGTTTTTCCTAGGTGCTTACGCCAAAGCGATGGAGGTTTGATCTAGTCTCAAGCTATGGTAATCTATGTACTAGGACCGGTTAATGAGTGTTTATCTTCCATTTCCAACTTTTTATATTTCATATACACCCGAGAGATGTGAGTATCCAAACACCCCATGTGAGGTGCTAGTATGTAATTTCCGTGCTTGTTATGACTTTTGCGGGGCTTATATGTGTTGTGAATCGTTCTAAACTAATGTTTCATGACCCATAACTTATAAATTAATTGGCTAAAAGCACATTTGCTTGAGGACAAACAAATACCAAGTGTAGGGATATTTGATAAGGATTTAAAAGGTACATTTTTGAGAGGTCATTTAAGCCCTTAATTTCGTTCATTTTCACTTTTTATGTCTTTGAAGGCAAATTGCTGGAATGACACTTATTCGGATGAAAAGGCGCGAATATACGAAGAAAATGACCAAAGTCAAGAATCGAGACACTCAATCTGCTGAAATTGAAAGGGACCGGCGTCAGGTCTTATTTCTGACGCCGTCGCGACACATCTTGTGACGACTCAGAGAGCAAATTGACATTTTTCAAGTGACGGCATCAGGTTTAAAAGAGTAGGGCGTCGCAACTCAGAGGACCTAGATTTGGATCCAGACGGCGTCAGAGACTGAAGGCGACGGCGTCACGGGCATAAGGTGACGCCGTCACAGAGTTGACGTGGCCAAGACGAAACCCTAATGGCGGCGACCCGACGGCGTCACAATTAAAGAGTGACGCCGTCGCAGTTTGTAACACTATATATAGAATCCGAATTTTTCAGTTTTAGAGAGGTAGTTTTGTGGAGTAAAAACCTAAACCGAACCAAGGCTGTCTTGTATAGTATTTTAGGGTTCCATACCCTATTTTACATCAAGATAAATGTTTTACTTCATTAATTCAATTATGTCTTTAGTTGATTGTGTGTATGCTTGCATGTTCTCCATGTCCGGTTAAATTACTTGTGTGTTTGCTTAGGTAATATGAAACCTAGTTATTGAATATTGATTGGTTGTCTCTTATCTTAATTGTGATTGACCTAGTATTGCGATAGGTCATTCGTTGTGTTATTAATGCTTGATTAATCTTTGTTGAACCTTAGCATATAGTTACTAGTGGAATTGTAGGCTAAACATCCAAATAATACCTTAGTGTTAAGTTTATGAATCCTAGAGATTTCGTAGTCATTAACCTTTGGTAGCTTTAAAGAGTTAGGGATAAACGCATACCCTACGACCTTAGAAACACAACGCGTTAAGAATAAGGACGTGACAATTCAACCATTAATAGGAAATAACTAGGGAGTAATAACATCTAAGTAAACACATTTTTAATCATCATACGAGCACACAACAATAGACATAGACTACCCATTAGCTTAGTTAATTAGAATAGATAAGTAGAATAATCGGTAGAAATACCAACCCCCAAATCCAAACCCCGAGATTCGTACCTTTCCATTTTCTAAAAAATATAAAAAAAGATAAAAAAAAATAATCTTCCTCCACACCAAC
>BPTQ01000001.1:89560325-89809633 GCA_019973895.1 Chrysanthemum seticuspe | reverse complement strand
ATATATATATATATATATATATATATATATATATATATATATATATATATATATATATATATATATCTCAGGGAAATAAAAGTCTTGGGTAGAATAGACGCTCTTGACGCTCTTGGTGAATACATGAGTTTTATTACGTATCACACGTTATATAATTACGTTTTACCGTAAAAACATTTATAGATATAAAACAATTAATAATTTGAAAAAATAATATATATATATATATATATATATATATATATATATATATATATATATATATATATATATATATATCTCAGGGAAATAAAAGTCTTGGGTAGAATAGACGCTCTTGACGCTCTTGGTGAATACATGAGTTTTATTACGTATCACACGTTATATAATTACGTTTTACCGTAAAAACATTTATAGATATAAAACAATTAATAATTTGAAAAAATAAATTAGATTTTCCCATATATATATATATATATATATATATATATATATATATATATATATATATATATGATAAACCCTTAGTTAAACAAAACAAGGTTTCCATCCATGTAAATTATTCCAAGTGAAATATACCATTTAAGACTTGCTTAAATGATATATTGCATTTGTGCTAGACTTCATTTTCCGCATTTGTTTATTCCAGATAAACATTTATTCCAAGGTTGTTTGTTTTATTCCCTAAATTCCAAGTGAAGTTTCATTCCAAGCTTAATGATCAATATCTAGCTTAAATAGAATGATATCTTTATCATGTAAATTTTAAGGAAAAACACAATGCTCCCACTCAATGTCAGATGTACTCAAGAGATATCTTAATTCAGACAGAATCATATTGTGATTAGATTCAAGATCTCAGCTCTTAGATGCATGATTCAATCCAAAACTTGAATTGCATAAATATTGTATACTACATAAAGATTATATAGATTCATAACCCTTTTGATTACACACCGTCCTCGCAAAAGGTAATCATAAAGAAAGAGTTATAAAATCTAATTGTCATATTCAACATACAAATCACATGTATGACAATTAAATATCTTTATATAATTAATGCATGTATTATATAAGAAAATTTAATCACAGACAATTGCTTAAGTATGATTAAAAACTTCTTATAAAATGTCAAACATTAATATGTATACAATTTTGTCCTTATGAGTCATTCTTAAAAAAAAAATCATTCCAACCTCATAGGTTAACTGTTAGGCGAAATAACAATCAAGCTCAAAACTCGATTTGCCTTTTAAAGACTGCATCTTATCATTCATAGTTCTAAAATATTTATCAGATTCAAGATGTGATAATGTATTTTAGTAGTTAGTTGATTTACAACAATCTTCGAACTCATATTCCTCATCACTGATATAAAATATCACTCAAGTGATGAGGCATCCTTTCGGATTTATGAATGAGAGTAATCATTATACTTCGGTCGACATTTTCATGTTTAACCTTAGTATGACATTAATAAGTGGATTTTAGAAGGTTAAGTATTTTGTTCTCAAAAAATTTGAGATTTGTGTATACTCCCACTTAATTTTGTAAGTAGAGACAATTCTCTAAATACTAAGTATTTAAGCAACAATAAATTGTTCTTTATGGAGAATCACAAAATATATTTTAAGTTTTCATCTCAAGATTTGTTAATAAAAGGCTTCATAAGATTTTAACAAATTCAGAACTTAAATCAAGACATAATGGAATTCCTTCCAACAACTCAAATTAGGGTTTATAGAAAAACTCTAATTTAGTATCACTCTTTAACAAAAAGTTCTAACAACAGTTTTTGTGTTTCGTCAAGCTAGGAAGAACACCAAAACTTCAATTTTCAAGCTAGGAAGTGTAGAAAAATCAAAAATCCAAAAGGGTTTATGATTCAATTGGTTTGAGTGGTAAAATCTCAAATCCCTAATGAATTAGGGTTTTCAATTATGGTTTGTCTTGAATACCTTCTAGGTTTGAACTATATTGAGTGTATCCATGACACACGCAATTTCTAACCTTGATATGTTTTGGAGGTAGAGCAATTAAAGCTATCATGAACCAAACAATATGAATAAGGTTTGATCCAACACATTAGACATACCATAATGAAGTGGTATCCTATGAGTTATTAGAATTTTGAAACTATATCAAAATTCTATAGATAACTTAATTCTCTTTGGACCAAATACTTGTCAATTGGGTCAAGCCAAATTGCATATAAAGTATTTTTGAATCAAGTGCATGCTATAATGTATATTCATTGAACAATACAAGAACCTTATGTTCACGTGTTCACAAGAAGACAGAACTGTTCAAGGATTATATGTTCATGTATTAACAAGAAAACATAACATTTTAATAATACATTATCAGTCTTTGAATAATTCAAAGCCTCATGTTTATGTGTTAACGAGAAGACATAACACATTTACTATATATACTTTATGTTATAAGTCATTGAATAATTGAAGGACTTTATAATTATGTCTTAACATGTAAGCATAATTATACTAACAAAAGTAATCATGAACGCAAACTATTGAGTTCTATAGTAATTTCAAGTTAATTTTATACTTCAGAATTATGATCATTATCATATAACCATAATTATGTTGACTAAAACATGTAGTCTAATGTTGAAGTATCTATACACAATATTATGACATTTGAATGTAGTAGGGCAACAAACATCTAGCGTGTTCAAGTCCTAGTAGAATTATTAGTTTCCTTTACCTTGCGGTCAAGAGATACCAATAATATTGTTGTTCCTTGCACACACTTTGAGATTTCTCCCACTCGTGTAAGGTACAACATCATATTATGAAAACAAACAACACGTGATTGATTGTTCAAACGATATGATAATTTCATAGATATCATAAGTAGTTTTAGAACCATAACCTGTAATAAGGAACTGTGGATTATTATTCTATAGATAACACTTAAGGAAGCGACAGCAGGAAGGCAACGTGTTATCTTATAAAATAAAATGCAATTTTCCTTTAAGCAATGGTTGTTCATATTCGGAAAGTAATGAATTATTTCAAAGCTAGTTTGAAATGATATGGGTGACTAACAGGAAATTAATCTCGTAGCTCCCACTGAAATTGACAACATTACATGAATGATATTTCAGTATAAAATGCAACTGCTCCCACTGGATTTGTCAACATTGTAAGTGTTACATTTCCATTAGAAAGCATATAACAGTTTTATATACTTTCCTATTCTCTTCAAATGCCCACGAGTAGCATGTACTTAGGTATTGAACAAAGTATATGAAGTTTTACTTATGTAGACAATGGACTAGCCATTTTTTATTCAATTAACTTGAATCTTCAGCATGCAATTCCTCCTTTATCATCTACAAAGCCCCAAGGGTATTTAACACTTTAGGAATAAACAAGAGTCCAAGAAAATTACCTAGCAAATATACTAGTAATTCCTTTACTCTTTGCGGTTTAAACTCATACATCGTGACAATTGCAGGATGTTATTTATTTTGGTAGCTCTAAACACAATGTTTCCAGTTACATAAAATATTCTATCTTTCAATTAACTCTAGACCACGAAAGGGTAATGAAAGATCATAAACGAGTTTATCAATTTTGGAATCCTATCTTAGTTAGTCAACTAAGGAGAAAAGATAGGAATAAGTCTCACTCTTCTTACTAGGAAAAGAGACTAAGTTTGTCTCTCGAAGAAAAACAACTTTGTTTATGAATTATGTTGCAATAACACAATTAATCAGAACACAAAAAGTTCAATTATAGTATTTTCGATAATTACATTCTTAAAAGAATTAACTACCCAATTAATTACTTATTAAGAATAAGACCCATCTTGCAACCCCACTTAATTACCATAGGTCTGACCAGTGTATAAAAAAATAGGACAAGAGGTAAGTGACGTGCGTTAATTGCATAATGCAACTCTTAGATTTATGAGACTGTTTAAGGCATTAGTATCAAGTAATAATGTCAAAAGCATGTTTAGTTCTCATCTTATGCCTCGGGTTCGAGGTCTGACCAAGTTAACTCGAGATAAGTCGACCAAGTATGAACGTGTAAAAATAACCAGAGGTCTGACCAGTGAGAAATAATTACCATGGGTTGGAAAGGCCCTTAGGTCTGACCAGAGAAGTCAATCCAAGTGCACGTGTTCATAGTTGGATGGCATAGACTTAAAATTAACAAATAGGTATGCACATATAAATGTGGTAAAAGTCGTGTACAAAGAAGCATGCAAAACAACTTTGTAACACTAATTTTAAAAACTTTGGTAATGACACTGTAGTGATCATCATGGTTCACGGTAGCTCCAATCGAACGCACAGGGAGGCAGAGTGCCAGGTAAGCGCTGAAGCATAACCTTAGACATCCTTTCGGTGCGACTGTGCGCACCTCTTTGAACCCCCTTTTGAGTTTGTTCTAGTGGGTGAGCCGTACATCCCAAGTGTCCATAGCGTCTAGTTTTTAAATTCTTGAAAACATGTTTCATATATTAGGTCACTTTATTTTACAAAAAGCAATTTTCCACGAATAAAATAGCAGGTCACAATTGAGCATAATATTTAGGCGTGTAAATAAAGACCCATATTAATGTTATGGTTACGATATGTATTATTCCATATTGCATACAATTAGGTGTCAAAGCAAGTAACAATAATGCACATAATGGAATCACAAACATATAAACATAAACATCAATATATAACCACATATTGTTTCGAGTTCTCTCGCGAGTCTTCCCCAAAAGGAGAACCATAAGACCGTCACTAGGATACAATACCTAGATCGCCCCATACATCGCAAAAGCAATTGAGTGGGTCTTGTGGCCGGAAAACACATAAAACATGGCAATCTCAATTAACAAGTAATTACGCAATTTTATGTATTTATAAACCAATATGTAATTCTAATTATCATAATAATTCTAATTAACAATTAATAAATTCAAAGTAACTTTTAATTATAATTAGCAAGTAATTTTAATTAACATGTAATTCTTAATTAACAATTTAATTTTAATTAACAAAGTAATTATAATTCACGTGTAAATTAAATTCTAATTAACAAGTAATTCCAATTAACAAATTAATTCTAATTATCAATATAATTTTAATTTGTGTGTGACTAGTTATTATTTATTAAAAATTGACAAGTATTGCATGTAATTGTCAAAATTAAAATAAAACAAAATAAATAAACTAGGTTTCATGCGGCCTTTTAAACATGTTTATTAGTAAGAAACGTGTAACCCATAATCGCAAAAACGAGATGACTCGTGATGCCACTGTTGGGATTTTAGAACCAGTTAAGCACGTATTTAATAAACAAATAATTAATACAATATTAATTAATTAAAAGTGATATAGAAAAGTTAACCTTGTTTGGCAATTGATCTCTAGTAACGGAACAAGAAACCAAAACGAAACCTTAAGCATCTAAAATAGATACCTCGAAGAGTATCACACACAAACCCGATTAACATATACGTTCGATTAAAACGCTAGTCGAGAACGTATTAAAACCAATCAACAAGTGACCCACTTGAATATTACTTGAACAAGAAAATACCCAAGACTAGCTTGCTTTCTTGCCCGAGATCAGAAAACAGCCACAAAGCTGTTTTCATTATTTTACCCGATATCAGATGAAACATATCCGATATCCTTCTTAGTTGTGTCCGAGAAGTGTACCACGACCAAGAACCAAAGAACACCCCTTCTTGCTGTTTTGCTGCTGTCGATCAGGAGGAACAAAACCAAGGATCACAAATGAAAATTATAAACTCTTGGATTGAGATGCAATGCAAGTTTAGAAACACAATCAAACCAAACAAACCCCATTAACTTTGAACAAGTCAATTTGGAATATTAGCAGAATGTTATAATCGGTTTTTAGGGTATATAGGATATATTATTATATGTATGTTGCATGTCATGGGAATAATTAGAAGTAGGGTATGTGTTATACGTGAGAATGGCAGATGTATGGTTTGTTTATATAGCAAACCAAATCAGCCTAGCCTTGGGCTATGACTTGGTTGACAAGTCAAGAAACCCAAGCTTCTCATTCCCTCACTTCTGCCCGATCAGATGGAACTCAAGGCCCAAGGCTGCCAATCATATTCTACCCAAGTTCATGTCTAAGAACAGCCCATGGGTCAAACTTTATCGGGTCAAGTTATTGCATAACGGGTATGTTTATTCAAGTATATATTAACGTTCGACACGTATACTCGTGTTTATCGTGTGTGCCCCCATCGGTTCACACACTTCTAGTCGTTTACGTGTGTTTATAACTCCCACAAACCAACAGTACTTATATGAATTCCTAAATTGATTAAGAAGTCTTAACATAGCTACTAAAATAATCTTTTACAGTTTAACCTTAGCTATCCATTGAGATCAATAATAATCATACTTCGCGTTATCTTATGTACTATGACTTAATTAGAGACTATCTTCAATAGGCAACTTTAACTTTTAGCTATATATATATTTTTTTATATATAATTATGTCATGTTTCTGTCGTGTAGCCTTGCAGGAGGCGTTTACGATTGTTAAAAAAAACACATGAAGAAAGGCTAAACGGAAATGCAAGTATTCTTACAGATGATAAGGAATATTTTCGACAAAAGTATTGTTTGTGATTTAGATTAATTTTGATGCTCCCTTCTGCCAACAATGCTTGGTATTCATGCATGCAAGTTTTCTCATTTCATCAATGTCTTATTAGATGTGGTTGACATTGTGCTAATTACTTTTCTTGCTTGACATATGTCAGTTTGGAAAAAGGATAAAACCGATAAACAAATATATTACATGAAGTCTGTCACACATGACCTACATGAAGAGGAAATGCTAAAGGGAACCATATCATCAAGCAATCTATTCCATGTGACTGCAACTCTGCAAGTCTGTTTGTGGAAAGGACTACCCCTACTTAAAGAGTTCCAAGAACTTCCTTTAGTAATTCATAAATCATGTTGACAAAAACTTTCTTTAGTATAATTTTGCACATTCAAAGTTATTTTGGTTCGAGAACTAATACTTGCAAGTATAAAGACAATAATACTCACAAGCATTAGTTTACTAATACTCACAAATAATGCATGAAAGCAACCCATTTATCGGGCCGGTTATGCAATTAATTCTCCAATGAACAATGTTTTGAGCTTGAATATTTGCTAATTGCATTATAGTATAATCTTCTTTCCATGTCACGAAGATATCGGAAAAAACAAAAAAAACCGTATAATCTTTTTACTATTTTATTTATTTTTTATTTTTTTCATGCTCACAAACATAAAAAGTATATTTAATTTTCCTTCTCTTATTTTCTTTCTCTTAACTTATGTTCTTTCCTATTTAACACGAGAACAATGTTTAAGTTACGAAATATAAAACTTGATAAACTTACTTGAACTAATTACAATGTTAAGACAAGAGGTGTTTGACTTATATGATAGACAAGAGGTGTTTGGCTTTAGATGAGTTTATAAAATATAAGCCGAAATCAATCTGGTCATAAGCACACATATAAGCTTAAACAAACACCTTAATAGTAAGTGGACTAACATAGTAACATGTACAAACATCATGGACTCCGTCAACGTTTTATAAAAAAGCCCAGTAAATAATAATCAAGCCTAGCCCAAGAGGAAAGCCCCATTTCAAACCACATAAAGCAGGTTCATTTGAGTTGTGTGTCTCTCTAGGGTTTTTTGCAAACAAGGTTATTCAGCGCCGTCGTTGCTATCACAACCTTCTCAAACCCAAATCATGGCTGTCGGGTATTGTTTCATTTACTGGTTCCTGCTGTTCAGTTTATATGCTTTTCATTTGTAGTTTAGTAATTAATAGTAATCTTATTGTGATTTACTGATTTGTGTTTTCAGTTAGTATACAAGTATGAGTGTTTGGATTTGGATAATTTGGTTAACTGTTTTTGTGCTGTCCATGGTTCTAAAAATGAGTTATTTCTGCATTTAGTTTAACACTGATTTGTGTGGCTTATGGTACTGTATTATGCACTGTTGATGCTTTTAATATAAATAATGTTGTGTTTATCCTTTAAAATTGTGTTGTTTGATAATTTATTGTTCATTTTAGTCATAAAATGACTTATTAATTTTGTGTTGTTTATGCATCTAAAAAGTCTGATATTTTTGTGTTTACTTATGTGGATTATGCTTTTACATTACATTGTTTGTTACTTCAAGGGGTGTTTGTTTCTGCCTATATAGCGGGCTTATGACTTATGTGGTTTTCGGCTTATGTTTTGTAAGCCCATTTTTGTGGAGTATTTGGAAACTCTCCGGCTTATATAACATTATTATGACATGTTAAGCTTATATAAGCCGAAAGTTTCAAAATAAGCCACAAAAAAGGGAGCTTATAAACATAAGCCGAAAACCACATAAGCCATAAGCCCGCTATATAAGCCAAAACAATACCACCACATGTTTATTTTAGTCACAAGTTGGTTTGCTGATTTGTTTGGTTCTAGCTATCACTGATGTGGTTAAGCGTCTAGTTTGTGATGTATATTTCAAATCTGTTTTTTGAATTCAGTGGTAGTTTTATTAATGGTTTTTGTTAAATCTGTGCAGAAAGAACAAGAGAATTTCCAAGGGAAAGAAAGGTGGAAAGAAGAAGGCGTAAGTATTCCTTGAGCTATGTTGGTTTGAAGCGGTTTATTTGAAAGCGTTGTTTTCTGATATATGGTTATGTTTTTGGTGTATTGATTACAGAGCTGATCCCTTCTCCAAGAAGGACTGGTATGACATCAAAGCCCCATCGTTGTTCACCACCAGAAATGTTGGCAAGACCCTTGTTTCTCGGACTCAGGGTACCAAGGTGAGCTGATAATTCATAGTTTCATTGTTTTTGTATTGGTCATTGAATGATTTCATTGTACAACATAAGTCGTTAGACTTAGAAAAATGTTAAATTTGTGCGAGTGTTTTTGTGTGAAAATTTGTTATTTTATGACATCAAGAAATGAATACTGTTACTTAGTTTAATGACTAAATTGACATGTAATATCTCTAATAATCAGTTCAAAACCTGAGAAAATCCCATTTTTTGTCTTTTGTTTGTTGATTTCAAGCTCTTTTTAACTAACATTTTTACACGTGCATCTGTTAAATCACCTTAAAGTTTATTTTGACATTGTATAATTGTTTTGATGCGAGTCAGATAGAGTTCAACCTTTTCATGCGTAGAAAGTAAGTTTTGTAATCACTTTTATGCTAGTATATGATTTAAACAACTAAATTTAAGTGATGTTATTAGTCTGTCAGGAGTGACACAGGGAACAATGGATTCGCAAAATTATTTTTTCGATTAAGTCAGGACCCATATATGAATTAATGTAATATTGCTAAAATACCTTGAACTTAATGACACCCAATTATATTAGAGTTACCTGTGAAACTAAATCTGTAAAGAAGGCATTAACTCCGAAATCTGAAAAGAATACATTAACTCCAAAATCTGTTGTCTGGTGTTCGAATACATTTTGGCCCAATTTTTGCATCAATTGGTTGTTAGTGATTTGGCTGTAGGGGTCAATTTTGCATCAATGTAAACTTTCAACATCTATAGGGGTCAAATTTCTATTGCACCCATACTCAAGGTTATCGTATGTGTATTAATTTATGATTAATATCTCATCAGATTGCTTCAGAAGGATTGAAGCATCGTGTGTTTGAGGTATCTTTGGCTGATCTTCAAGGTGATGAGGATCACGCATACAGGAAGATCCGTCTGAGAGCTGAGGATGTTCAAGGAAAGAATGTGTTGACTAACTTCTGGGTAAGACAAGACTCTTTGTTTATCTGTATTTGTTTTGGGACAAATCGCATTGAATGATTTACTGTATTGACTTGGCTTTTTCAAATCTCTTTCCAGGGAATGGACTTCACCACTGACAAGTTGAGGTCGCTTGTGAAGAAGTGGCAATCTTTGATTGAGGCACACGTCGATGTTAAGACAACTGACAACTACACATTGAGAATGTTCTGCATTGGATTCACAAAGAAGCGTGCCAACCAGGTGAAGAGGACCTGTTATGCTCAATCTAGCCAAATCCGTCAGGTATTATCTCTTCTTGAGTTGATGAGTATGTTATGTGTGTTTTACTTGTGAGTAGCTGATAAGTTATTACTTAATCACTTATTAACGCAATAACTACTTTTTTGGTTTTTAGATTCGTCGCAAGATGAGGGAGATCATGGTTAACCAAGCACAATCTTGTGACCTTAAGGAGTTGGTTCAGAAGTTCATTCCTGAGTCAATTGGCCGAGAGATTGAGAAAGCAACATCAAGCATCTACCCTCTGCAGAATGTCTTTATCCGCAAGGTCAAGATCTTGAAAGCTCCCAAGTTCGACATCGGCAAATTGATGGAGGCAAGCTTCTAATTATTCTTTGATCATCCGATTTTTACTAATTGCAATCTTATAAATACTTTATTTTATTGGTCTAGTGTATATCTGAAACAGTGGTCTTTTGTGATAAACAGGTTCATGGTGATTACTCAGAAGATGCAGGTGTAAAGATTGAGAGGCCTGCTGAGGAGGAAGTCGTCGAAGAAACTGAAGTGATTGGTGCTTAAATGAGATTTTGTTAGCTCTATTTTGCCTTGCTTCTTTTGTGTTCTGGTAAACCGAATGTTATTTAATTAAAAAGTCGTCATGTATGTTTGTTCTCTTTCGGTAGAGATGTAACAATCTGGATTTTGTTTTTATGAGATTAGATTTTGAAATTGCATGAAAATGAAGAATGCACCTTTATTTGTTTTGGTCCCTGTTGAGTGTTTTACATTGCTTATATCGTGCCATGTTCACTATTCAGTCCCCTATCTAGCATTCAGCAAGGTTAAAGATAACAACACGATGGTTGCCTGGTATTTCATTGATCAAAATAGTGTCATATTGAAATGTGACAGTTCTAGTCATTTTTTGTTTTTGCCATTTCGTTGATACGGGTTATGTTTGAGTATGGGACAATTAGTAAAGCGGGTGGTGACAGTCGATTTTTTTTTCCAGCACACATTTGCTGGAAAAACAGCCATATTTGTCAACAAAGATTTGTGCGAATTACTTATGTGAGCCGATTATAACAAAGAATCTCATCACATTATGTGCATTTATCGATTCTATACTTTAAAACAACGTGCTCCGTTGCTGCTGTCGACCATTGCCTTTTTACTTCGCAACATAACATTAGCACCCAATAGTAGGTAAACGAATCGAGCTAGCCAAAGCTTGAGTTTGAATCATTTTGAGCATCATTTTCTAAACACTTGCTTGACTCGTGACATATAATACAAGCTCACACCCTACTTGAAGCCAAAATGAAATAAAGCTCGAGCTCGACTTGCACTCTAGATAAATTAAATTTGACTCGAGCTTGACTTGCCAAGCAACTCAAGCTTATGTATTTAATTTTAGCTCATTTATAGATAAAAAAAAACTTTTAACAAAAAATATCATATTTATGCATGCATAAAATAAAATGACCTTTTACGTATTTAATATTTTTTCAAATATACTCACTCAAACGAGCCGAGCCGAGTCCGGGCCTGCCAGAGCTCAAGCTCGGCTAGTTTATATATATTGAGCTTGAGCTCGACTCGTGAAATTTTTTTAAAAGCTCGAACTCGGCTCAGGCTCGACTAACTTATATAACATATCGAATGAAAGCTCGTTAATCACACTAAGCTCGAGCTCGTTTATTTTTATAAGCTCGTATATGTATAGAAAATATATATACGAACATATTTTTAGGACTCATTTAGGCTCGCGAGCTTAATCGAACTTTTATATAAAACTCGGGCTCGAGCTCGATTATTAAATGAGCCCAAATTTAGGCTCGAACTCGGGCTTGAGCTCGTTTAAGCTCAGCTCGTTCGAGCTTTTTACCGATCTGATCCCGAACTTTTCACGAGTGGCTCGGCTCATTTCCACTCCTACTCACTCTATATGCATATACTTAAAATCATTAAAACTCGACTTTAACTAATTGTTAAGACATAAAGCCGATGATCAAACTCGTGAATTAAACAAGCCCTAACTTAAACTCAAATTCAAACTCACTCATTTAGACAAAACCCCTTTTAAACTCCATCGAATATATCCAACTAACTCACAATACAACTCGACTCGTTTACACCCGTACCCAACACTCCCCAACTACAGGGATGTTTTTTCGGCTTAAATAGTGTGCTTACGTCTTATTTGGTTTTCAGTTTATGTTTCATAAGCTCTTATTTTGAAAATTTTCGACTTATATAAAAGTCGAAAGTGCCGAAAAATTTAAAAAATAAGCCACAAAAAAAAGCTTATAAAACATAGGATGAAAACGAAATAAGACGTAAGCACTCTATGTTATCCGAAACAAAAAAAAATTAACCGAACAAACCGAACAACCCGATAACCAACCGATGCACACCCCGCCGAAACAAACACGCCTAAAAACAAACAAACTACCGTTACAAGGCCCAAAACCACACAAAAACAAACTCCCACAACCCTAACCGAAACCTTTCAACCTCATTTCAATCCACCTTCTTCCTCACCAAACCCCTAACCAAACCCTAACACCATGACGAACCTGGAATGCCGCATGTACGAATCCCGTTTCCCAGAAGTAGACATGGCAGTAATGATCCAAGTCAAATCCATAGGCGAAATGTGCGCCTACGTCTCCTTACTCGAATACAACAACATCGAAGGAATGATCCTGCTTTCCGAGCTTTCGCGACGTCGTATTCGTAGTATAAACAGTTTAATTAAAGTAGGCAGAATTGAGCCTGTTATGGTGCTTCATGTTGATGAGGAGAAAGGATATGTGAATTTGAGTAAGAGGAGAGTTAGTGAGGAGGATGTTCAGATTTGTGAGGATAGGTATAATAAGAGTAAGCTTGTGCATTCGATTATGCGGCATGTGGCCGAGATGATGGAACTTGACCTCGAGGTAGCGTTTTGAAATAAATTTGTGTTTTGTGAGTTGTTGTGTTGATGATTATGTGGAATGTTTGTTACGGTAGGATAAAAGGATAAAAGACGCTCGGTTTAAGAAAAATGAAATGTAGGACGACAGTTAGAGGTTACTTTTTGCAAAATGACAGTTTTGCCGTAAACTAGTTATTAAATGTATAAAGATATGATATAGATGATGTGGAATGTTTACTACGGTTAGATACAAAAGTGCATAGTTTAAGAAAAATAAAATGAAGGACGATAGTTAGAGGTTACTATTTGTAGAATGATAGTTTTGCCGTAGACTAGTTATTTAATGTACATAGTCCATGTGGCATGTTTACTACGAGTAAATAAAAAAAGATGCACAGTTTAAGAAAAATGAAATGAAGGACAATAGTTAAAGGTTACTTTTAATGTACATGGTTGATGTGGCATGTTTACTATGAGTAGATAAGGAAGCGCACATTTTAAGAAAAATGTAATGAAGGACGATAGTTAGAGGTTACTTATTGTAGAATGACAGTTTTGCCGTAGACTAGTTATTTAATGTAATAGATATAGATGATGTGGAATGTTTGCTACGGTTGGATACAAAAGTGCAGAGTTTAAGAGAAATGTAATGAAGGACGATAGTTAGAGGTTACTTTTTGCGGAATGATAGTTTTGTATTAGACTAATTGTTTAATGTCCATAAATGAAGTAGATGATGTGGAATGTTTACTACGGTTAGCTAAGCAAATGCATAGTTTAAGAGAAAATGTTATGAAACATGGTAATTATAGATTACTTTCTGAAGAATGACAGTTTTGCCGTAGACTAGTTATTTAATGTACATAGTCGATGTGGCATGTTTGCTACGAGTAATAAAAAAGTGCGCATTATAAGAAAAATGTAATGCAAGATGATAGTTAGAGGTTACTTGTTGAAGAATGACAGTTTTGCCGTGGACTATTCATTAAATGTACATGATTGAGTAGATGATGTGGAATGTTTACTACGGTAGACAGTTTAGGAAAATATGTAATGAAGGTCTGAAGGACGATAGTTAAGAGCATACTTTTTGTTGAATGACAGTTTTGCCATGGACTAATTATCTAATCTATATAGTTGAGTAGGTGATGTAGAATGTTGCATGAGTAGGTGATGTGGAATGTTTGCTAACTTCTCACACCAGACCGAAAACCACACAATTTAAGAAAAATGTAATCACCCTGACCCCTAATAGTTAAGGCTTGTTTACTAATAAAAACAACATAATTGTTACAGTTTACTTCTTGCAGGATGACAGTTTTGACCTAGACCATTTATTTAATGCTTTGGTTAGGTTTAGTACTTCTATATTATGATTAAGGATTTAAGGGCAATATGGTAAACTTGATATACATGTGGCCGAAACTATGTTGATCTTGAGGTAATGTTATGGAGTTTTGTTTATATTTATTGATTAATTTGTGTTATTTAGGGCGAGTAATAGAGTAGATGATGTGAGATGTTTTCTAGTTTAATACAGTATTTGAATTTGAGTATATATGTGGCGATGATGTCTAATTGTTAATATTATGTGGTTAATGCTATGGAAGTGGATTTTGAGGTAATGTCATGGTTTTTGTTTTGATGTTGATGATATGAAATGAAATGTTTATTATTTTAGTATTGGTTTGAGTTTTTGTATCTATGTGACAATATTGCGTAGTGCGGTTAATACGACGGAAGTTGATTTTGAGGTAATTTTATGATTTTTTTTCTTTAGTCAAGTTCGTTTATAGAAGGTCATAACTTATATATGAAATCAAAAAAGCGACTGTAATTTCATATTAAATAAGCAGTCCTCTGTTAGTAAATGCTGAAGCAGTTTGGATGACACAAAGCTGTGTCTAAATACTAAGCGGATAAGCAGAAAAATAAGCAATCCAAAATACTCATCAACATTGGTTTGAATTCAAGTATGGACGTGACTGTAAGGCGTAATGCGGCTATTTTATGGAGTTTGAATGAGGATTTTAAGTTATAGGTTTGGGAGGTGTAAGATTGGGGTACATTTGTAATTTTGTATAATTGTTTTGTTTATGTGAAATTGCTAAACCCTAAATGTTAGTGAATGAGTGTAATGCATTAATTAAAGGGACGAACATTGGTGGTTTTGTGACTTTTGTTTTGGCAGAAGAGCTGTTTTTGTGAATTTGCCCGGTAGTTAATCTCGAGCTGGACTTACCCCTTAACCTTATGAGTTGCTGACTTGCTTCAGTATGACAGTACCTCCTACTTGCAAACTAATGATGAAAAATGTTTCGTTAGCTGTAGTCTAGTTGTGCCTTGCTAACTAGCGATGATAACGATTCTCAAGTGTTATTAGTATATCTCTGCCTCACTTCCTTGATTATATGAAAGCTACAATTTTACAACTGCAGATGCAATTCTTGTTCTCCGACCTGATATATGTTTATTCATGGAAACTAATTTGTCTTGTAATCTCTTGAATGATAGGATCTGTATATTCATGTTGGGTGGCCTTTGTACCGGAAGTATGGCCACGCGTTTGAGGTGGGGTGTGGACAATCACTTTTGACGGAATTTTTATTCACTGCTAGACATTGCAGAATTCATCTTATACTTTTGGTAATCAATTGCAGGCATTCAAGTTGGTTGTGAATGATCCTGATTCTATTCTCGATTCACTTACCCGTGAAGTTAAAGAAACCGGTCCTGATGGAGTTGAGGTACACGCTGTCCTTATTACATCCAAATCTTTCATAGACCTGCTAGTACGGATCAATAATCGTCCTTTTATAATTTACTCACTATTAGGTGACGAAAGTGGTTCCTGCTTTGACAGAGGAAGTCAAAGATTCATTAGTAAGGAACATTAGAAGAAGAATGACTCCACAACCTTTGAAGATCCGGGCAGATGTTGAGATGAAATGCTTTGAGTTTGATGGAGTTCTTCACATTAAGGTGTCTTATATTTATTAGCAACTTACAATTTTATAAGGTACACTCAGTATAAGTGATGCTATATTTTTAACTTACTTTGATGTAGGCTGCCATGCGAAAGGCTGAAGCTGCTGGGAATCAGGACTGCCCTGTTAAAATTAAGCTGGTTGCTCCTCCAGCTTATGTTCTTATTACTCAAACTCTTGACAAGGTAAACTTAATGTTCTGATTGACTAACTTGAAACTTCGAAAGAATGTGTTACTCAAACATTTTTTGCTTCATTAGCCATTCCCTGATGTGTCATGAAGTTGGCTTGAATAGTTGCATGCCTATTGCTACATACTAGTGCAATCAGTGTTAAGCATGACTGCTTATTTGTATATTGAATTGGCTAATTGCTCGTAGATGGATTATTATGTTTGTTGCTGACTTGCTATTTTATATGTGTGTATTCTAGTCGCTTGAACACAGAAAAAAAAGAATGAAAAACAAGTAAACAATGAACATACCAAGAGCTGCTATAAATCTTATTTGTAACAGGAAAAACCTCGATGATTGATTGTGCAAATGACACCCTATCTATGAAACCATAGATGCTTATGTCAATTGATGTCGCATGCATGAGGACGGTAATACATTACGAAACAAGTATTCTAGTGTAAAATCTTCTATGATGTATTATCAACTTTCTGGTTGTGGCGTAATTGAATTAAGTAGTTGGTGGTTGGATTAAGTTTTTGGCGCGCGTCTTATCTATTTTTGAGGGTTTTTTCTTTGGAAATAAGTATCAGAACATGGCAGATTAGGTTGGTCACAGTCAGGTAGCACACATAAGGAGTAGAATGATGTAGCATACCCCTTAATATTCTTCTGCTGTCTTTTGTCTATGCTTCATTTTGCTTTATAATTATATACATTAACCACTTTCTTGCTTGCTGCTTTACATAAGTCTACATTTTGTATCTGTATCATTTATCATGTTTGTATGAACACAAAAGTTTATAATTGTATCAATGAAGTAAATATCTCAGCTAGTATCCCTTGTGAAACGTCTCCCGTGGCACTGCTGTGAGAACAGGTCCAACCATCAGATGATAGAATTAAAAGGCCATTTGAGAATATTACAGCTAAAATCAGTGGAAGCTCATAGTGTTTCATTCTTGTAAAATGTCACTCTTATTAAAGATTCATTCCCTTTCCTTACATTTTGGTTTTATACCTGGAAGAAGATTCTCATACTACACTCTGAAAGCAGCGTAGAGATCTTTATGTCTGCAAATAATTATTTTCTTCTTTGGTGTCCGACTGTTGGCTGACTAAATGAATGGGTCTGAGAGTCTGAGTCCACCAGCAGTCACGGCACATGCTCGAAACGGGTAATGCTCTCTCATATGGGAAGTTGGTGTGGCCCTCACAGGATAATAACAACATGATTCTTCCATTATTTAGGGAAGTACTTAGTTTGATAACCAGCTTGGCGCCACACTACTTCTTAGTATAGCTTCTAAACTGATCAGAATAACCAATTGCACACAAGTGTATCTTTCATGTTAGAGTAGTATTTTAACGTGGCTAAAGGCACATTACCTGACATCATAATTTATGTTCTTCCAAATCATTACCAATTTACCATGGTTTCCACCTTATGAGCTTCCTTTTGGCCTATGCGTGTGAAACTTCAACCATATTGAGAAGAGATATTGTGATAGCTATTGTAGTCTAATTAGTTAGTTTCATATTCTGTCTGCAATGTTATATTTTATTTATAAATTAATTGTAGGTTTGTAGGATTTTAAGAGCTGTTGGGGTATTAGGGAATATGAACAATACTTATTTCAGTGTTACCTTTGCTTTGCCCAATGTTTGTAGTTCTTGATTGGTTTTTGACAACTTGTACGTCTTTTGGATTTAGATGAAGTGACTGGAACACAGTCATCTGTCAGAATATATACATTAAAATGAAGTTTTTGTGTTTTTTTGTCATCTCTTTTGCCTCTTTTTCTGTTTTGCTAGTGACCTCAGACTAATAGAAACCATTAGTCCATTAATTTGCATGCACGTGCTCAAGGGGGGCATAGTCTCTTTTTAAATATGAGAACCTTTGATGAGTCAATGGTCCTGGTTGTTATGGGTAACGGATCATAGATCTGAGTAGATATTATAAGTATGATTCATGTTATGTTTATTTATGCATCTTTCTCCTATGTTCTTATTGGTGCATGGCTTATTTTTGACGTTTAGGAGCAAGGAATTTCAGTTCTTACCAAAGCCATTGCTGCTTGCACCGAAGAAATAGAGCTTCACAAGGGAAAACTCACAGTAAAGGAGGCACCCAGAGCGGTCAGTGTCTTCTCTAACTTTTAGCTGCAATTTATCTTTTTTATGTAAAGTTTGTCTATGGCCAAATTTTAGAACATCTTTTTGAACATTTACAAAATCATAGATAATTCATATTGTAGTTGATTTGCGTGACATGATCTGTTGGTTCAGGTGAGCGAACGTGAGGATATATTGCTGGCTGAACGGATGGCTAAGCTAAGTGAAGCGAATGAAGAACGTGAAGGAGATGACGATAGTGAAGAGGAAGAAGATACTGGAATGGGAGATGTTGATTTGGACAAACAGCAGGAACTTTAGGCGACAAAAGAGCTGAGCTGAGTACGTTTTTGAGAGGCGTTTTTCTTCCAATTTGTTTACTAGTATTTTATTTCATTAAATTTTTGTTTGTGTCAACCAAGTATATAGTCAAAATAGAAACTTGGTGCCAATATTTGTCCATCAATCTGACAACAACTACAATGTTGTGTTGTTTCTGGACCTTTCTCCATTTCATTGAGAGGATGAAACTAAGCCTGTGTCTTAACATCATATTTGTTGATTTTAGACACACTCGAATGTTGTTATGTTTGTTGCTTCTCGAGTTTTTGGTCATTTGCATATAAATATCTTCATGTTGTATGGTTATGGCTTCCATAAAAAAGTGACTGTTTGTTGATTGTAACCAGTCTCCCGTCTCTTATTCATCTTGATATATTAAACTTGCACACACACAAGTATATTATATGTATTTTCGACATTATGACGCCTATGATGTTGTTGCTTCTCGAGTTCTCGATCATTGAGATGTCTTTCGACTCTATCTTAATATGTGCCTTAACAACACATGTTAGAGGATTCCTCATATCTATCTAAAATCTCAGAAACAAGGATTTTCTTAGCTTCCATTTCCCAAGACTTGTATTTCATAACAAAACTCAAAAATGCTTGAGAGCAAGTGTTTTTCAAATATTGCTTTTATTGAAAAGATACGTCGTTATTGAAAACATACACAAAAAGCTAAAAACAATCAAATGTCACAAACAAAAACCATTATACTTGTGGGGGCATTGCGTGATGAGCCCAAACGTTCGTTTTCTTCCCTTTGTGGCTAACGATAATTGACTTTCGAATTGACGTAGCAAGAAAATTCCTACAATATTCCTTTGTGGCTAACGTAGCAAGAAAATTCCAACAATATTTAATGTATAGGTTCTGGTATGAGTCTCGTCAAGATTATAATAACATTTCCGGACATGGGAGTTTTGAGTTTTGAGAGGATGATTATTTTTATTTTTATCATAAATTTTATAATTTGCACCATAAAAGAAATTTTTGAGATAGACTTAGGTGTGTTTGTTTTTTTCTCAATAAGCATTTTTTTTTTCTTTTCACTTCTTTTGTCTGCAGAAGGGCAATTGCAGACATTATTTTTCACTTTTTACCTTTTCTTTCACAACCCCTACATCTCTTTCTCAATATCTTACATCTCTTTTACGTTTCGTCCGTCTTTTTACGTTTTCGTTCGTTTTTTTACCTTTTCGTCCGTTCTTTTACGTTTTCGCCCGTTTTTTTTTTACGTTTTTGCCTCTTTTTTTATGTTTTCGCCAATTTTTTTTACGTTTTTGTCCGTCTTTTACGTTTTCGTCCGTTTTCTTACATTTTCTTAAGTTTTCGTCCGCTTTATTACGTTTACGTTCCTAAAATACTAGTGAAAAAGAAAAAAGAAAAAGAAAAAGAAAAAAAGAAGAAAAATGAAAGAAGTACTTCAATAGCACAAAAAACAAATGGTTTTCTTCTTGCAGATGAAGAGGTAAAAGCTCTGAAAAAACAAACGACGCAAAAGTTGCGCTATAAAGAAGAAATATATTATTGAGGTTGTACGCATAAGAAAATATACACTTCATGACTCAAAATCAAATGTGACTCATGCCCCATCCAACTCTCAAGTGGGTCTGTCCATGAGCATACACCATACTTGAGTCAGATGGTATATACGTGCATACTTTTTCAACGCAACCGGTACCCATAATGAAAAAATTATATTTTTTAGAGGTTAACATTAAATGAATATTACTTGTGGATTAGTACAACTTTTTTTTTTTTTTTTTTTTTTTTTTTTTATGGGAAAGAAAGGTTATATAATATTATTTCTTTTGTGCTTGAGCCCACATATTTCCCTTACTCTTTCTATATCCAAAAGGCAAAAAAATAGACATCCTCTCCACTAAGAAGCTAAATCAGACGTGAGACCTATATATATCCTCCCTATATAGAAAAAAGAAACACCCCTTTAATTTTATACATGAATCCATAGATGTTTTGTATAAATACGACTATAATACTATGAAGTATGAGCCCACTCAGTCATTTTTCTGGCTCCTTCCATGCCACTAGAGCTCCACCTGATTTAACTAGTAACCATCTCATATATTATTTGCAAAACATTAATTTTCATATTAAGATAACACAAACAAATCTTAAAGTATTGTATGTATTATAGGAGGCTACAAAGATTAGCCACTAAACAAAGGCATTAGGGAATTTTTATTTTTTGTTTGATTGTTTCCATGTAAAAATTATTGAGTGAGCACATGGCCCCCTTAGCTAGCTTTTCATGTACCATATTTTCAACCCGTGAAAGATAACCTTTCAAGGGCTCCACTTTTCTCATTCCCTTGTGATTAATCATACACAACACTAAAACACATGCTTCTGATGCTAGTTTTTCTGAACCAAAATCATTTCTAGTCATTAGTCACTGATTTTATCTACATCATGATTCTCGTGGATCCGTGAGTGTCGGGTGACATTTCTATAACGACCCGCCTTAGCTGTCATAGTCATCTTCGACGAGAATTGAATTGATTGAACCTAAACTTTTTCCTTTAAGATCGAGACCTTCCTTGACTAGATTAGCTCAAAGAATGGTATCGCGCCAGTGCAATGCCCTTCTCGGCTTTCAAACATTTTGAAATATCTGAGAAAATCGCAGCAAACAACCGTAGTAATCATATAATCTAAACTTTTCCAATACATCCCAAAATAAATTTCCTAGTCCTTGTTTAAAGTATGGAGTTTTTTTTTATAACTTAAATAGTTGGCACACACTTGGTCATTTTTAAATAGCTACAATCCAATGATATTTCGGATTTTATGATATACATAAAAATGGGTACATGTAATATTCCAACGACAAATTCATGTACCTTAGTACTAATAATTATTTGCTTCGATTCTCAAAACCAGGAATCACGTTGAACCGATAGTTGTGAATGTTCTTTGACCACACCAAATAATATATCATTGGGGTGGATATCAAGTTATCAACCACCTGAAAAATTCCACATTTCATTAACAAAAAACTTTTCAATCAAAGTATAAATCATACTCTTGCAATCGTAAAACTATGATGTTGGGTCAATTAAGTGACTAATGGTATTTGACTAGATTTACACATAAAGTATACTAAGTATAAAAAAACTCGTTGATAAAGAAATCAACGAGCATCTTGAAGATATACTCGTTAGATGATGCGGAGTCAGCTAGTATGTATAAGAACTAAAAGCTGAAGGACGAAGGTTCATCATAGATCGACAATACCCTGATGATCTTTCAAGATAGTAAATGAGCGGGATAAAATGCATCATTGAGAAAGTTAAAGACAAGTACGAGTTGGTGAAAAGGAATGAACAGTTGTCATCACTTCAAAAGCAATGTTATTATGTTTTCAAGAATAGAAGTAGATAATGAAAAATGTACTTCACCAGTAAATGCTTGACACGTCTCAATAACCCTCATGTGACATCCTCGTTTGTCTCCTATATTTATTGTAAGACTTAAGAAGAGCATTCACCCTTGTATTTGAACTCGTTATAGTCCATGATCCAATCAGAAACCCATAGTTCACTTGTAAACTCTTACTTTTGTTTGAGTTTATTTGATCATAGAACAACACTTTATTGTTATTCAATTAAGTGTTTATCCGCAAAACACTTTCTAATATCTGATTCATTCAAATAAGATTTATATACGTTGAAAAGTTTATCCTTGTGTTTTTGTCTAACATCGTTTGTTCTAACATAATGCATATTCTTAAGAATCATTGCTACCTTAACATAGCTAACTTTGCCTTTGATAAAAGTGTCACGCCCCGATCAGTATCACGACACTAAAAGATCTATCGTATACAAGTACTACAAATGTAATCGGAGTTTGAGTTTGTAATATTAACTAACAATTTGTGGTTGTAAGTAAAAAAATGATTTAGATCCCTTGTTTTGCTCTAATTTGAGAAAAGGCAAATAACATGATAGCAAAGCAAAAACAAAAATAAAAATACTATTTAACCATTCATGATTTTAAACTACTTTAAGATGAACCAATGGGCTAAAATTTATCTAGCCAACCTTTTTCTTAGTGGTCATATGAACAAATTAATAAAGAAAGTGTGTGATTTGATTTCCAAAATTCCAATTATTCTAGGACATGTGGTTGATGTTATGTGTAATTTTCAGATGTTCACATATATCGGTTATAAATTCAGTAAAAATATGAGTGTTTGGTAATTGGGACTCTCAAAGTAAAAGGTATAGATTCTTTTTCTATAATGGCAGGTTAAGTTTTCATATGTCACATATGTTACTTTATCTTATATGATGACAACTAGTTTCAAAGCAAGTATGCAAACAAAAGCTAACTTGCAAAGCAACAGCGGAAACAAATGCAATCACTTTATCCAAAAAGCATACTGGATGCGAAATCTTTGCTATCATCTTTTTTCCTAAATCATCGATCAAAACAAAATGATAACTTCATAAATCATTAGCTTTACACAATAATATTAATATTCAAACTTTTTGTTTAAGCAATTTTTCGTAAGTACGCTTTAGCTTCGGTTCTCCGTAGTCTTAGGCTTCTCCTGCGCCCATTAGTTGAAATAAGACAAAGCACCATTAGCTCGCTTCGGATTTTGAATCCGAAGCCAAGCTCAAGTGTGAGAATAAGTACTTGCTTGGTATGAGTTTTAGCAAAGTTGTAAAAATTGCAAATCGCTAATCGGTCGGTCGACCCTCTTGTAGCTTGTAATCGATTTATGCGGGATTAATCGGTGATTAATCTAATTGGCATTTCCGGCAAGTTTAGGGTATTTCAGGCGAGTTTTGAGTATTCTCGACAAAATTTTCTTTAAAAAATAACTTGTAATAAATATAAACAACGACTATAAGTGAATTAAACATGTTTACAACGAGCTTTGGGTATATCTGACAAAATTTGCAGGTTTTCGGCAAGTATGACCATTGTTGACTGTCGTTGACTACGGTTGACCGATTTATACAAATCGAAAAGGTTAGTGGCCAATTAGCGCCTAGGCGGCGATTAATCGGTCTTCTAAGCCATTTTTTTTTGCAACATTGAGTTTTAGTGAGATAAAGTATAGAGAGAAAGTTAAGTAGCGGAGTGTGTGTAACCGTGTGTCATCCATTGGGGTGGACGACTCTATTTATAATACATGACCCATGCTTCGCGACACGAGAATTGTGGAGACAAGGTTGTCGTTTGTGCAATGAGAGAATCGCTGTTGGGCACGAGCCTTAGCTTTCAGGACTTGGATTGTCTTTACGTGCTCAATAACCGTTGTGGGCCTAACACCTCTCCTTTCGTACTACATCATACAATGGTTGTCAACGTTTCAGCCAAGCTCCGGAGGAAACTAATCTCCTCTGCCATTGCTTCCGGACCTAGCATAACCTCCGTTATCCTAGCTTCTCCGAGAACCGTTCCGGCGTGGAGTGACTCTTTCAAATCTTCTGTAAGAAATGTCGACTAGGTTTGATTTAGCTCATTCGAAATATCCGGAAGAGGTGATATCTGTCACTTTTCGTATGAAAGTTCAAAACCATGACCATTTTAATGGTTTTGGTCATAGACAATGGCGGAGATATGAGGGGGGGCAGGTGAGCACATGCCCCCCTAGCGAAAAAAATGTAGTGTAAAAATTTTAAAATATTTGCCTATTTTTATAAATTGCCATCTTGATAAATTAAACCAATTTGTAGTGTAGTTTTTAAAAATTATCACAATTTATCTTATCAATCATAACTTTCTGACTCTGTCTCTGATTATAGACTCGTAATAAATACTACTAGTGATTAATGATAAACGAATTTTCATAGTGACATAATCACTATGACCTATAATCTCTAGAAACTAACATATAAATTTTCTTCGAGATTCATTCTAAAATTAATTGACGATAAGAGAAGTAGCACGCTAAACTTATATGTCAAGCTTCGAGTTATGTTTTTACATGACGTGGGACTATCATAGAAATAGATAACAAGGTTACAAGGATGACATGAACAAACTGTTATAATGTAAGGACCAACTTGTAATGAATACATTATCAAGGGGCCAGAATGATTCAATTTAATTAAGAAACAAGATATAATAATGATATGACTGACAAGTCAACATCTCAATGAGGATGCATGTTTTATTGTAAGTTTTTACCGGGAGAAATAAAGTAAAAAAAACATTCATTGTGTCTTGCTCTTTGTCTTTAGAGATACAAATTCTGCACCCAGTCAATAAAAATAACAAAAAGCAATGGCCAACATTTTCCTCTCAAGTCAACAAAACTTGATGGTTTTTCAATTAGTTGTATAATGTAGCTTTAAACATTTTTATATTCTTTGGGCCCTTCATTTAAAGAAAAAAATTGTCTCAAGTTGTTTTTATAACTTGAATCAAGTTAGACGTATGTGAGCCATTTGATTTGATTCAATTGCTCAAACTAAAAGAACTTCTTTTAATTTTAGTCATTAGATCAAATCCAATGACTAACATCCCCTTAACTTGACTCAAGTTATAAAAACAACTTGAGACAATCCTCCTCCTTATTTTAAGACTTCAAGGTGTGTTGCGGGAAATGTGCGGGAAAAACCCCCTACGCTTTCCTTGCGGGAAACTTGCAGCAAAATGAATATGTATTCTCGAGCCGCACTATACTCCAGAAAAAAGAGAGATAGAAAGAAACCGTATTTTATTATTTGAGTTAATTGCATTTTTGGTCTCTGTGGTATGACCAAATTGCAGGTTTGGTCCTTAAAACTTTGAAAGTGCAATGATAGTCCTCATTTTGAAGTTTGGATTGCAATTTTGGTCCCTAGATAAAGTGAAATGACTAAAATATCATTTGTGTTATTCAGAGAAGTCAAGGGTAATTTGGTCATTTTACACCGATTAGAGACCAAAAATGTAATCCAAACTTCAAAATGAAGACTAACATTGCACTTTCAAAGTTTTAGGGACAAAACCTGCAATTTAGCCATATCACAGGGACCAAAAATACAATTAACTCTTATTATTTTATATGTGTATTGTGTATGTGCCTATGTGTTTTTGTTAACATAAAGCTGACACGACGAGGAAAACCCTTCACTACACTCTTCACACCGATAATATGTCAGTTTATTTATTTTCATATTATCGTAAATCTTTTCATTTTTTATCTCTTATAGTAATTGTTTATTTTTAAATTTCAACCGATCTAAAAACTTTTAAAAGATGGGATAAGACTCATGATTATAATATTTCTAGATTGTAAAGCGGTAATTTTGGAACAAAAGAATTACTAGTATAACATTTAAATCTTTAAAGGGTAACTCTTTTGTAGTCTTGTACAAGTATATGCCAGATGTCCATAATTCATATAGGTTAAATTGAACAGATGGATAATGAAACTGCCTGGTTAGAAAAAAAATTATTTTAGAAAAAAAGTATATGCCAGGAGCTAACTTGAAAAAAAAATTATTTTAAGAGTGCCGATATATATTACATTGAAATTTTTGTAATGACTAAAATCATTTATAAGTGGGTATAAAATATACATAAGATTAAAAAATTTGGGAGACCTATAACCCCTCGGTCCCTTCTAAGTTCCGTACCTTGTGTGAAGGCCAGGAAATAGCAATAAGAGATAAGCCAGGTAAAACATTGGATATGTGTGATTTACACTAGCTAGGGAAATGAACTATATTTAGTTCAACTATCTTAACTTTTTAAGCATTAAATTCTCTACCAAATCAGCAACATTAGTTTGACAACTATTTTAGAAAATTTCAAAGCAAGTAAGGAGAGTTAATGTGCAAACAACACTATCAAATAATAGCAGTTTGAAAATTTTTGCCATATATATATATATATTTTTTTTTTGTCTTTGCAACATAAGAAACTGTTAATCAATAATGTTCATAAAAGGAATCCAATTATGGATGCTACAAAAACAAATCTTACGAACATTCAAAAAAAATTCTTATCCTAAAATAAAATATACAAGTTCAAAAACCTAAAGAAGAAATTTTGAACATCTTAAATTAACCACCTTGTAACTTTTAATTAACTAGCTTTTCTTGCTTAATTTGTTAATAAAAGTACCGTCGAGAAAGAAAAAAAAAAAGTAATTAAAAACATGGGATTTGAACCCGTCTTCTCAAACAACTCAACATAAATTTGTTCGATTTGGCCAATTTATTTTCATTTATTTAAAAAGAGTCACAAAACTTACTTTAAACAATTAAATGTTAGTTACCCGAAATACATAATTTTTATTTTTATTATTAAGTTCTATATACTTAACAAATGTCATATGAAACTTAATTAGCACTTTAAATTGTTTATGCATTTTTATCAGAAAGTGTTTAATCATTTAACCAATTATAAACTTTAGTTGAGCTAAATCTAAAATCACCAGTCCCTCATAAAGTTTTTATTTAGTAAGTTATTTAAATTATCTGTTTAAGAGGTACGGTGTTATACAATTTTTAATTAAATCAACAACATTCTAAAAAAGTGGAAGGGGTTGAAAAATTGTCCCACACCTAACAAGGCAATAAAACCACACTAATCATTTTTCCATTAAGTTTAAAATACTAATAAAAGTGTTTAGTGCAAATCCACTATGGATCCTTTCCATAATAAAACAACAATGCATGTGTCGTAACATGAAAACCACTTGAATAATTAAAATGAAATGGACAATATATCTACTGCTTTAAACCTACAATAACTTTCATTAATCTAACTTAGAGCAAAGACTTTTTTGTAACCTTTAATTAAAGTCACGGTATAGTTAGAGTTCATTAAATTGTGATTAATAGCCTAGGTTATGGTTACGTTTGCTTACCTATAATTTACTCCTAGCTTTTATCCTAAACAAGAAATGTGGATTTATGGTACCTTACGATTTAATGGCGTATGTTAATGTATTGGCACATTTTTATGTAAGAATCTATCTAAGTAGTGCTTTTATGGCATTAGTCTGAATGAATAAAATAAAAATGAATTCACATATTTTTAAATTCATATAAACATGACCGTTAATTTCTTTTACAATAAAAATGAAAATCACGTCCCCTATATGCCCTACTATTCTGTTTGTGAGAAAACATTATCAGTCATGTTCATAAAACTTGAAAGAGTCTCAATCAATAAAATACATGAGGTTACCAAATTAAAAATCACATTTATTTATCAAAGAAAATTATAATTTTACAATATGTTTTAATAAAGAAATTTTCTAAACTTTGTAAAACAACTATTTATATTACTGTTTTACTTAATCAGTTTCTTTCAATTGTAGTTGCAATAAATGAAAATCATAAATTGACTAGCTTTCCTATATTACCAATAAATAAATAAAATTATAAGTTCACAATATGTTTGCTTTTCTTAGTACATCTCAATGAAATTTTCTCAAAATTTAACGTAGTTTACAATCAAGCATTTCACTTTTGTTTGATTTATAATCATAGTTTGCGTGATTTATATTCATCTTATTTAATCATATTTAGACATGTTAATATGTTATAATTATATGGTGAAAAAATATTAGAAAGAAAATATAGAACAATACATATCATTTTTTTTTATAGTATTTATATTTTTTTTTACACATTTTAAGTTTATTTAATACACTTTGACAAAAACAAAAATGCACCAGCAGGAGTCCAGGACCACTGTATGTAAGAAAGTTAAAAGTACACCACATATTAAATTTCTTTCTTTTTTGGTATATTCCCAAAACTATGTGAACACTGTCCATAATCCCCTAGCATTTATATATGACTTTTGTCTGTTTCATTATTTCTGTTACAGACTTACAGTAACATATAGGGACCAATATCTTATGTTTTGTAACTCACATGTTCATGTTTACCTCTCCTTAAAAACACATCTTTCATTTTTTTTTTCTTATCTCTTCATCAATGGCTTCATCAACTTCTTCATCATCATCACCTTCATCATCAGACCATGAACTCATACACCCTCACCTCTTACGTGAACTCGTTACGTTAATAAACAGCCATGTAAACTCATTACTATCCAGCCCGAAAGCGCGAAAAGCCATACAAAACAAATGTACATCAACTTTAAATAGTACCCGCGAACATAAGTCCTTAGACATGTCGGAACAAACTGTGCTAGCAAATCTTTATCATGGTATTGAGAATGTAGAGCTTTGCATTAAGTCCAAATGTTCATCACAACATATTGTAACGTGTGAGAAGATGTTACAAGCACCAGCTTCTTTGGATGAGAATGGGGTAACTGCGGGTGTTTGTAATGCTTTTTTGGTTTGCTGCGCGTATTTTTATTTGTGTTTGCTTAGGAAATTAGTGGAAGGTGATGAGGTTCAAGTCGCGCTTTATTTTCTGCAAGCTTTGGTTGTGTCACCTGGGCTTGTGAAGAGTGAGCTTGCACCTGAGCTGTATGGAAGTGTGGTTGAGTGTTGCATTGTGCCGTTGAGGCTGGATTTAGGGAGTGGGGTTGAGGGTGTGAGATGGGGTGCGACGAGTTATAAGGCGTGGTTGATGTATTATCAGGTTATTTCGTATGGACAGCAGCCTACTTTGTTGATGGACAGTTCTTCAGAATTTAGGTATGTTTGATGTATTTTGATCATTCTGATAGTTTCTGCGTATTGAAATTGCGTGTTTGATTAGAATCTAGTGTAATTACGGAGTACTAATTAGTCGAAACTGCTTATTTCATCATCCAATAATCATATAATCCTATACACTTTCAAGACTGTTTATCTGTTATAGCAAAGTACTAATTAGGTGCAAACAACCTTGAAGTGGCCACGCCAACCTCCTGAAAAGGGAGGGCTTTACCCGGTTTGAGTCCGTGTGGCGGTCGGTTCAAACCCCGTGGATTAGTCAGCCAAAAGGTCGGAAACCATGATTACCCAAAAATAAAAAAATAAAAGTACAATATGGAGATAACAATTTTAGTTTTAAGGGGTCTAGGTCGGATTGCTTATATAAAAGTGCTTATCGACTTTGAAATAAGCAGTTATTACCTTCTAATATTGAAGTGCTGAATTTCTTTAAGTGAACATATAAAACAGTGTTATTCAAAGTTCCAAACACTAGAAACTGTTTATTTGCTTTATAAAAAAGGAGATATAAGTCCATAAGTACTTAAATAAGCAAGCTCAACCAACACCTAACTGTTGAATAATATATATTTTTGTACACCTTAACCAATTATTACAACTTTACACCTACATGTGTATTAATTATGTAAAATATATTAAAAAAAAATTAGTACTCTGTCCCAAAAAAAAGTAAACAAACTATGCCATTCAGCTTATATGGTCATATAGACCAACTTTGGGTTCCAAATTAGTATTAAAATTAGCAACTCTGAACAAAAATGTTGGAAAAAGAAATCCATATCAGATACAAATTTGGAAAGTAGTATGTTTGGCCTAAAAACACAACTTGCTAATATAAAATAACATCTTACCAAATTTGTTTGCATTTTTAGTATAAAGTGAGTTGGGATATCTCATTATAGTTTTGTTTATTTCTTACAGAAACACAAAGGCCTGCAGCACATCATCGTCAAAATCGTATGAACATGTGCAGCTGCATAATCAGAACGTAAGTGTATATATCAGTACTTAACTGTTTTAATATAATCTAACCATGTATAAACTAATAAATGAAATGAGCCCAAAATGCATACTTGTATGTAGTGTGTAAAGGTGCATCCTGTTGATCCTCGGCTGAATAAACATGCTGCAACCATAGAACCATCTGTTTCAAATAAAGTTTCGGAAAAGTCGAGTGCCAAGCGCCTACAAGATCTTCTATTGGAAGATCAATCAGATACAAGCTCATTATATTCAGACACCAGTGAATATGCAGTTGATGATTCACAGGTACTTTTACGTTTTCTTTTTGTAGAGCAAGTAGTTTTTTTAGTTATTTAAACACCAACATACTTTTACAGTTGTTTTTTTAGGATTGTACTATTTTTGTACATATGAATCAATAAAAGATGGCTTTGTCGTTTTTTATTCATTATTCGGGAGTTTGATGAAGGAAACCAGATAATGCTAGTTTTTATATAACGATGTTTAGTTTTTGTATAAAATTGTTGTATTTATATATACTGCTAAATAAAATTATTAAAATTGTTATTTATAAAATGACCGAAACAGGATATAAAACCGTCTTAAAATGACTGAAATATATATCACAAAAGAAAAACAAACACTGTTAAAACGGGACATATGAAAAAATCCGTTGGTATTGTTCAGCATAATTCATAACACGCACACTTCATATCTTGATTTTAACTGTGCTTTTTGTTCCGTTAACTAAAATCAGGAATATGTAGTCGAATTTGATAAATCATTGAGAACCTTACGTGAAGCTTTAGAAGAACAACAACTAGAAACACCAATCACAATGTCAAAAACACCCGAAACTCTAAGCTTCAGTAGTCCCTCAAGCAAGCTAGTATTCTGGAATTGTTTACAAAACGAAGACGAAACCACATGCCAAACCTTTCAAAGGGAATATACCCAAGAAAGTTCAACCAGAAGAGATGAAATTTTATTTTCTGGTGAAAATAGTTACAGAGTTGAACAAGCAGAAATTGTGGAAAAAGTAATCTCAAAGTTATGTTTCTCAGAGAATGACAATGATGATGATTCAATGTCAGTTGAAATCACAACAGTGTATGAAATGTTGGCGAGTAAACCAGGACTAAAATACTCTTTGTTAAAAGACGTAATTTTAGATCAGTTACTAATGGCTCTGTCGACTTCAAAGGAAGAAGGGGTAACTAGAGCATCAGTTTCTATACTATTAAGTATCATTTCATCAAATCCATCGGTTATAGAGGATGCAAAGAAAAAAGGACTGAATCTTAATGACCTTACAAACGCTTTGAAAAGAGATGTTCATGAAGCGGCTGTTTTAATTTACCTAATAAATCCATCTCCAAATGAGATCAAGTCTCTTGACCTTATGCCAACGCTCATTAAGATCATATGCTGCTACAAGAGTGGCTTAAACTCAAACAAGTCACTTCTTATGACACCTCCTTTGGCGTCAATAATGATTATTCAAGTGTTGGTGACTGCTTTTGACTATGCGACGAATAGTACTCATTTGGCTGAAATTTGCTCGCCAAAAGTGATTTCTTGTCTAGTTAATGTTCCAAGAAATGGTAATTTAGAAGAAGTTATAACTGTGGCTGATATTCTCGTGAAGTGTATGAGGTTTGATGGACAATGTAGATACCATATCTCACAGTTTACTCCCATCTCTCCGTTCATATCTCTCCTTTTGAGCAACCACAAGGACGGAATACTTGTGGGACTTGAATATTACCATGAACTACTAAGAATGCCAAGGTATGTTATAAACTATCGCTTAGGGATGGATGGATTGATATGGGCTGTGCTTTATTCTTATATAGTCTAATAAAAAAAAGTTAGCTAAAAGGGAAACGATTCAAGTTGGTCAAACACGTTGACAGTAGTCTAAAGCGTATTTTCTCTTTGTAATCAGTAGACGTTTTTAAGCAAAGATTTGGATCATTATTTCAATGACATAGTTTTGTAATGTGAGTTGATGTACGTTATATGTTAAAAAAATGGACAGAAAAGCTTTACGGTCAATTCAACTCGTTTTGACCCGTTTATGTCTGAAACCATTTAGATCACTATTGCAATGATTATTTTCATAATGATAGGTGACACATTGATTAACTGTTAAAAAAAACAAAAATATGTTTGTGGGTCAACCCAACCTGTTTTGACCCATGTCAAATACTACCCCGTTTTAGCCCAAACACACTTAAATCATTACTGTATCAACTGTTTTTGAAATAAAGTAACAGGTTAATTATTTGTATGAAATGGACAAAAAAACATTTTCGGGTCAAACCAACTTGTTTCGACTCATATTCAAAACTGAACCATTTAACTCCGAAACCATTTGACCTGTTACCCAACCCTCCCATCTTGCCACCTCTACCAGCAGTTTGGGGTAATTTGTGCATTTTAGCTTCAGGGATGCCCTTGCAAAAGATGGATATGTTAAAAAACTTCCATACTTTGAAGTGCAAAACTTTTATAACTAATTTTGTCTATAAATTTAATCAGATCATCCTCTACAAGTCTACTACATCAACTAAAAGAACAAGGTGGAATCGACATTGTATGTGTTTTATTGCTTGCAATCCAACAAACACAACAAGAGTACAAGGTTTTAGCTGCTAGCTTGTTGCTTCAATTGGATGTTCTGGTAATATTTTTTTATGGTACATTTACATCATATATATCAAATGTTAAAAAGTTATTTTGTATACTGATGTACTTACGTGATCAATAATTTTAGGACGAGTCGGTTGATAACATTTTGAACCGGGAAGTCGCAATTAAGACCCTTCTGGAGTCGCTAACTTGTGAAGAAAATCCAAACGCGCAACACTTAGCAGCATTTATATTATCAAATCTTGGTGGAACTTATGCATGGTCAGGAGAATCATATACAATAGCGTGGTTGGTAAAGAAGACTGGTTTGAATTCAATGTTACATAAGAACATGGTCAAAAACATTGATTGGTTAGACGATACGTTGCAGGTAATATATGATAATCCCCTCCATACAACTGCAAATATGTGAAGTTTGACTTATGGAGTCAAATATACTGCCTTTTAAGTCACAATTACAATTGATATTTTAAGTAATAATTGTGGTTTCAATAATAATGTATAAGAGCTTTAATAATTACCTTAACCGATTTTTTTTCTTCTGAAAATTGGTAATGCTAAATATAATTTACAAAAGTTAATGGTGTTTCTATGATATAAATCAGGCTACCTACAGTATACATAGTACCAAAGTTGGTCACCTTTTGCCCATTTCCAAAATCGAGTGAATATATGATATTTGGACAGGTTATTCCATGTGACGATATATATTAAATGAGCAAGCTTATAACATGTAGGAATGTGGAACAGAAGTTTGGTGCGCAAAGGTGGCACGAGACATAATAAAGCTTGGCAATCCTGTTTTCTATGCTTTGGAGAAGGGATTGAAAAGCAAGAACAAGAGGGTGTCGAGATATTGCCTCACAACAATTGCATGGATCGGGTGTGAAATTGTAAAGGGTTCTGATGATTTGAGATGTTTAGCTTGTGACATTTTACTAAGTACAATCGAGCAATATGTGCATCCTGGAATGGAGCTTGAAGAAAGACTTTTAGCATGCTTGTGCATATATAACTACACTTTTGGTAGAGGTAACTAATTCCACTTTATTATCTGAAACACTTTCTTTATCATGTATAATTTTGCTAATGTATATCGCATGTAGGCATGCAGAAACTAACTCAACTTTCAGACGGTGTAAGAGAGTCGCTAAGACGTCTTTCTAGTATAACTTGGATGGCAGAGGAATTATTAAAGGTTGCAGATTATTACATGCCAAATAAATGGGTAAGGTTACTTTCTTTTCTTTCTTTATTTTTATTTATTTATTTATTTATTTTTGTTGTTGTTGTTGTTGCAATTGTGGTCGATTTACACTTAGTAAACTCAATTGGTCTTTTCGTTAACAGAGAATATCTTGTGTTCACACACAAGTTTTGGAGGCAAATTACAATGGCAGTGGCGCCGTAAATTCTCTCATGTACTATAGGGGACATCTTTTCAGCGGATACTCAAATGGGTCGATTAAGGTTACATATATATTCTACAAAGTAAAAAAGAATAATATTCTTCTTAAAGTAGCGAAATGAAGATGATAGAATATAATCTGAATTATGGTATTGTAGGTTTGGGACATTAAGGGGCAGACTGCGACTCTCATACTAGATATAATGGAGCACAAGAAGGCAGTAACATGTTTCGCACTTTTGGAACAAGGGAATTACCTTTTGAGTGGATCTTCAGACAAGACGATCAGGGTAATAATATTACTATGTATTATTTTGATGTTATTGTGTTAGTCAAAAATTGTCATCATTGAAATAAATGAAAATTTTCCCTAATTGCAGATATGGCAAATGTTTGAAAGGAAAATGCAATGCATTGAAGTAATAACAGCCAAGGATTCCATTCAAAGTCTCGAGACTAGTGGTGAAATGATTTTTGTAGTGACCCATAACCATAAAATGAAGGTAACTAATAGTATCGTCAAGAAGCTATCGCAAACTCCATTTGAATTTGAGAGAGTATGTATAATATATGATGTTATGCAGGTGTTCGATTCATCAAGAAAGGTGAAGGATGTTTTAAAAAACAAACATGTGAAATGCATAAGGTCCAGTCAAGGGAAAGTTTACATAGGCTGCATGGACTCGAGCATACAGGTTGGTTACCGCTTATTCTTGGAACGATCTAATAATACTTGAACTTTTTTTAATATTTATTAATGTTATAGGAGTTATATATTGGAAACAACCGGCAACAAGAAATCAAAGCTCCGTATAAGAGTTGGAGTATGCAAAACAAGCCTATCTATTCATTAGCACTCTACAAAGACTGGCTATATAGTGCAAGCACTTGCGTTGATGGATCAAAAATAAAGGTTTGGATTATTATAATATGATCAAATTAATAAATTGAAAACGTGGTATTAATTGCGTATGTAATGCAGGACTGGAAACAACAAAGCAAGGCTCAAGTGTCTATAGTAACAGAGAAAAGAGCAAATGTTTTAGCAATGAACATAGTAGAAGACTTTATATACTTAAACACCAGTAACTCACCGAGCAACCTAGAGGTGCGTGATATACCTGTTAATATTTGAATCATCGCAAGCCTTCTAAACATATGATTATACATGTCTAATAAACTTATTTCTACCAAACAGATTTGGTTGAGAGGGACACAACATAAAGTTGGAAGGTTGTCAGCAGGCAGCAAGATAACAAGCATGCTTACAGCTAATGACATGATCTTATGTGGCACTGAATCAGGGTTAATCAAGGTAATATAGTTATACGTAATTGGTTACCCATTGTATTATTTAAGGGCAAACCACCATACTTTTTTTTAAGGCCAATTTTTATAAATGGTCGTATTTACTAGGGTATTTTCATAAAAGGATGTATTTGGACCGTATAAACATTTTTGGTCTTTTTTGGTGCCCACGCACCAAACTTTGCGCACCAAAAATTAAAACAAAGCACCAGCTTTATATTTGAACCAATGAGAATGTTGAACTTATATTTTTGGTGCCCAAAACACCACCCTTGCGCACCAAAAATTCAACAAAGCACCAACTATGAAAAAAAAGCACCGTAATTATTTTATTAACCAATGGGGATGTGACACGTAATTTTTGGTGCCCAAAACACCTCCATTGCGCACCAAATATTCAACAAAGCACCAGAATTAAAATTGAGCACCATATTTGGTGGTTGGGGTAATTGATGTAACATTAATCATTTGGTGCCCAAAAAAGTTACCTTGCGCACCACAATAAATGTATTTTCTTTCCATCAGCACCAAAATACTTTTGTATAGCAATACTTTATTATTTGGTGCCCAAAATGCAATTCTTGCGCACCAATTTGGACATATTGGAGAAAGAGAAAATATTGAGTATGTTTTAGTAAAGCGATAGTGTATATGGGATGTATTGGTAATTGATTTTTTTTTTAACCATTTAATGAAAATACTTACCATATCTTAGCTTTGGCAAGAAATAGTTGGTAATGTATATTGCATTAAATGTTAAAAAAAAGGAATGTTACATATATCGGTAGTTCGGTAAAAGGTGAATAACTGCATACTTTTATGACTAACAGGGTTGGATCCCCCTTTAGCTGATTTGATTCTTCGCTTAAGATGGATTGGTTTGCTACGGTTGAGTATATATTATGGCGTAAATATAGAAGAACTGGGCTGCACATACTGTACATGAATTGCATACCAGTCTTACATCTTATTACGGTTTATCTCCATGATTCAAATTTTCACACAATAAGAAACTTGGAGAGACGGGTCATGATCGATTGTATCTGATGATTATAGTAATTGCTAATCTGTTGCTTTTAGTTATCTTTATTTAGCTTTCTCACGCTTTTAGTACATGTAATTAAGCTAAATATTGGTTTTTTGTGGATTGTGATGATCACTTTATGGTTGGGTGGGTAGATATATTGACACCATGAAACATAGATATGATAAAGTGTGTGACTGGTTTTTTTCATCGAACACAGAAAATGAAATAGTTACTTCTGATGACTAAACCTACAAATTGATTTAAAAGCAAATTACCCAAACGAACCATATACACATTGATAATACGAAACTGAACATTTTTCCGACACTTTACCAAAGTGACCAAAAAATGTCATTTTCAACCCGTGTGGTGTCTTTGTCTACTTTTTGTATGCGTAAAGGCCATTTAAATAAGAGCCACATGCTCACCATCTTCAAGCTTCCAACCTTTCTACTTCTACTTTCTTAAACGAACACTGCAACCAAATCCTAAAAGAATACCTTCTATCTTTAAATGACAGAAACCTTGCAACCAAATGACAGCCCATGATACTTCGGATAAAGCCCAGTTCATAATAGATGATAAGGGATAAAAACAAGTGCATACCCTAATATCTCTCATAAGGTTAACCTAACACACACTTATAATAGATAAGCGCCTACAATCAAATCTGTGTAATCCTCTCTCCCTTCTTCAAACGCAGTCACCCAACTTTTACTGGATCTCAAATCCTACACATCATTTTCTAAAGAACCCACGATTCATTAATATATGTTTCCTCCTTGACAAACTGAATATCACCAGCTCGATTATCACACACTACGGTTGAGTATATATTATGGCGTAAATATAGAAGAACTGGGCTGCACATACTGTACATGAATTGCATACCAGTCTTACATCTTATTACGGTTTATCTCCATGATTCAAATTTTCACACAATAAGAAACTTGGAGAGACGGGTCATGATCGATTGTATCTGATGATTATAGTAATTGCTAATCTGTTGCTTTTAGTTATCTTTATTTAGCTTTCTCACGCTTTTAGTACATGTAATTAAGCTAAATATTGGTTTTTTGTGGATTGTGATGATCACTTTATGGTTGGGTGGGTAGATATATTGACACCATGAAACATAGATATGATAAAGTGTGTGACTGGTTTTTTTCATCGAACACAGAAAATGAAATAGTTACTTCTGATGACTAAACCTACAAATTGATTTAAAAGCAAATTACCCAAACGAACCATATACACATTGATAATACGAAACTGAACATTTTTCCGACACTTTACCAAAGTGACCAAAAAATGTCATTTTCAACCCGTGTGGTGTCTTTGTCTACTTTTTGTATGCGTAAAGGCCATTTAAATAAGAGCCACATGCTCACCATCTTCAAGCTTCCAACCTTTCTACTTCTACTTTCTTAAACGAACACTGCAACCAAATCCTAAAAGAATACCTTCTATCTTTAAATGACAGAAACCTTGCAACCAAATGACAGCCCATGATACTTCGGATAAAGCCCAGTTCATAATAGATGATAAGGGATAAAAACAAGTGCATACCCTAATATCTCTCATAAGGTTAACCTAACACACACTTATAATAGATAAGCGCCTACAATCAAATCTGTGTAATCCTCTCTCCCTTCTTCAAACGCAGTCACCCAACTTTTACTGGATCTCAAATCCTACACATCATTTTCTAAAGAACCCACGATTCATTAATATATGTTTCCTCCTTGACAAACTGAATATCACCAGCTCGATTATCACACACCCACAAGTTAAGAACAAGAAGGTTTCGTCTTCTAGATCTCGCCCAGCAAGCAGTCTCGCCCATGCCCGGCTGTACCACGCCCAGGGCCTCGCCTAGGGCTCGCCCAGACCACGCCCAGGGCACGCCTAGGCCACGCCCAAGCCACGCCCAAGCCTTCTTCTCCACGCCCAGGGCACATTCTCCACGCCCAGCCAACAAGTTCCACGCCTAGGGGCACGCCTCATGCCACGCCCAGGCACGCTTAGGTCACTCCCTCGCCCAGTACCACGCCCAGAGGAATTGGTGTACACGTGTACGGTTTAAAACGTATTAGGGTACCGATCTAACGTCTAACATTGAAAAGTTCATTTTAGAAATTTACATGGGCGTGGTTTATATGTGTAACGTCTATAAGAAAGTGTTCATTTAAAAAATTTTCTCTTGATTTAACCTGTATTTTTAGTTTCAGTTTTGAAAATACATACTGGTTTACAAGGGGCTTTCATGGGGCAGAGAATTCAAGATCGTCTCATATAATTAAGTTAAATGATGATCTTCTGAGTCAGAATACCAACCTCCCATAACGATGTAACAGAAACATGTGCAATGGGAGCAGCATTATACTTTGGAGCATAGTTGTCTGGATACCGATCATGATCTTAGGATCTTACGATTTTACGACAAAACAAAAACGATCCAAATCCTACGTAGGATCTTTGTAAGCTTAAGATATTATAAGATCCCGATCTTGACCATACGATCTTAAGATCTAATCCGACCCGATCTTACTTTTCTTGGATTACAAACTAAAAAACTACTTATGGGTTGTTTTTTTCTAGATACAAAAATCAACATGTTAATCTTTTTTAAAATTTCATAATCATAATTTAGGACAACATTTCTATGAAACATTCATAGTATTTTGTGTTTATAACGTATAAAAGTTTGTAGATTTGTATAATATTACAAAAACTATTAAGAAATAACATTAGAGTAGGATCTTAAGATCTCGAATCGATCTTACGATCACGATCTTGCAAAAATGAAAACGATCCTTGATAAGATCTCAATCTTGAAAACCTTGCTTTGGAGGACACTTTGGGTCATTGGGGTGTGCAAATGTAGACTTGATATCCTTTGTTATAATATTTAACAAGAAAAGCTATAGAATCGTAAGCGGAAGAATTAATTTTGGGGAATTTGTTTATTGCATTGAAAGTGATAAAGGTACAAATGAGAAAAAAATGAGTAATCAAGTTATGTATGATTAATGATAGACTAAGGGAGTGTTTTTTTTTCTTTAGATACAGAGGTTTATAAAAAGTGTGGGTTTTTTGTTATTAATACCACTTATTAAGAAGGAGTGCAATTTTTCCACTCTAGTGACACAGACGATATACAAGAAATTTGTAAGCCCAAATAGAAAAAAACAATATTATATATGCAAGTGATGATCCAATGCTATAAGAAAAAAAGAAACAAGGCTTAACTAACTTTTAAGCGCCTAACTAAGTTTTAAACATAAAGTTACACCTTTAGTCCTTATAGTATGGACAAGTTACAAAATGAGTAAAGGTTAAGTTCATAGATAAGCAACGAACTTTCCAAAATTTCCACAATTAAGTAATGAACTCAAGAAAATCCTATTACCATCATTGAAACTTGTTGTAATCGTTACATATAGACAATAATTACCACATCATTAAATAATATCCACGTGTACTACATTTTTTCCACTTGGTGGCCCTTGTTTTGACCCGATTGGGCCGGTTCGAACAGTTATAAACCAATTTATCCAAAACACTCGATACTACCCGATTCGACCATCGTTTTGACCCAGATAGATTCCGGCGATCGTTTCCGGCTACCAACCATCATATCCAGCAAATCAATCTTTTTATCCAACAACAATACCACCAGCCAAACACCCCAATCTTCAAACCCCACTAACGTTGGAATATATCAAGAAGTCGGAATATATAACAGTTAAAAAATCAAATTTTGGCAAGTGAAGTCTGTCCGTATTTTTGGCTTTATTTCTCTTTGGGTCTTTGCTATACTGTTTTGAGTTTAGAAAATTCTAATGGTCTTTAAATTAATAGCAAAGTTTCTCAATTACCCTTAGTATAATTAACAGTGCTTCTGCAATCTTATAACTAACGTTGTATGAACAGTTTGGTCAATTGAAATGGATGGCGCATAAATACTTCGATCGGAGCTGGTAGTATATGCGAATCGTGATGAGTTTAGATCGAGAAAAAGATTGACTTGCCGGTTTTGTGGTAACAATTGAATAAAAGTGAATGAATTGATTTTAGTAATGAATCCATTAATGAAATATATAGTCGGATTCTGGAATGGTTAATGGAATATATAGTCGGATTCTTACTAGCAAATGAAAAACTTTACTCGTACGGGAAGAATACAAGGGCATGTTCGTCATTTCAGTTTAAATAGACAATTAAAATAAAATAAAAAATGATGTGGCAGGTTTTTACCTGATCAACAGGTAAACCACCAAAAATGAGACGAAATTGGTGACTATGGAACAAATTCAAAAGTTATATTGATGGTAATAAGATTTTCTTGGGTTCATTACCTAACTGTGAAAATTTTGGAAAGTTCGTTGCCTATCCGTATACTTAACCCTTTTCTATTTTTTTTAAAATATCTTATCATATAAGAGATGATTGCTAATTGCCATCTATACAAGAGATGATCTATTAGATTTGCTTTTCATTTTGTATGAGTATAATAGTTATGCTGAAAATCCACCAAACTTGTTAGGATAATGGAATATTGATCAAATATTTTTTTGGATGGCAAACTCACACACACACCATTAAACTCATATACGTTCCAAGCGAGACTTACCCTTGACTCTTTGGGGAGCAGCACCTTATGTTACACATTTACACCTTGGTACCACTAGGCGAAAGCTCTTTGGTTTCTTGTAAATGTATGACGGGTATAACTACGAGAACCTATAGACCAGAATTATAGGTCTCAATACAAACAAACGAGAACTGAGAGCTGTCACTTTTTATTTTGAGTTGTAATTGGGAACTTAAATTTGCGTAGAGAAATTTGACAAAGTGGATGTAGCTATAGCTGAAAGTTTAATATGATATAAAATAACATTGAGTTAGTTGATTCTAATAGTTTTAATGCTTCATTCTCTGTTAGTTTCGTGTTAGATATGAAGCTTTTTATGTTACAAATATTGGATTTTATGTTTTATTATTAAATATTATCTGTTTAATTCGTGTACATTTTTAACAAGACGTAGTGTGATAATATCTGATAAAACTGAACATGGCGATCAAAAGAATCCTTACGCATCCCGATCTACTACCTTCCATTTGTAACGTACTTGTTAGGTCCCTGTTATCGAGAGTGTTATCACGTAGTGATGATCTCTTATAACGAAGTTTCTTACAAGTTAGATTGCTTTGGAACCGTAGGTATCAGATTGTTGTTCTAGGGTTCTATTTTTGTGTTTCGTTAAGGGTTTCTTTATCGTTTTTGTTCAATTGCCAGTGTTTTCTTCCTTACAAGCCCTAGATCATTTTTAGGGTTTGTAAATTTCTAGGGTTTTCGTTTCTCTTCGCAACTTAGATTTGGGTATTCATTGTGGGGATAGCAATCGGAAGTCTCAAAGATCTAAAGAGGAGTAAAGTCAAATGATTTCTAAGTAAGTTTTTGTGACTAATTTCCATGATCACTTTTTAGCTTGTGATCTTTGGAAGGTTTGTAATGATTATGGGAATGTTGTGGATGCTTTCATTCCTTTCAAGAAATCTAAAGAAGGTAAATGTTTTGCTTTTGTTCAGTTTATTAAGGTTGATAACATTGATCGTCTTGTAGAGAACTTATGCACCATTTGGATTGGCCGTTTTCGCCTGCATGTGAATATCACTCCTTTTCATAGAGAACGCAAGCCCATTGCTCCTCCTCCTACCTTTAAAGAAACATGGGGAACTCATTAGGTTCTTTTTCCTTAATTCTCAAATCAGGGAACGCAAATTCAGTCAAGACTGACCAAGCAATACCATCTTTGGTCCTTGATGATTCCTGTATTTGGGATAGAGACTTAAGCTTGTCTATTATAGGTAAAGTCAAGGATATCACATCTCTACCTAATCTTTATGTTATTCTCTACAAAAAGGGTTTCCAAAACTAGAAACTCACTTACTTGATAGGGTTGTGGGTCCCCATTGAAACGGACTCTACTGCCTCTAAAAAGAAACTCATTAATCATACAGGAGTGGGGTCATAGTTCTCTTTGTTGAAATCTGCTTGCAACTCTTTTGTTAGTGATGAAAGAATCGTATGGATTTCCCTTGAAGGCTTACCTCTAAAAGTGTGGACTCATAGCATATTTGTTAAGGTTGCATCTAAATGGGGAGATCTTGTGGAATGGGAGGACTTAGTTGACAAATCTCTATCTTGTAAGCGGATGTGTGTCAAAACAAAGCTAAATGAGAGTATTTGTGAATGTTTTAAAGATATCGTGAAAGGTATTGTGAATTGGGTTTGTACATGGAAGCATGAGATCCGTTTATTTGTAATGATACTTATGATAGCTCGTCCTCTGATGAGGAAGATGATGGTGAAGAATAGGGGTCACAGAGTGGGGTTAAAAAACTGCTGAAAATGAAGTTGATAGTGTCTCGGAATTAAGTTGTATGTATGATAATGATATACTCTATGATAATAACAATAATAATAGTATGTCAGGCAAGGACCAAATGTCTGAAGATCCTTTTAACTTATATAACCTCTTGGAAAAAATAAGAAATGTGGAGATTTTTCTAAGGATGAGGATTTGAAATATCCTCTAGGTTTTACTCCAGACGTGGTTAATGTAGAGGAGGTTCAAGAAAAAGACGAGGGGGTTTTCGTTGAAGAGGCAAATTAGCGCGTTAACTATACCACATCCTCTATTTCTTTCCCATCGCTCGTTATTAAGTATACTTTATGAATGATACTAGTACTGCATCAATCTAAATGCTCTAATAAGCTTAACGAGCCTATTTTGAATGATGGTCTATCTTCGACTGATAATTTCTGTTCGTAAAGAATAAAAATGGGTGGTTTTATTCTTCAAGTAATTGGCGAGTTGGTTAAGGTAGGACAAAATATGGGCTACAATATGGAAGGTTTAATGAAGAACATTGAAGCCATTATTGGCTCACAAGGAAATTGTAATGTTGTTAAATGAATTTTTTGTCCTTAAGCATTCAAGGACTTGGTCATAAAGCCAAAAAAGTGTGGGTAAAGGAATGGTGTATGAAGCATAGAGTTAATTTTGTCACTCTTCAGGAAACTAAAATGGAAGGCATTGATTTGGCTACTATTAAGATATTGTGGGGTAATTCTTCTTTTGATTATGCTTTTAGTTTGTCTTTAGGCAACTCGAGGGCTATTTTATGTGTTTGGGAGCCTAGTTTATTTGTCAAAGATAATGTTACGTCTTCTGATTATTTCTTGGCTATTATGGGTACTTTGGTTCCTTCGTCTACTAAACTCCCTATTATTTTGTTTATGCTCCTTAGGATATAATATAAAAAAGAGAGTTATCTGATTATATTCTTCTTTTAATTGATAGATGAGAAGGTGAATGTGTGATTATGGGGGATTTTAACGAAGTTTGTACGTAACAAGAAATATTTGGTTCTTTATTTAACTTGCAAAGTGCTAATGCTTTCAATAGTTTTATTTCCATGGCAAGTTTGATTGATCTTCCTCTTGATGGTTATGCTTATACTTGGGCTCATAAATCCACTACTTAGATGAGTAAGTTGGATTGGTTTACTATATCTAAAGGCTTAATGGCTTCGTTCCTGCATCTCTAGGCTCTTTGTTTGGATTGGTATCTATCGGATCATCGTCCTATTCTCATGCAGGAAATGAACATTGATTATGGCCCTACTCCGTTTAGACTTGTTCACTCTTGGTTTAATTTGGAGGGTTTTGACAAATAGGTAGAGGATACTTGGACGGATTTAAGTATAGTTGATTTGAATGGCATGATCAAATTGAAGAAAAACTTCAAGCCCTTAAAATTGCCATCAAGCAATGGTCCAATAGCGCGAAGAAAAGTTCTAATAAGGTGAAAGTTTCAATTCAATCCAAACTTTCTGAAGTGGATAAGATTCTTGACCAAGGAGGGAGTAATGAAGAGATTTTGAAAAATCGATCCTTGTTATGATATTAATTCTATTGATTTATTGGAAGCGGCTTAAAAAACTAAAGTTCGTTGGGCCATAGAAAGAGAGGAGAACACAAAGTACTTCCATGGTACTCTTAATAATAAAAGAACGCAACTAGCTATCTGCGGGGTTAATAAATAAAGTAGGCAACGGGGAAGGCTCTTTATTTTGGGAAGATATTTGGATTGATGGATTGGCGTTGAAACATAAATACCCTAGACTTTACGCTTTGGAAATGTCTAAACAGAAAAGTGTCACTGAAAAAATTAATCATGCTTCATTGGTTTGGTCTTATCGTCGTGCTCCAAGAGGAGGGGTTGAGGAAGAGCAACAGTTTCTTCTTCAGTCTCGCATTGGCGACTCAATTTTACCAAACATTCATGATCGTTGGGTTTGGTCGTTAGAAGCTTCGGGAGAGTTTCGGTTAAATCAGTTCGTAACCTTATTGATGACTTGTTATTGCCAAAAGGAGGATGTCTCTACTAAATGAGTTAAAGTCATGCCTATCAAGATTAACATGTTTTCTTGGAGAGTCCGGTTGGATAAGTTACCTACCAGGTTAAATCTATCCCTTAGAGGCTTGAATATTTCTTCTATTGTATGTCCTCTTTGCAGCGCCTCAGTGGAATCCGCTTCCCATCTTTTTTTTGCGTGTCCTATGGCTCGTCAATTATGGATGAATGTCATGCCTTGGTGGGAGCTTGAGGACATTGATTTAGCCTCTTATGATGATTGGCTCCATTGGTTAAATAACTCTCGTTTTTCTAAGCGGTTGAAGGATATTTTGGAAGGTGTTTGGTATGTAAAGTGGGTGGTTAATTTGGCTTTTCAGGAACCAACTGCTTTTTGGTGATGGTCATCCGCACAAGGAGCTTCTTTTCGATGACTTGATTGATTTATCTTATAATTGGTGTTCTAATCGTTTTAATCTAAAATTTTACTGGGTTATTTGGATGAAAAATCCTAATACCTTTAGCTTGTAATTTCTTCTAGTGTCTTGTTAGTCTTTAATAAATCTGCCGTTAAAAATAAAAATAACATACACATACAAATACGAAACACATTTAACACTTAATTATTAGGTTTGGCTAACAAAGCTTTACTATGGCCAACTAGTTATCTAGAATTAAGTTTAGACAATATGGAAGGGATCCGGTAAGATGAAAACCTAAAATGAGAAGAATAAGAATGATTTCTAGCCACACATTTCAAATATGATGGAGAATTTTAAGGGGAGATGCATCCATTTTTGTATATGCATCTGAAATGAGTGGTTGTGATTTCTTCTCATCATTCTTATTTTAATTTTTCTTCTCATTTGATCCTAACTCTTAGACAATATACAATGTCTAACAGAACCACCCGATAATCAATAATAATTTTTCAAACAGAAATGCAATTTACGCTCTCGGCTCTACATTACTTATGTTGGCAAAAAACGCGAAGTTGATTGCTAAATGCTACCTCCGTCCCAAATTTAATGTTCATTTTGACTTTTGAATCTAACTTTGACCTTAAATATTTTTGTTTGTATTATATAATACTTGATGCAAAATGTATGAACAATTGTGTTTTAAATGTATTTTTCATTAATATAATTTTCATCAAGTATTATATAATACAAACAAAAATATTTCAGATCAAAGTTTTATTCAAAAAGTCAAAATGAACATAAAATTTGGGACGGAGGAAGTATATCCTAAAATCGGCAGATATTTTGAAAATTTGGTTTAGGCATTTCCCTTTTAGATCTCATGTATAAAACAACTTCTAAACAATGAAACTTATTAGGCTAGTCACAGTGGACCGGTTGCCCCAACCGGTTGAGCATGGGTGAAGACCGGTTGCCCCACTGTGGGGGAGTTGGTTGTGTTCGGTTGACTAGCCAAAAGGGAAGAACTAGTTTGCATACTCGATCGAGTTTCAACACACATTTCTCACTATTCTTTCTTTTTTTTTTTTTAATTCTTTATATAAAAAAATAAAAATAAAAAGTGTATGTGTTTGAGTATGAGATTTGCAGGAGGTAGGAGATAGAAGAAAGTCATTCTCTTTTTTTTTTATATAAATAATTAATTTATAGTTAAACCCTTAAAGTTTGATTTAATTGTCATTTTTACCTTATAGTTTTTAATAAGTATTGTAATATTTACATTTTATTAGTTTAAGTTTTTGATTATTGCTGTAATGTTTAAGTATTTTTATTAATGAAGTTTAATTTTGTTTTTAAAAATATTTAAACTAAAAAAATAAATAATAAAAAAAAAAAAAAAAATCCCAAGTCATCACTGTGGCAACTATCTTGTCGTCAGGTTGTCGGAGAGAAAAAGCTGATGTGGCAGGGTCGACCCAGGTCACCACTGTGACTAGCCTTATGCAAAAAGCAAAATGTTACGTTATCAAATACTACAAGAAAAAGTCTCATTTAGCAAATTAAAGTATTTTAAGAAAAAATATACCACAAAATGACAAAATCTTGACTTGGGCACATAGTCATTGGACCATAAAGAAAAAACTGAAGTAGACCCAAGCCCACAAAATCTAAGGCGTGCGTGCATGTTTGAAACGAATGAAACCTAAACTTCAAGTTGCATTTCGTGACTTTGTATTGTTTTTTTTTACTAGGCGAGTATCAGCGTCTGACGACAGCGGTTCTTAGCGGTTTTTTATGTATTATATGCATTGTTTGCATTCCTCTATTCGTAAGGTTGCTACATTTAATTTTCAATTAGTTTGCATTGCTCCATTAGTTTTCCAAACATTTCTCCATTAGTTTTTCAAATATTCCTCCATTAACTTAGCAATAGTTATGTTTATTAATGTGCATTAAACGAATTACATGTATGGATAGTTACTCTTCCAGAAAATCAAGATGACAAATTTACACTTTTATGCGTGATTTTTAACATTCAACAATTACCTTGACTTTCATCTTTCAACTTTCAATTTCCACTTTCACCTTCAACTTTTAATTTTCACTTTTACCTTTGACCATTTTTCTATTTTATGGAGTTAAAATAAGACGAATACTTTCATTTGGGCACCATCTTTAATCATCAAGCCGTATAACACACTTGTTATATTTTTCTGTAATAAGTTAGACAATAAGTAGAGTACATACATATGCAATCTTAGTAATAAAATCATTCCTAGTCTTCATCCAAGTCTATGATTATCAAACCGTAAAACACACTAGCTGAAAGCATGTACTTAAACAAAACACTGTGTAACAAAATCATCTAATGTCTTTTTTTGGGGCGTAAAAATCATATAACGTCTTAATTCATCCAAATTCACATAGTTTGCTTCACAATGAACATGAAGTACGTTGTTATGGTCTCTTCTTGATAATATGTTTTAAGAGACCAATCAACTTCTTGATAATCATGTATAAGAACATAACGAAGGGCAAATCACACAAACGTGTAGCGTGCGTTTATATTACAACTTGTGTGACACAATCCGAAAGTCATAGTTTGACAATTAACTTCACAATGCAAATCTTCATTTCGTGGATACGCGGTAATATGCAAATTTGGATTGTCTTACAAGCCTCAAGTAGAGGACATTGTACCTCAACTTCCCTTATAAATAGGTAACTTACATGCATAGATTTATATCAAGCCCTTGATTGTAAGCACACTAGCTCTTTAACATCAATGGCAATGAAATCAATCGTCTTGATCTCCCTTTTGGTTGTTGTTTTTGCATCATCCCAAGCTGAAGCTCAACTTTCCGGCCTCCTTGGTAATATGATACTCATCAACGGAACTGTATTTTGTTCTCCAAATGGCAATATAGTTTCCAATGCCGCAACACCAACCCCAACTTTTGCAAGTAAGTTCAGTCTTCTTATCATGTAAAAGTTAAGGCTGTGATTTTTACATTTTTCTTCACTTAGGTTAAACTATTATTTATACGTTCAATAAAGTTATTGAAGTTATTAAACATGATAGTTAAGTTGCTTAACTTACATAAATTATGCACTAAGATCACTGAACTTACTAAGCACGATAAATAAGTTATTAAAAAAAAAAAAAAAAAAAAAAAAAAAAAAAAAAAAAAAAACACTATACGGACAGTTAAATGGTGACTTGTCTCTGGTGTTAAACCGAGTAATGACCTAAGTGACCCAAAAAATTGTAGAGTAAGATAAGTGAACAAAAACAACATGTTTATTTAATCATGTATTTCTTTGTTGGATGATCTGCAGATGCATTAGTCCAAGTAACGTGTGGCGGAAATGTAGTAGCCTCGACCATGACAAATGCATTTGGAGTATTTAATATCTTTCTGAATCCACTACAATTCCTTCTCTCCAGTGTTCTATCATCTTGCCAAGTACTTGTTGCTACACCACTCGCAACTTGCAATGCAAGCCTACCAGGAGGCTTTCTCCAAGCCCCGTTACAATTAGCTGGAATTGTCATTCGCGGCTTGATGAATATTGTGACCTTGATTCCATTGCCATTCCAACCTATTGGAGCTTGATGATACCAAATTACTCTGAACTGATATAGGGTCATACAATATTAAGTATCATCGATATAATGTATGAATAAAGGAAGATATTGATTGCTATAATATCTATCCATGTCAAAGATTTGTAACAATAGTTGTTTGTAAAATGTAACTAAAATTTAAATGTCATATGAAAGAGCTATTTCATAAGCTTATCAACTAAGTTTATATGAGTTTATTAGTTGGATTTGATTATGCTGAATGATAATGCAATAATTAGATAATCATTTTTCAGAGTGTTTGGGAAATCAGATTATTGAGTAACTCAAATGTGAAAATGACGAAAAAAGACACTTGTGTTTTATTATATTACTTTTTGAACTTAACATATTATGCTTATTTAAATTTGATGTAAAACAATGTACTGAAATTTTTATACTTTTAATAACTTAGAAAATATAACAACAAACAAAATTTAAAATTTACAAGCAATATTGCTAGAAAATTATAATGGTGAGGTTGGGAGAGGGCACGTGAAATAGCGGCGCAGCTTGTTGTTCGTTTATCTTCCACTTCTATGTAAATCCAAAATTATTATATATATATTTATGACGTTTTAAGGGAATGTGGTAACTTCAAGTCCAAAAAAAATATACAAAGATATCATTCTTGAGTTCTTTCTCATAGATAAACTCACATTGGATGAGAAACCAAATGTCCTCACCTCCATCATCGAACAAATCTCTATCATCGTGGCTCTCAATTTTCTTTTTAACAAAGTATACAATTTTTTTTTAAAATTCAACTTGTTCAGTTTTTGAACTGTTTGCAATAATCAGTTGGGTCGGCAACAAGCGACGACAAGGCTTAGCATCAACTTGACAGAATTGAAGAAAAGTTGCAACTGAGATTTGTGTTGAAGAAGGTGACATATATTTTGTGGGTAATTTGGTAAATTGATAGTGAATAATCAGTTTATGCATAAATACGTTTTGTAGCAGCAGGGGTGGGGTTGCTTTTCCAAAACCACGTTTTGGGGTTGTCTAAACGCTGAAAAGCGATTCTCAGACTTAAGTTGCCAAACACTTGAAAATGGATTTTTGCGTGTTGCAACCGCAATAAGCAGAAAAGTTGCTTCCAAACGCAGTCCAAACACCCTAAAACAGAAATCTGAAAACATAATACACATTATATATTAGGGGCAATTGCATATATAACAACTAAAACTTGCATACTTGCATATATACTCAAAACATGCTTAAGTTGCATTGTACATCATGTATTAAAAAACTTGTATTATGGGAAAATATGCAAATTTTTGAGTTTTAGTTGGTATATATGCAATTCCCCTTATATATTAAAACACGTATTTGCGATGGATTGCCAATTAATTAGCAATGCCTTTGACAAATGGTTGCAACTGTGTTGCAAAAGATAAACTAATTTATATTAATATTTAGTTTTGTATGTTTCATAGCAATGCTGGTGCAAATTTTCACAAATTTTCTATGGATTTGCGACGAAAAATTCAAATGAATGGAGATGGACTGTTGCATTTGCCAACTTTTATTGTAGTGACACAGCTTATATGGAATTTTTCATGTCTTAGATAGAAAATGCTGAGCAAAGTTTATGTGGAATTTCCAAACTTTTTGTCTTTTAAGCTCTTTTTAGGGTGTAAAATGATACTCTCTTTTTTTTTAAATAGTGAAAGATTAAAAACATGAAAAACAACGAAGCATACAAGCTTCTGAAGATCTTTACCCTGTCCACAGCGTGTATCATAATCTTAGGTGGTGTTTGTTTTTTATAAAGAGGCTTTTAACAGCCTCTTAATCTGAACCGTTCAGACGCTGTCAGACATTTTGGTCGTTCAGACCGTTTGTTTATTTTTCCGTTCAAACGCGTTCAGAGGCAGTAGGATCTTAATGGTCTAGACTTGAGAGGGGTGTCTGAATGCCTCTTGCTGACACAAAAAAAAAACCAAAAAAAAAAAAAAAAAAAAAAAAATAGTGCGAGCAAGTAAATATGTGGTTCAAACATGAATTTTTTTTCCCGTTCAGATGCAGTCAGATTCAAATTCAGATGTGCGGTTCAGATTCAGATTCAAAGCCTCTTAAAAAACAAACACCACCTTAGACTTGGACCAATTTTCATTTTAAAAAGAAACTTAATTGAGGAACTGACACAGTCAATTATTTTGCAAATGGACTTAACATGCAGTTGTTACATCCTATAGGGACCATTTGTGTAAATCACGTTTTTCTCCTTATTTAACTTTTACATAGTCCTTACACAAATTTCATAGCATCTTATGATATTTAGAGTGTCGTTGGGCATTATAAGGCTAGCTGATGCCCTGTAATATTGACGTATAACGGGACATGACACCAACACTCACGTCATACGACTTCGCGTTTTACCCACCGGCCCAAGTTATATGCTTTTTTTTAAACGATAGGATTTTTTTTTTTTTTTTTTTTTTTTTTTTTTTTTTTATTTTTTAAAAAGAAGCTCATTTTATACATCCCAACAATACTTATTTTTTATTACCTTCAAAAAAACGTTATGGATCCCAACTTTGATCATTAAGATGTTTACCTTCAAGACGATCCGAGTAAGCATACGTGAATTTTTCAACCTTCAGGTAATCATCAAGCCGAGAGTTCGGGTCTTCACACAAGAACAAACATACCACGTGAACGAGAGGTTGTGGAACAACGACTTTTGAAAGATTATTTTAGCGACGAAAACAATCCACCTAAATACCCAGAGAGAAATTTTAGGCACGTATCCTATGAGAGTTCAAAACTTTTTAAACAATAGTCAATGATATTACCAATTACAATGTTAAATCTTTTTCCGTCTACTTTTTTTTAACAATGGTCGGATGCTTTGGGTCGTTTAAGTATTGATCCTTTCATAAAATGCACAGCGGTCATGCGCCAATTGTCATACGGCACATCACCTGATGCATTTGACGAGTACTTGCAAATTGGTGAAGATTGTGCACGTGATTGTTTACAAAACTTCACTAAATGCATATACTACTTTATACTTAGAGGGGGTTTTAGAACATCCGATTTTAATGACATCTAACATATATATGCATTGTATGAAGAAAAACATGGACATCCGAGAATGCTTGGGAGTATTGATTGTATGCATTGGGAATGGACAAAATGTATGAAGGCATTACACGAGCAATTGAAAAGGCATGATCATAAATACCCGACTCCAATGCTTGAAGCCGTTGTATCATATGATTTGTAGATTTGGCATGCATATTTTGGTGTTACGGGGTCAAATAACGACCTCAATGTTCTATATATTTCAAATTTATTTGATGACCTTATTGACGATATTGCTCCAGAAGCTTCATTTCTAGTAAATGGAGAAAATATATGAAAAATGTTACTATCTAGTAGATGAAATTTATCTTCAATATGCTACGTTTTTCAAAACTTTTCCATTTCGAGTGATGAAAAAACAATGAAGTTTAAAAGAGTTCAAGAAAGTGCAAGAAAAGATATTGTACGAGATTTCAGAGTTCTTGGGGAATTTTAAAACAACCCGCACGTGCTTACCAAATCAACGCGTTACGAAAAATCATGTATTGTTGAATCATATTACATAACATGTTACTGAAATATCAAGACATCGCGATAAGCGAGTTTAACGAATTGTATGTTTCTCCGCAACCAAATTTGCAGCGTATTTGGGTCGAAGATGCGACATACATTAAAGGAAAAATAAAGAACTTTGAGATAGGAGACTGCACGACGACATTCGACAATATATTGTGGAGTATCTATATAACCTTAATCACTAAATTTTATTACTTTTTTCAATGTATCGTTATTTTTAATTAAATGAAATGCGTTGTCTTATTTGAAAAAAAAAATAATAATAAAAAAAAAAAAAAAGAAAAAAAAATTTAAAAGGTGTAGAGTTTATGGATGTCCTATAACTTGAGTGATGTAGAGAAACTGTTTTTTGGTTAAATTATAGATTATGAGTTATAAGAAAAAACTATTAATGTAACAACATTTTTTATTATAACGCGAATTTGATAGGCACCTAGACTAGTGCTCTTACAAAAGAGATTACATGTGATACCTCGTACATTCCCATTTCACTATATCTTGTTGATTTTTATTAACGTTAAATCATTTTTTTCGCCATATTTAATTTTGTAATAGTTGTCATTATTCTTATCATTCTATCACACTTAATTACAAACATATCATAATTAAACACAAAAATATCACATAACACATTAGTCTTTGGTCTGCACAAAAGTTAAAGGTAATTTTTATGCATATGTTAAATACATGCTTTTTCCATTCTATTTTATCGTCTATCTTTCTTTTTCGGTTTGTCTCAAATTAATTATTCACTATTATAATATAACAGACGAAATTGTTTAAGGGTACTATATTACCTACTAGCTTATACACCCGTGGATTCACGAAGTTTCTAAAGAAATTATACATTAAAATGTTGACTGTGCGGATAAAGTAATAAACAATAACGAATGTAAACATGTTCCGTCGTTTTTTTCAAGGAATAATGAGTAATAAGTCAACGATCGTATAAACAATTGCGTTTGCAATAACTATTAATATAATAAACGTCCATGCATCGTCGTCTCTAAGTTTGATATTCTTCACAAGTATATGTATGAAGTTAGCGTTAATGAAGTGATAAGCCAATGTCCATTATGTGGACACCTAATAAGTTTAAAAAATATTAAAAATGTAAATAAAAGCAATTTGCTATTTATAATACATTTAAATTTAAAAAAATTGCATAAATAATGTCATATGTAAATTGTAGATACATCTTAAATAGTTATTTACAAAACTAATGAAAATATTAAATAATTGCTAAAGGGTAAAATTTATTTTTTGTTCTTTTTACAAAAGCTTAAACATTAATAAATGCATTTTTTTAAACTATGTAATTTTTTGTTGGTGACAATAATATTGAAACGGAGAATTTGCATCGTTGAGATATTTACGCAAATATCCATTTCAAAAAAGTTACCGATATGATATAACTATTTAGAAATGATTTAGTGGATTTCGCATCCTAAAATATGTGAAGTTGCAAGTTCAACTTAATAAAAAGAAATCAAGATTGTGTGAAAGTTTTTTGTTTTGTTTTGTTTTTTTTTTTTAAACAAGTGTGAAAGTTGTTTGAAACTCCATATATTAGTCACTCAAATCTTTAGGAAGCAAAGTTACTAAAAAAAGTCATGACCGTAATGAATTTCATAAAAAGGAGTCAACCTGTTTATCCTTTGGGCCCGTTTGCTATATAAATGGGTAGGGGTGTTCATCGGTTCGGTTATTGGGTTGTTCGGTTTGTTCGGTTAATTTTTTTTTGGGTATAACTGAGAATCGAACCGAACCGAACTTAAATTGATTCAACCGAACCGAAAACGAACCGAATAACCGAAAACCGAACCCTCATAACCAAAAACCGATCCGAATAACCCGAATTACATAAATTTAATTATTTATTCATTTATTTATATAAATTTTTAACAAGAAAAAAAATAAAGCTTAAAATATGTTATATTTAAAAGAGTTTTAATATTATTTTTATATAAATATATAAAAAATATATATATATATTTATTTAAATTCGGTTTTCGGTTCGGTTTTCGGTTTGGATTGCTAAAACCATAACCGAACCGAAAACCGAATATTTAATTCGGTTCGGTTTTGGCAAGTTCGGTTTGGTTACGAGTTTGGTTCGGTTATTTTTACGGTTCGGTTCGGTTTATTCGGGTATTACCCAACCCATGAACACCCCTATAAATGGGTTTAGAATTAAGGTTTGAATTTGGATTTGAATTTATCATAAGTTTTAAAAAAAGGTAAGAGTTGAAAATATATATATATGATATAATATAAATTATTTTAAAATTTCGTTTGAATATTATAATAGTAAATATAAGTTAAAAAAAAACAGAGATGGAGGGTAAAATGTGAAAGAGCCCATCTTAGAGCAACTGCAATAGTAATTTTACCAAAGACTTTCCACTATACTAAATACCTCAAAACAAACAGCACCTTAGTTTAGTTCCATCTGGCCGGTTCATAATATTGTATTCTCATCCTTCAAGTCATATTCTAGTGGTTAAACCATCAAAAATCAAATAATCAATAATTTATTTTTATTAAAGTGCTAGGTGCACTACAACATTAATAATCGTTATTGGTGTGTGATCTCAACGTACATCCAATAATACCCCAATAACTAAACACTCTTCCTAGCAATGACATCAAATAACACATTAGAAAAACCTCACTCTCTCACACACACACACACACGAATGCACGCACACACACAATGCTCATGGATGAAACCACAAAGGGACGAATGGCATGTGGGGGTGTAGAATGGCCCCGTTGTTGGTCAAAGAAAAGGCAATGGTGTGATGTTGCCATAGTGCACCGCGCACTCTTAGTATAGTATTCATTTCTATGGGTGTTCATCGCTTTGGTTTTTGAGTTTTTGAGTTGTATGGTTCGGGTTTATCAATTTGAGGATTTATAAACTCAAAACTAAAACCAAACCAAACCAAATATAAAATAAATCAAATTAAATCATACATCAAATTAAAATTCAGTTTGATTTCGGTTTAAACCAATAAACCCAAATTCAAGACTTCATAACATAACTAATAAGTCACAAATAAATAGTTTAAGCACCAAATAAGATTAACAAATCAAAAGGTCATACAAGTCTAGCAAACCAAAATGTTTCGCAACTAAACATAAGTAAATTAAAACAAAACAAATAGAGTTTCTTCGAAAAAAAGACTTCATAACCCAATTTAAAAGGTATTTTAGGATTTTTTAGATTATCAGTTAGAATAACGGGATATCAATTATAAAGATATAGTTTTAATTTGCTTTTTTCATGTGTATATAGATGTTCAGTTTTTGGTTTGGTTTGGCTAATTTTTTATGAAACCATGAATCAAACTAAACATTGATTATATACTTCGGTTCGACTTCAACCTAAACCATACAACCAATTCAAGATTCTGGTTCGGTTTTATTCGGTTTCAATCTAGTACATTTTTCGGTTTATTCGGTGTCAGACCAAACACTGAACACCCCTACTCATTACGTTCAAAATTATTTTCGGTAAAAGAAAACACACTAAGCATGAAATTACATTAACTACAAAATTAGAGTATTAGTCCTAATCCTTTTGATTTTTCAAATATGCAAATGCACCTTGATTTTTAATATTTCAAAAGCACTATCACATGTTTAAAATAAAAATCATTTCCTTTCAGAAATAGACATGACTGGTGGTGTTTGTTTTTCTTAAAAAAGCTTTTAACAGCCTCTTAATCTGAACCGTTCAGACGCGGTCAGACATTTTGGTCGTTCAGACCGTTTGTTTTTTTTTTTCCCCGTTCAGACGTGTTCAGAGGCAGTAAGATCTTAATGGTCTAGACTTGAGAGGGGTGTCTGAATGCCTCTTGTTGACACAAAAAAAAACCAAAAAAAAAATTAGTACGAGCAAGCAAATGTGCGGTTCAAACGTGAGTTTTTTTTTCCCGTTCAGATGCGGTCAGATTCAGACATTTACGCCTCAGATTCAGATTCAGATGTGCGGTTCAGATTCAGATTCAGAGCCTCTTAAAAAACAAACACCACCATAGTAAAAAGTCTATAAAAGGTGACAGTGTCATTCATTAAACAAAATACGAAAAGTAATAAGGAGTATCAAAGTGTACGTTTTGACATGGACACTTCGAAGTAGGGGTGTCATTCGGGCTGACCCGACCCGAACCCGACTCGAGTCAATTCGGGTCGGGTCAATTCGGGTTCAAAATCATATTCGGGTCAATCGGGTCAACCCGAATTGACCCGAGTTCTAAACAAGGTCGGGTTCGGGTATATTTTTTTTAGCCTTGACCCGACCCGAACCCGACTAACCCGGCTCAACAACACTTTTACAATGTAAAATACTCGGGTTGACCCCGAACCCGAATTGACCCGACCCGAGTTGACCCGAACCCGAATTGACCCGACCCGAGTTGACCCGAGTTCTAAACAAGATCGGGTTCGGGTATGTTTTTTTAAGGCTTGACCCGAGTTGACCCGACCCGAGTTGACCCGAACCTGACCGGGTCAACCCGAATAACACCCCTACTTCGAAGGCAGTCAATATACTCCATAAATTACCTCAATCCCGTGGCGTATGCCACCCGTTGTCACAATCTAGAAGTTCTATCAGAAAATTTAACTATGCCCTTTATGTAAATAAACCGTTACTTGGTAAACATATCATACGATCAAATAAGTTGTCAATATTTTATAATTAGAACACAATAAAAGCACTCATATAAGTCTAATATGCAAGATACCCCTTTAAACAAAAAAAAAAAAATGAAAATTTCATCACGGCGAACTAACTTGGTCACTCGGCAACTGGTGCAAGGAAACGTCAATACGAGTAAACACGTAGGAAACAAAGAAGACGTAGTTTGGACGCTGATTTAGATAACTACTACAAGTGCTTTCAGATATGTCGCAACAGATGTGACCATCTTCTTTATACTGCTTTTATCTCAAAATAGAAGGCAAAAGCCGGTTTATTGTAAGATATAAAAAGCTAAAACATCAAGCAATACCTTGGATGTAAACATTATTGATCATTCTACTTGATCAACGACAAAAAATTTGACCATGCTTCTAATTCTTCTCGGACGAGTGGAAAGGTGACTATAAGCACCACTAATGTACTGGGTTTTGCAGCCTGAGGTAGGTCAGGCGTCAAGCCAAGGAATAGTGGAGAAGAAAGTGGACTTTGCACCAATCGTCTAATTTCAATTTTGTGTGTCGGCATGAGTGCAGCGTGTATATTATGTGTTTAGTAAGACAGGTTAATAGTGATAACATGTGATTATGACAAGGTAAAGGTAATGAGAAGAGGATGATGGATGACATAGCGATTCTTAGCACCACCATTGCATCTGGTCTAACAATGACTTAAAATAGATAGTAATGATGTACCCTTCGAACAACTCAAATGACACTCCTTCGAGACGTATCGAAGCCCTTCTGTTCGAAGGCCCAAGTTAGGTCTCCAGAATATCCGTAGGCGTCAAACCATTCGTAAGCACGAAGGTTACCTACGGGTAATTCGCCATTCGAAGCCCTAAGCCCTTCGGGGTATGGTTGACGAAAGAGTAACGGATAGGAGAACCTCCTGACTTGGTCAAACTCACGATCTCCCTCTCTTTCCTGGCTTTCCCGCCAAGTTTGAGAACGTGGGTCACTAAGCCCTAGCGATTACCCACAAACATGGGACGCCCCCATGTTCTCCGACATTCACGCAGAAGTGCCCCTAACCCTATTTCTTCCACTATAAATAGGTTGGACGGGCAACAGATTATGGTAAGCTGATTCAACACTCATCTCTTTACTTACACACACTTATACAACCATAACTTATACTTACTCTCACGCCGGAGGTGGTTCGCAGGGTCCAACCCCTGCGTAATCACTTAACATAGTGTCTTCGTATTTCTTATTCTTAGGTGAAAGAAAATCTTTGCTTGAACATACACCCCTCATACATTTGATCATCATTGAAGCCTGGTAGTGCAATTTATTGTACAATCAGTGTCGCCATCCGTGGGACACGCTACTATTAGTCCCGTAATCACCAAGTCTTAAAACCTTAACCGATTACGCTACCTTTCCGGCATGGAACCAGGAAGGGAAGATACACCCCCACCAGGTTTCTCTACCCTGGTCCCTCTCAACACAACTAACACCGATAATCTCGCCCCCATAACAGCCTCCACCTTCACTACACGATCTCGTTTGGAAACCACTCCCGTACATCACGCCTCAACTTCCGCTAACCCTATTCCAGAAAATTAGCCCTGCCTTCGTTGAGGCAAACTTCGAAGCCTTAGAGTCTTTACTGAGGGCTCATAAGAGACAAGTTCGCAACACTAAAATGCGAAGGGAACTAGAGTATTCCAGTGAGGAATATGATGAAGATATTGAGGTAGATGAGAGGCCTCGACCGATTAACAGGGGGCGCTCGGCCCTACGAAATGGTTCTCCTTCCATAAGAAGGCCTAATGGAAGGACTGTGGGTTTTGAAGAAGGTCCCGGGGAGATCCGGGAAGAAGGGAAAGAGTACAAGATGAAAGAAGGAGCGAGAACTCTAACGGAGGAAGCAACCCAGTAAGGAACGGAGGGGTAAACCTACCACCTCTCTTAGCTGCCCACTTAGGAAGAGAAGGGATAGGGGCTCCGATACCCCCATCATATGTCTCGAGTGTCGGAGGACCTCCTCCATACTCAGGGATGAATCAGTTACCCCCTCCGGGAATGAACCCCTACCTGCCTGCTCAAACCTATAGCACCTACCCACTGAATGGTTCTCTCCACAACCAGAGTTACCAGCAAATGCCCTATGGACACGTCCCTACACAGTCGATGGGTGGAAACCCTTCATATCAACCTTCTACAGTTTACCTTGCATACACACAACCATTTCCTAACCCGTATAACCCTACACATGTTTATCCACCTCCATATAACCCTTACTATGCTGAAGCCTCTGGAGCTTGCACACCTTTTGTGAAGTGGATCGAAGACTACCCTCTACCTGACGGTGTAAAGATGCCCACTCACATTGAAGGATCGTAATATTATTGTGTTATGATGATTCGGGTGGTCTTGGATGATGGAAATACATGTTAGACATTTTAGAGAGAGAAAGTAGAGAGATGGTGTTCTTGGTTGAGAGTTGATGAACAAAATATGAAAGGTTAGATTCCAAGCCACACCCCTTCCAAGGATGGAAGGGGTATTTATAGTTACAAGACTACACGACCTCCTGACGGCCTGTGGATCAAGTATACAGTGGGTAAAGAACCGTCCTTCCTCCACAGTGTTACTCTAAACTAAACTACGCTACAAACTAACTAATTAACTACATAATAACGTAAATAACTACAAGTCTACGAGCAAATATATGTTAGACCATAATTGGGGTGACCGACACTTTAATATGGAATTTCCAATTCCTAACAATCTCCCCCTAAGGGAGGTCACCCCATGAAATACATTTTGCATCCTAGCATTCTTTCTTTGTCTTTAGTTCTCGAGCTCGTAGACTTCAATTCTTCAATGTCCGCATTCTTTGTGCTTTTGTAGCGATTCTTCAAAGTCTGATTATTTTGTACTTTCAGTGGAGGTCTTTGAACTGATCCACATCTTGATGATCTTTGAGTTTTTTTTTGAGATCATCAGCCACAATAAATCTCTCTGGATCATCCATAGTTGTGTTGCCTTCATGTGATGTTGTGACTTTTGGACCGACATGCTCACACTTTTGAATCATGACATCTTTCCATCAGAGTAGCGGAAGCTTTACTGGTTCATGATATTTGCAGCAGCATAGCAGAAGCATAGTATAAAAATATCAGAACCAGGTTATGTAGATATGCACCAGTCATGATTTCTTCAATTAACTGTGGATGCTGTGAGCATGCGGCTTTGGATTGACTCCTCAATTCTGATCAGCTGCAACCGTCCAAATGTACCTGCAAACAACGGTTAGCAATAAAACACACGAAAGTGTCTTTGATCACTTTCGTTGAATTGAGGTACACGGCCCACGGTTCCCCGTTGATCAGTACAAGTACTGCCTGTGATCAGGTATAATTCCGAAGAATCTCCTTGACAGGGTTTCACAGCTGCTCTAGTTGTTCTCAAACCGGAATGTCTCAAAGAAGACAACACGGAGTGAGTGAACCAGCGAATTGAGATTCACTGATTGATGAAAAATGATTTAAAAACAATCGCGTATTGCTTGAAGAAAGAGTTTTGCAATACGATGAAGGTTTTATGAGAAAGATCAATTTTCAATCAAAATACCTTTTGTATTAGAAAATGAGTACACATTCGATGTGCTAGAGAAGAGATTTACACATCGAACGGTTTTTCCAAAAGTATTTTTCAACCAGAGATACTTTTTGTGTTTGAAAATGAATACACATTCGACGTGCTAGAGAAAAGAAGGTTTGCACATCGAACGGTTTTTCCAAAAGTATTCGTCAATTCCAATCCTGGACCAAGGTTGATTCACGAGTGAATCGCCCCATTGTTTCTATCCAGTTGTCACAAGTTTGATCTTTTAGAAAAAATCTCACATGTCACCCACCAAGAGCTTGTTTGATGTTGGATCTAGAAGGATTTCCATCTTCATAGTGAATATTTTTACATATCACTCGGATGTTCTGGCAATACCACAAGGATAATGCGTAGGACTCTCAATATATACTTACTTTCCACATTGTGTGAAACAGCAAGTCTTCATTAATTTTGTGTCCTAATGAGATATTGTGGATGATCTCTTGGCTCTAGACTTAATCGTGTACATTTGGTTCCTATGTCGGAGACTAGGGAGAGGGTCTCCTTCTTCAATATCAACAATCTCTAAGAGAAAGTTGATAGATTATGTAGGTTCCACGTGAGAATGAAACAAGCCCTTTTAAGAGGAACTTGAGTAGCTTGGGAAGTTAGTGCAGTGTGTCACTGGGTCCATGACGTCTTGTCTTCAATACCGGTGTTGCCTTAGTAACCAACAGTAGCATATGTATTGAACCCGGTTTTTGCCCTAAGGTTGAATTATTGGAGGGCTATTTCTTTTCACCCTTTTTCACATTCAATTCTTTTTCATTCTTCAACCCCTTTAGTGCTTACCGAGACTTCATAACTAGAACCTTGTTGGGTTTATTCCAGTACTAGCTCTGTCTCAGTCCGCACTCTTCCCATATTCTCATTTTTCTCCTTTTTTCATCATACTTAAGGACTTCTACACTATCCAGTGGATTATCCCTGGGTAGATCCCTCCAGTTCTGGCTGGATCGTGGGAACTAATACCTAACCTCACCATCCTTATAACTCCATAAATAAAGTAAAATGGTCGGTCTTTTGGTACAGTTCATTCCTTCTCGAAACCAATTGAAAAATCATTTGGAAAAATCAATCAAGGTACTTTTGATACAAGATCAAAGCATTTTGTACCTTAATAGTTTTGATCATTTAGAAAACCTCCCCCTCAACATGTGCATATGATTTAGAAATTGTTTAGCACATGGAGGCAAGAGGACTTTGAAATATTTTCTTTGATCACAATTTCCTTAGAAAAAGCCATTTGAATTTATTTGGTAAATTCTCCCCCTCAATATGTGCGTAGGATATTTGAAATCATTTTATCACATAGAGGCAGGAGTTCTTTTGAAGCACATCCACGATCACAAAAAGCCATTTAGAAACCATTCGCTCCCCCTCAATATGTGCATCAATATATGAAATAGTTTAGCACATATTAGAGAGAGCCAACACATTGAATCAAATGATCACCTTTTATCAAATTTCATATTAAATCACAAATTCTCCCCTGATCAAAAATATCAAACCCTTTGAGATTTTGGATCCCAAGTGATTTAATAAGGTTTAGAAAATATGGGAGAAAATGCGTCTGGTTTAAATACTCTTCTGGTTTTTGGTTAAATGCTCCTCCTCAACATGTGCATTGTATATTTGAAATCGTTTGGCACATGGAGGCAGGAGTGTTTTGAAACAATTACCCTTTAAAACCTGATTTGAGATTTAAATCACGATCTCTCCCCCGATCAAAAATTTCAAACCAATTGAGATTTTGGATCCCGATTGATTTAAATCATTTAGAAAATTTTGGGGAAAGACGTGGCAACATTTAATTTTGAAAAATGACTGATAAGGATCAATTTAAGACATTAAATATTGTTAGTGTCAGGTATGATAGTTTTTAGGAGATCTTTAAGTAAAATAAAACAGTTTCACAATCAAAGAAGAACAGAAAAAATTTCATTTTAAAAGATCTTGATTCTTAAACAAAAATCATACCATGACATAACATTAAATCTTTAGATCACCACTTATTTTGTACAATCCGGACTTTTGTGAAGAAATATCGTTTGAAAATATTTTATTTTAAATCACTCTCCCCTCAATCGATGACCGTAGTCAAAGATTGAGTGACTTAGGTTTTGATAAAATAAAGTCCGGTGATTTTCAAAATTAAGTCCAATTAATTTTCAAAACAATATTTTTCCATTTTTCAAAACAATATTATTCAAAAATTGTTTAAGAAATGGTACACTAATATCATGCACAAAGATACATTAGGTGGTTGAGAAGCTTATGTTGTTGCAGTAGGGCTTGGAAGAAAAACCGTCTGCTGATGCAGTGAGACTTCTTACGTTGCATTATAATGCCAACTGAGGTCAAATTAAGCTCCGTTTCTTCAATCACTTAGAAGAAAACCATCTGCTGATGCAGTGAGACCTCTTACGTTGCATTTTTCTATGCCAACACTCCATTGAAGTCCAATTAAGCTCTTTTTCTTCATTTGTCAACCCAAGATATAGTTACCCTTTCCTTTCGGCATCCAATCATCTTCAATTGTGGGATCCGGATCGGGAACATTCTTATATACCAATGTACCTGCATACGTTAGTGAACACACATACAGATATATGGTGGTCGACATAACCCAAACAGCAATCGACTAATAACAGTCAATTCAACATATCAATCAGATCGTATAAAGGCATGGGAATAATATGTTCATCAAACTCTAATCATCTAATCATGACAATCATATCCTAGGCACCTAGTCCTTCAACATAGGCTAACATGATTTTTAATTAAGCATATAGGATAATTAAGAAAGCTCGTTAGATGATATAGATTTGAAAACATTCTCCCCCTCAATCAATGACTTATTTTATGAAAAGTTTAAAAGTGCTGAAGTCATTGATTGAGTTTTCAATTATATGAACATTGTGATACTGATTGTTTTCCAAGCAATTCATTTACCACCATTAGAAAACAACAAATATTTTTCTGAAGAATTTTAGACGGAAAAACATTTGTGTAGGAACAGCCGTCCTTCGACATACTTTCCTCATTTTAGTTTTTAGGATAAGTGCACGAAATGTTTGACAAATTGGTTTAGCGCAACACTTTCCTTTCTTGAAGAGCGAGTTGCTATCTGAAATAATAGCAAACCATAGTTTAAGCGCGGGTCACAGTCTGAAGTAACTGCAAGCCATTTTTGAAGCGCGGGTTACAGTCTGAAATAACTGTAAGCCATATTTTTAAACATGTTTTGGAAAAGAATATATACACCTCCTGCTCGAACTTCATCTATGGTCTCGTGCCATTGTTGAATGACATTTCTAAGACCGCAGATGTTATCGATACCAGAAGACATGTCTTTAAAAAACATATTTTTGGTATTTTTCAAATTTTCTAATTTTTATGGGTTTTTGTTGGTTTTATATTTTTCTATTTTCTTTTTGTTGGTTTTCTATTTTTGTATTTTGTTTTTGATAAATATTTACAGATAGAATAGATGATATAGTTTAAGAAGACGATGATACGAGTACCGAGATAAGGATATCGAGCAGCCCCGTTGTAGAAGATAGAAGTCATCATCTCTAAAACTTTCACCACCAAAGCTTCCAAGGCTCCAGAATATAAGATAGAACATGAGCCTTTGAGAAAAAAAACTTTGGCAGCTTTCCCCCAAACCGAAAATCCATTAGATGAGCAGATTCGAAGCTCTATTTCAAGCTTGCCTTAGCCAGGTGCACAGAGAAGCACACCATTATCATAAATCCCGCTGATCCTTTTAAGAACGATAATCGAGATTCTCCGTTCGAGTTTATATCATCCAAAAGAACAGCAACGTATCATCGCACACATAAATAACTCTTCTCCAAATTCATTCCACTGAAGTCAGAAGCAATCCATTCCAAAAGGTGTCAAGAGACCACTTCCCCCACGTAGTTGAATTGATGCAGTCAGTCTCTTAGACTAGAGCTCACAAACCCGAATACACATACCCGAAGACAAAGAAACTTATACCATCGAAGTAGCAGATTAAGTCCAATAGCCAAAGAATAACCCCGATGTATACTTTTCTCTACCCCTGAAGAAAGTGTATGAAGCTTAAGAACCCGAAGTACCCGAATGCCCAAAGAGAGAATAACCGATAACATTAAAGAAGCAAGCCGAATCACTGATTATCTCTGCGGATGACTATCTCTACGGACGTCAACTCCGGAATAAGTGATTATATCTCTGAATCACTGATTAAGCTCTCAAGTGAGACAGCTGAGCGCCCCCAATGTACACAATTCTCTCTCCCTTGATGATTGCGATAACATCGAAATCATAACACACTTGTGTACCTCTTTTATCTTCAGAAACTTTCTTTTACATCACTTCCCCCACGTCGTTGGAATAATAACACTAAAAGCCATGAGTCAAACCTTGAGTTTCTCTGCGGTAATGACAATAGTCTTCCCGGGATATCTTCAATCACTTAGAAGAATTAAGTTCATCAAGTTTACTCACTTTGTGTTTAGATGTGTGTCTCCTTCCCCCTTGTTGGTTTTGACACTTCAGAATCAGCAACATATTTTAAGCCCAAAAACTTGAAATCTTTTTGAGAAGAACATCATTAGCTCAGATGTATCTGTGAGAATCAACTTGCTGAAGAATGTGAGCAAGTCTAATTGGGGATTAAATCAGACATTCACTCTCCCCCAATTAGTGCTCTCCCCAAAGCTGACAATCTTTATGATGAATGTCCGGATTAAGAAGAAGTCTTTAGATCGTTAAATGCAACTCGTCTTTAGTCTTCTATCATGCAGCAGAAAGTGTAGAATAGACTGTAGACTCGACCTTCTTCAAGATTGTCCAGTTGGGGAATAGTTAGTTAACATCTTCATCACACCAAAAAGAATCCCAATTAACTTACATCTTTCAAATCCCCTTAACTTAAAATCCCTCCCAATCAAACAAGAACAGAAAGATGATCATTAAGGAAATCAGCAATCAGCCCGCAACGAACACACGAAATGGTAACACCAAGCAAATAATCACATCAAACATTGATCATTTCTCTCAAGTGGGTCTTCAAAGTAAAACTTGAAGAGCATGGTGATATGTTAAATAGAAGGTTGTTCGGAATCATCATGTTGATGTGTACGTGAAGCATTAACCGGAAGCACTTTGTCGTTAAACTCATATCAGCTTGTGAAGATGTCAACCAACGGCTCTAAGAAGAAAAACTCCATGTGAAGATGACCTGATAAGAAGAAGCTCGGTTCTTACATGAGTTAGGAGCCGTATGACCATATATTCTCATAAATCAATCAACCATGCAGTAAATTCACACTTTTTCTCCCCCTCAAGAATTGCATACGGAGTTGCCATTCTTGATTGAATAAGTGAATATCTTCTAAATGTATTATATTCACACTTCTCCCCTGCAAAATTAGCACATGATGTCGCCATCTTCATTATAGTTGAGCAAGTGGAATAAGAAAACAATCAACGGTAGCCCAGTTCACTTGATAATTGAAAGCGCGTGGAAAAAGTATGAAGCATGTTGATGAGAATGGTCAATAATGAGAAGATTTCTCTTCTTCAGAAGATAAAGTGCACTGAAGCGTACACTTTTCTTTTCTTTGAGGAACGAGGCTTGAACTGTTGTGTTCAAACATCATAATCTCTCTCTTTTCAGCTTTCTTGGCAAAACTTGTAATCCACCCCATTATCATTCAGTAGGCTCTTTGTAGTGACAGCTGATGGAGAAAACCCAATATGATGAATTTGACCCTGAAGTAAACTAATCCGAACTCGTGACTTAAACTTGCACATATGTAACAAAGACCGGTGCCGAGACTTCATCCTCCATTGAATCTCTAAGTACTCTATACTCTTCATCCAACCAACCATCAAGTATAAGACGTATATCACCTCTTGAAAATCCACAATTAAATGTGACACTGAGCACTACAACGTAACTCCTTAAAGTGATAGTTATTTTGAGATGATAAGAGCCCAATTCCCCCAAGTGGTAAAAAGAAGAGGTAAAAGACACCCAACAATAACTAGATTCCAAGTCTTCGTTTTTGAAAATAAGCTTGAACAAGGATCATGAAGAATCTTCATCCAACCATCCCCGATACCTTCAGATACTAAGTATACTTGCCCGTGATATTTCACTTCAACCTCAAATAAATAATACTGAATTAACGCCGTTGTCACATCTTCTGTTCAAGAGCTCAAATCAAGCCTTCTTTTACATTTTAGGTGAACTTTGATAATGGTTTCATCCCGACCATGGTTAAAAGCACACAACCTCGTAAAACCATGTAATAACCAAACTGCCATGACGAATATCCAAACACACATCCACTTCATGAAGTACACCCTTTTATCCCTTCGTCGAAGCAGAAATCTTAGCACCAGCATCATCCCGAAATACGCTTTCCTTTCTCCAGAATGGTTCCATCAATACGGGATTTTACAACTCTATGGTTTAAACCGAAAAATAGTTTCTTTCGCGGGATTTTACAAAACCAAGAATAAACCGTAAGATAGATCCGGAAATGCACTTTACTATTACCAAGATGTTTCCAATGTCACGGGATTTTACAAGTCTATGATTTAAACCGAGAAATAGATTCTTTCGCGGGATTTTACAAAATCAAGACAAAACCGTAAACAATGTCAGCTTGAATGTGTTATGACAACTTTGGTTTCTGTGAATATCTGTTTTAGGGGAACATGCAGCGGTTCATCAATGGTTCATTATCCAACATCATCAACATCATCAACCATCCAATCAACACTTTGGTAAACACATCATTCACGTAATCTGTCGGCTATTGTAGTGACTACATGGAGAAGTAAACCCGATATACCAAACTTGAGCATGGAGTAAAATTCCCCAGATTTGTTACTTAAACTTGTACTAATCCTCGTAAACAAGTAACGGTGTACCCAATGTACAAAACCTCTTGACATTCTAAACTGAGTGAGACACCAAAGTGATAGCTACGTTGTGGGTTAAGCGAGAAAGAGTCACAGCCGTAATTAAATAGCCAAGTCTTTATCACCCTCTATAAACGCCCAAACAAGTCATCTTCGCGAAAGGGTAGAAAGAAAGAAGACGAAATAAGCAGACTCGCCTGGAAATCTTCACATCAAACCCAAATAAGAAATATCGTCCAAACAACTCCGTAGTCACCCTAGTTCCAATAGAAATTCAAGCCGAGACAAATATTCTTTGTGAAAATGCATAGACCAAAGTATCAACCCTCATACCACAACATCAATCATCATACCAAATCTCATCATCGGATCTCGTCATCAAAACTCATAACAACCAAATCTCATTATCACAAATCTCATCATCAATAACACTCATTCTCAAATCATATTATCACAAATCTTTGTTTTGAGAAACTCAACCGCAATTTGAACCCGGTCCATTATAATGACTGAACCCGTCAACTTAGGCTTCAGATGGCCTATATCCAATGATGTTTACATTCAGGTCCAATAATTAGCTCAAGCCTAACGGAGATCATATGTAGCCCAACTGATAACACCATATCTTGCAACTCTAGCCTAGGAATGAGATAACAACACAAAGCTCAAATCCATCTTAAAATCAAACACGGTTCATTAGATAAGCCGCAAAATGTCTTCACAAATTATTCAAGTATGCTCAAGTGCAATCTTCGACTCAATATTCAAGCAAACAACCAAGTTTGTAGTCCCATTATAAAGATATTAAATGCAAAATGTGGATGAGCTACCATTAACTTTGGCAAAGTGAAAACTGGCTATCAATTATGTTGTGTTCGGTTTATCATATTCCCCATCCAACATATGTGCTTAGCTGATCCAAGTCCAATCCAGGCCCGGTTGCAGCCCAAGATCCACCAAGCAAAACCTAGATCCAATCACACCACGAGGCCCGATCCATGTCCTTGATGAGTACTCGGTTAACAGCTCAGGCCCACCAAACACTCTCCCCCATATCATGTTAATATAAGATGTTACATACATTTTACTTAACCTAACCCTAAGATTTTTGTGATAACAAATACGCCAACCACACATATTTTGTCTCTCACCAAACGGATCTGAGAACAAAAATACGCTCCTCACAAATTCTTCGCCTACCACAAATCTTTTCATCTCACCCAACAATCTTCACATCATATCAATTGAACCTGGAAACAAAGCTCCTCGCCATAGGGATGGCTATGAGGACACCACATCAAAACCACATGGATGGCTTGATACGATGAGATGACACACGAGCACATGTAGGTATAACTTTTACCCTTGTTAATTGTTTTGATAGTCGTCCCTTTTTAACGAATTAAAGATTTGATTCAACAAACTTGTTGAAATCGTATCTTTCTTGTACGAAAATAATCAACAGATTTTGATCAACGATGAAGTGGTGTTTAGACTTCTTTGAACAATTTGAAGCAACTCATTTTGAACACCAATCTGAGATCTTGTATTAGTATGAGTCGTTTTTCTTTATGAGTCTTGACCGAATAAATGAAGAAGGATAACAAATTTGTTATTTGATTTTCATTGACTGATTCGGATAAAACATTAACAAGTATGTATGGATCAATGATGGATGAAAACCTTCGTGTCATAGACCTTGGAGTCTTAATATATCATTGAGATACACGAAGAAACATCTGAGATCTTTGTACTTTCAGATTTAGTTTGAGTCATGAGTCATTGATCAGTGATGCATTTATTCTTGTGAGAACTGTCTTTCGAGTCATGATACGCCATTTGGTAACACAAGAAGTATGAGCTGAGATCTTGATAATTATTCATCATTTGAGTCTTGTGAGTTGGAATGAATGATTAGAGTGGATAAGTTGTGGCAGATGTAGTGAGACTCATATGTTGATTGATGTTGTATAGTTTAAATCTTGAGTTCTTTTGGTCTCATGTGGTCAACAAAATGCAGTTAGGTTGTCATTCTTCTTCATCTTCTTATCTGTACATGTCAAGTCGCTATAAAAGTTAAGTCAAGTCGCTAACTATCAGTGACAAGTCGCTAGATCTAAGATTTGTGCCAAGTCGCTAGCGAGTTATGTCAAGTAGCTGTTGACTTTTATGTCAAGTCGCTATTGACTTGAGTTGACTAAATAGTCAACTCGCTACATGTCTCAACTCGCTACCATGAGTAAAGACTCATGGCAAGTCGCTACCTTATAAAAAAGTCGCTACAGTAAGTAAGTATACAAGTTGCTACTTGTAAGGACAAGTCGCTAGTCATCTCTGTTACATAACTCGCTTGATTGAACACTGAATCTGGACATGTTAACACCAAGTCGCTATTAAGAAACATGAACACAAGTTGCTATCAAGAAACCGTACCACAAGTTGCTATAAAGAACCATGGTTTTAAAAACAGTTTCAACTTTAAAACCTGCTTAAAGATTGATATATATTCAACAAATGTTTAATAAAATAGTTTTAACCAAATCTATTTAAACCAGGTTCTTGACAAAACAGCTTTGTTTAATAAAACAGTTTTAACCAAATCTGCTTAAACCAGATTCTTGACAAAACAGCTTGTGACATTCTTAAAGCAGTCAACAAAATCAGAACCACAACATAACTTGCATCAACCCACGAATCAAAACACATCAAAACAACCAACCCATCCAAGAGACCGTATATACCACACACAACAAACCGTATAAGACCATACGAATCACCAAAAAACAATACAACCTAGGCTCTGATGCCATTTGAAGGATCATAATATTATTGTGTTATGATGATTCGGGTGGTCTTGGATGATGGAAATACATGTTAGACATTTTAGAGAGAGAAAGTAGAGAGATGGTGTTCTTGGTAGAGAGTTGATGAACAAAATATGAAAGGTTAGATTCCAAGCCACACCCCTTCCAAGGATGGAAGGGGTATTTATAGTTACAAGACTACACGACCTCCTGACGGCCTGTGGATCAGGTATACAGTGGGTAAAGACCCGTCCTTCCTCCACGGTGTTACTCTAAACTAAACTACGCTACACACTAACTAATTAACTACATAATAACGTAAATAACTACAAGTCTACGAGCTAATATATGCTAGACCATAATTGGGGTGACCGACACTTTAATATGGAATTTCCAATTCCTAACACACATAGGCACCTACGATGGGATAGGCGATCCTAATAACTTCTTACACTTGTTCGAAGGCGCTATCAAGATGCAGAAGTGGGTCATGCCTGTAGCATGCCACATGTTCACATACACACTCCCACCGCAAGAATATGGTGGAATGGACATAAGTTGGGGAGCATTATAAGTCTGGACGACCTTAAGGCTAAGTTCCGATCACACTTTAGCCAACAGAAGAAGTACACCAAGACCCATCTAGCCGTGCATACCATCAAGCAAAGGGACAACGAAAGTACAAGGGCCTTCGTTACAAGGTATACTGATGAAACTTTGCAAATTCTGGGTTTGCACGAGGATCAGAGGATCTCTGGTTTTGTACATGGCCTTCGGACTCGAAGCTTGGTGGAATTCCTGTCCACCGATCTTCCTACCACTTACAAGGCACTGATGGAGAAGACTTACACTTGGATTGAGTCTAAAGAAGTAGCAGCAAACGGAGCTCCGATAGAGCAAAAAGAAGCCTCTGAAAAGTTCTCCAAAGGGTACTCCTAGGAAGGATCCAAGAATAAGAAGAAGAACAGAGACCGCTTCACTCCCTACAACAAAGGCTCAAATCATGGACTCTTGGCAAACTTGGTCAAATCTCCCAGGGAAATTCTGGCTACCGAGAAAGCCGCAAAGTCCTTCGACCTACCACCTCGGATGTCAGCGCGAAGCAAAGCCAGGGACATGTCGAAGTATTGCCATTTTCACGAAGACCATGGGCACGACACAAACAGCTGCAGAGAGCTTAAGAAGCAGATCGAAGAGGCGGTACGATCTGGACAATTAGCACACCTGGTTAAAGGCATCAAGAAGGGAAAAGACAAGTTTTCCGATACCCAACTGGGTGAATGGAAGCGAAACAAAAAAGAGGCTACCCCTACAAAGGCTCCAATACTAATGGTGCACAAGCATGATCCAACCTTGAAACGGAAAGAAGTAGATGGAGAGCTGGGAAGCGTAGGAGAGGTAACATTCCCTTCCATCCTGGGGCAGACACCTTCGACTAACCCCGTGGTCATCAAGGTACGGGTCTCAAACAGGGAAGTAAACCGAGCGTACATGGATTGTGGAAGCTCCTGCGAGATCATCTATGAGCATTGTTTCCTAAAGCTCAAGTCATCTATACGCTCACGAAGGGTAGACTCAAAAACACCTCTAGTAGGGTTCTCCGGCGAACACTCATGGCCCCTTGGAGAGGTACCATTGGAAATCACTATAGGCGAAGGCCCCTTATCCCGCACGGAGACACTCACCTTCGTCATAGTCAGGTCAGATTCTCCTTATAATTTGCTAATATGGAGAAAAACTATGCAAAAGATGGGCATTGTTGTTTCCACCATACATGCTGCCATTAAGTTCCAAACCCCCTTCAGAGTAGGAACTGTTCATTCTAATTATGGGGCGGATAAGGGTGTATATGGTATCAAGAGGGTCAAAGAAGAATCGGAGGAGCCTCCGATAGCAATTCTAAGATGTACCGATGCAGAAGAGCGGGTTGTAGTTAACCCTAGCTACCCTGAACAAACGGTGGTAATAGGAAAGCAACTCCCGGCGAATTTCAAGGCGAAGCTCACAGAACTATTGCGGACTAACCTTGATATTTTTGCTTGGAAATATTCTGATATGACAGGGCTCCCAAGAACATTGCTGATAGACAGACAGCCCTTCGGCACGGAGCATAAACTCAATGAATACAAACATATTGAGCCAATAAAACAGAAAAGAAGGAGCCTAGCCCCTGAAAGAAACGCTGCAGCCTGCAAAGAAGTTGATAAAATGACACAAGCGGGCATTCTAAGGGAAGTCAAATACCAAACCTGGGTGGCCAACCCAGTAATGGTCAAAAAGAGCAACGGAGGGTGGCTCATGTGCGTTGACTTTACTGACCTCAACAAAGCATGCCCAAAGGATTGCTACCCCCTACCAGAAATTGACTGGAAGGTAGAATCCTTAGCAAGCTTTCAGCTAAAATGTTTCCTTAGATGGCGAAGGAGGACGAGGAAAAGACAGCCTTCTACACAAGCAAAGGTGTCTACTGTTACATAAAGATGCCCTTCGGATTGAAGAACGCAGGGGCAACATACCAACGACTCGTAGATAAAGCCTTCAACAAACAGATAGGCAGAAATCTCGAAGCATACGTTGATGACATGGTAATTAAAAGCAAGACGGAGGAGGACCTACTCCTTGATGTGCAAGAAACCTTTGACCAGCTTCGGGCGATTAACATGAAGCTGAACCCTAAAAAATGCTCCTTCGGTGTCGAAGAGGGGCAGTTTCTAGGGCATTTGATCACTAAGCAGGGGATAAAGGCTAATCCCTCCAAGGTCAAAGCAATTACGGATCTCCAAGCTCCTAAGTGTTTGAAAGATGTGCAAAGTATGAATGGGAAGCTAGCCGCTCTAAGTCGATTTTTGTCGAAGGGGGCTGACAGATCCCTACCATTCTTCAAACACATAAAGGATGCGTTGACAAGAAGACCTTTCAGTGGAGTCAGGACGCAGAAGCTACTTTTCAGAAGATGAAGGAGTTCATTGAAATCCTTCCAACACTTACAGCCCCAATCAAAGGCGAGGTGTTGTTCATGTACTTAGCATCCTCAATGAAGAGCATTAGCGCAGTCCTTATGGCAGAACGAGACTAGCGACAAATCCCCATTTACTTTGTCAGCAGGGTTGCAGGGGGCAGAGATCAACTACCCAACATTAGAGAAGTTAATACTAGCTCTAATCTACGCAGCAAGAAGGCTCCGACGATACTTCCAGGCCCATCCAATCACAGTCTTAACCGACAAGCCACTCAAACAGATCTTGTCGAAGCTTGAAAAGTCTTGAAGGGTGGCTAAATGGGCTATTGAACTTAGGGAGCAGGAAATAGAGTTCAAGGGTCGAAACTCTAATAAAGGGCAAATTCTCGCAGACTTCTTGGCGGAAACACCTTCCGAACCGGACACAGCAAAGGAAGAGCCCAAAGCTAAACTCACCGAAGCACAGGATGACTGGAAACTTTATACAGACGGAGAATCAAGCTCTGATGGTTCTGGAGCAGGTCTAATACTGGTCAGTCCTGACGGGAAGGAGCATACCTATGCTCTTGGTTTTGAGTTTGAAGCCACAAACAATGAAGCAGAGTACGAAGCCCTATTAGCAGGCCTTCCACTAGCTAAAGATATAGAGGTCAAAGCTCTTGTCGTTTTCATAGATTCTCAATTGGTAGCTAACCAAGTGACAGACTCCTATGAAGCAAGGCAACCCGTCATCAAACAGTACTTGGAAAAAACAAAGGAGATGCTGGATAGCTTCGATTCCTACACCATCCAACATGTTCGTAGTAATCAGAACAAGAAGGCAGACGCAGTGAGCAAGATAGCCTCTATGGCCTTCGCTCATCTCACCAAAGAGTACTAGTCGAAGTCCTACCTGAAAGGTCCATCATTCGCAAGGAAGTTACGGACGTGGTTCATGAAGAAGGAGAGACATGGATGACTCCCATCAAGGAGTACTTGATAAGTGGTCTTCTCCCCGAACATCCCAAATTAGCAAGGAAAATACGGGTTAAGTCCCCACATTACCGGCTAATGGGGGAAACCCTATATAGAAGGTCGTTTCTATCACCTTGGTTAAGATGCGTGGGACCGAAACAGGATACGAGCATCATCGCTGAAGTCCACGAAGGATCCTACGACCTCCATGCAGGGCCCCGTTCGGTTGTCTCGAAGATAATGAAGTTAGGCTATTACTGGCCTTCGATGCATAGGGATGCGGCATAAATCATTCTCAAATGTGAAGCTTGTCAGATACACTCAAACGTTCCTAAGCTGCCGAAGCAGGACATGACAAGTGTGACATCTGCATGGGCCTTCTCCCAGTGGGGAATTGATATCGTATGACCTATGCATGTGGCTCCTGGAGGAGTCAAATTCTTGCTGGTGGCAATTGATTACTTTACTAAGTGGGTAGAGGCTAAACCCTTAGCCTCTGTTGCGGGGAGACAGATCGAGAAGTTTGTGTGGGAGCACATTGTGTGTAGATTCGGAGTGCCCCACATCATCATATCCGACAATGGAAAGCAGTTTGCTGAAAGAGTCTTCTATGACTTCTGTCAAGGGCTCAACATAAAGCAGTCTTGCACATCCGTCTACCATCCACAAGGTAACGGATAGGTGGAGGTTACAAACAGGGACATCGTCAAAGGGATTGAGAAAAGGCTGGGACGAACTCATCACGGGTGGGTGGACGAGCTCCCTCAAGTACTGTGGGCTCATAGGACGCACCCTAAGTCAAGCAATGGTGAAACACCCTTCAGCCTAACATACGGAACAGAAGCGGTCATCCCTTCGGAACTAAGTGTACACACGGAGCGTGTGGCAACGTATGATGCCTCCTAAAATGATGAAAAGATCAGGGAGAACCTTGATCTACTAGAAGAAAGACGAGAGATAGCCTCCATCCGAGAAGCCATGCACAAGCATAAGATCGAAGGCTACTATAACAAAAGGTTCAGGCCTTCCACCTTCAATCCTGGGGAATACGTGTTATGACTCAACAATGCGAGCAAAGCAGAATACCAGGGGAAGCTAGGACCTACTTGGGAAGGACCCTACATGATAGCTGAGGCCTACGGCAATGGAGCCTACAAATTAGCCACTCTTCTCAGAGAACCCATCGACAGAACATGGAATGGAACGAACCTTCGAAAGTTCTATGTTTAAGAAGTACTTTTACTTTTTCATTCTTGTAATCAGAAGCTTCTCAAGGGAAAGGAAACATTATTGGTAGTTGTCTTAGTTTTCATTTCAAGAATGATGTAATCCTCTCTACCAATTCAATGATCAATAAGACATTTCCCATAAATCTCTTGCTTCGTTTCTTAAACACAAAGATTTGTTCAACCAAGTCGTCTATGAGTTTCAATGTCGAATAAAAGGGCATACGGCGTAACAAACGCCTCAGTACTTAAGTCTATTAAAACATTCACGTTAACTCTCCTAGTAGTTTATGGCACTTGTGAAAATACAAAAAAAGTCATACTACTTAAAGGATTTGAGATAGAGTGGGTCGCGGTCCTCTGTCAATGATCAAAATTGGTCATTATATTCTTGGTGTTGAAATTTACACACAACGAGATTGTTTAACCTTAGGTTGTAAAAGTTAAGCGTTGGAAAATGGCGTAAGAGAAGTTCACAAGATAAAATAGCTAAGTGTGTAGGGATACTCCCCCGCACCATATCATTCAAAATGAGGGCTAATGCCCTTGTACCTGCATATGGAGCTGAAGCCCCATTTAAGTTGTCTTTGGCCTAGGCCATACATCACAAATATTAAATTGTTTGAGGAACCAGACACACATCATAAATAAACATCAAATTGTCTTAGCAAGGGTACATGCCACCCTTGGAACCAAATCACTGCCAACATGGCAGCCTTCACTCTGGCTTCTAAGGAGATGGAGTTGGAGATGGTTGAACTGAGGCAGGCTTGGTGGAAACCGTTTTCTTGGTAGGAGTCGCAGGCTTAATCTTGCGTGGCTTCTTTGAGAGGAGGTCTTCCAGAGGTGCCATGGGGTATTTGGTAGCTTCAGCCAGGAAGGGGTACTCTGCAGTTGCAAATGCATTTCCCGCATCTTCGTATTCTGCCTTCGACGAGGGACTGTAGCACTCAATTTTGGAGAGGTCTAGGGGTTTACATGTTTTAACAGCCTCCCCCAAAGCTAAGCACCGTCCATGGAAGATAGCTGCTTTGATGACCTTCCACATTGTAGCTCCCAACTCGTCACTATGATAAAGTTCCATGGCTATGTATGGCACCACCTTAGACACGACCTCCGCACGGTCCTTTTTCAGCATTTTGTACCTCATCTGCAAGCCGTCAACCTCCTCCCTCAACTTCACTTCCACCTCTCCAAGCCTAGTCCTCTCACTTTCCAAACCAGCACACTTTGCCTCTAGCACATCATTTTGACCAGTTAGGCTAACAACCTTAGCCTCTTCCAACTTGAGCTTGCCACATTCAGCTGTCAATTCGGCTATCTTCTCACGAAGGTCTTGGACGAGTGGATTCTTCTCAACATCCCTCTCAATCTCGTCACACTTAGCCTCCAGCTTGGCATACTCTTGATCCCTGTGCTTCTCCCTCTCAAGCATGACATCCATCTCTTGTCTCGCCTTGGTAACAGCCCTGAGTAGTTCCATGGTTTGACCATTTAAATGTCTGTCCAACACTGCCTGCCTAGCCACACTCTTGTCGTGTAGATCACACACCCCTTCAATGGACATGTTGTCCAGCAATCCTTTCCATTTGGAGGGGGTAACATGATCTACGATACGGTGGCAGGACAAAGCGTTGGGAAGCTCCTTTGTATCTGGAAGGCAGACTTAACAAACTTCTTGCCTTCGACATTCTTTTGTCACACTGCTCTAGATCCGGAGGCTGGGAGGGGAGTTTTCCTCTTGTTTGTAGACTTGATAGCCTTGCCAGCTGTTCCCTTCCTACTCTTCAATCTATCAGCTATACCAGTGGAGCCTGTGATTGGGACATCCTCCTCTGCAGGATCGTACGAATCTGCCACGTTCTCAACCAATTAGGAGGGACCCTCCAACAATGCTTGTGGGGGTGCTGAGGCAATAGGCTCTGGTTGCGGAGTGTCTACATCATTGTTGTTGACAGATGTGGAAGGAGAACCAACACCGTAGGACTCTTCAGCTTTCTCAGCGGGCATGAAGCTCAAGTCTTCATCAAGGTCTTGGTACATGAAGTTCCTGAATGACATTTCTGCAAAAAAGAAGCAAGAAAAAATAAATATCAGTTCTACATTGGCCCTACTTAAATAAAAGTAGAAAAACATACTTTGTCCATGATAAATGATAACAGACTTGTGGGGAGACCCCTCCTAGCTGTGGGCAATCCCAGCCATGTACAAGATTGGCTCGAGGAACACTTGCACATCTGCAGGATATCTAGCCAGGCGCTGATAGCATGGATTCCTTCGCACATCATACGGCAAGAGGTCATTGTATCGTTTTGCATCAAACATATACTCTGTTGGGATATGAAAGTACTGATGATATGAAAGTACTGTAAGCTACAAAGTACTGCTAAAGACAGAGTCAAAGTACTGCACTACAAAGTCAAAGTACTGCAAGAACAAAGAACTGTTATATTCGTTTATGGAAAGTATTGTAACTCTAGAATATTCTATGTTTAGATTACTTGTCGTACAAGAATACAAATTGTAAACCGACTAGGATATCCTTGAGCCTATAAAAGGACTCCTAGATTGGCATTAGAGAGGTACGAGTTTATGAGTTTTAGAGTTTACGAATTCACAAGTTATTTAGTGTTTTAGAGAGAAGTTCGATAATCTTAGAGTTGTTTAGAGTATCTGCATAATAAGCAGATTTAGAGTTTATAATAAAAGTTATTCTTCTTAGCTTTGTTAAGTAAATTCCGCGTACTTAATAAAGATTGCTCAGTGTTTCTTTGTTAATAACTTAGGATTTATCCGAGGTTATTAAACCTTAACAAGCTAGTTTAAGTTAGTTTGATTAAAGTATATCGATCCAACAAGTGGTATCAGAGCTTGTGTGGAAACTCTGACTAGGAAGAAACCTTACTTCAACAATATTCAAGATGTCGACTGAAGCTGTTCCACCACCCTCAATCACCTCACTCAGAATTCCAATAATCAAGAAAGGAGAATATGATCTCTGGTGCATGAAGATGAGGCAGTATATTGCCATTACAGACCATGCTCTATGGAATGTAATTGTGAATGGGAATGAAGTAGTTCCAGAACCCATTAATGTTCCTGGATAACCTATAGCACCAAAGGCAGTCTTACCAGCAGCAACCTTAAGGAATCAAGAAAAGGCACTAAACATTCTTTTATTTGCCATTCTAGATGATCATCTTCTCAAATTTCATGATGCTAAAGATGCTAAGCAGCTCTGGGCTGCTCTCAAGACCAGATTTGGAGGGAATGAAGCCTCTAAGAAGATGCATAGAAATTTGCTGAAGCAACAGTTTGAAACTTTCACAGTAGGTGAAAGAGAAAGTCTTGATGCTGCATATGATAAGTTTCAAAATCTCCTCAACATGTTGGAGTTATACAAGGCAGAAGTATCAGTTGAGGATGCTAATTTGAAGTTTCTAAGGAGTTTGCCATCAACATGGCATGTGATTGCAACAATGATCAGAGGACAACAAGGTTTGGATGTCATGGACTTTGATGATCTCTATCATCAACTGAAGGTGTATGAGCATGAGATGAGTGGTCAAACAAATTCTAAGTCTCATAGTATAGCTTTTCTATCATCTGAAAAGAAGGGCAGTACTTCTGTCAAAAGTACTGCTTCTCCTCAAAGTACTGTTTCTCAAAGTACTGCTGTTTACAACCCCCCCCCTTCATATCCACAGCAGGCCCCACCACCTACTACTTTGCACTCAGATGAAGTTGTGTGCTCCTTCTTTGCACAACAAGCCAGTTTACTTGTCACTTATGAAGAGGATCTAGCACAGATTGAAGAAGATGCACTTGAAGAAATTGATATCAGGTGGCAAGTTACTATGATCACTGCAAGGATCAAAAAGTACATGAAGAAGACAGGCAAAAGCATTGATTTCAAACCAAAACAAGGAATAACTTTTGACAAATCCCAAATTGAATGCTTCAATTGTCAAAAGACTGGTCACTTTGCAAGGGAGTGCAGGTTTGCTAAGTATCAAGCAAACAGGACATCTGAGAAACCAAAACTTAAGCTCAAAGAAATTCCAATTACTGAAACAAAGGCTTTGGTTGCTCAAGAGAAGTTATCAGAAGTTGACTGGAGTGAAGAGTTTGATGATGAACCAGTGACTTACTGTATGGTAGCAGTGGAAGATGCAGTTGAAGACACAGTGGAAGCATTGGACTGGAGCACTGCTTTTGATGAAGAACCTGAACATGCTGCTTTGGAATCTGATGATGGCTTTGGAGGATTTGATTGGAGCAAAGAAAGTGAAGATGATCCTGTTCTTCTTGCAATGGTGGCTACTTCACCAACTCAGTCTCCTATCTCTGAGGTATGCTCCAACTGTTATGATTTTTATCAAAAACTACTTAACAGTTATGTGATTGAAAAAGATAATTGTGTTAAGGCTAGATCTGAAGTGGCTGGTTATCAAATTACTTTAGAGTCTATGGAAGCTAAAATTATAACACATGAAAATAATGAAATGGCTTGGGCTGAAAAGTATGAACAACAGGATTACCAGTTAAAACTTAGTGAATGGAAACTAAACTGTAAAATTGCTGAAATTGAGAAATTAACTAAGGAGAGAGATGATCTGTTAGAAAAGTTTGCTGCATGGAATGAATCTGGTATGTCCCATGTTACTTATGTTGAAAAACAAAGAAGAGCATACATTAGAACTGGATTAGGTTTTGGTATGAACTTTGATAACATAGCAGAAAACCAACCTAATGATCAGGATGTAGGTGATTTTGAGGACATAACCACTAGTGATGATGAACTCATTAACTATGTAGATATATCTAGTAATTAGGGCTCAATAAGTGAACCACCTCCTGAGTATAAGAAAGACAATGGATATAATGCTGTCCCACATCCCATTAGTCATCAACCCATAAGGACTGATGTTTCTTGATTTGGAGTAGACAGTCTAGAGTTTAGGAAGAAGCTTGTTGCTCAATCTAGATCTGAAAAACCCAAAGAAGTTGTTGAAAATAATGTTCAAAATCAAGCAGTACCTACAACTCAAAGTACTGCTCCACAAGCAGTACCTTCTGCAAAACCTTTTCAAAACAGTACTGCTAAACCTTTTTGGGATAACTTTGGTCAAAACAGATTTCATCATTCACCTAGAAGGCACAATAGTTTTGGTCATAGACATAGAAGAAGTCATATTGGGAGTATGGGTGAAAAACTGTGTTTGTGTGTTTTAGTCCTAATCATTTAATCAAGGATTGTGAACATCATTCAGAATACCTTAGGCAATTTTCAAAGAATAGGACTGTTAACCAGAAACCTAGAGAGAACAAACCAGTTTGGAATAATTCAAATAGGGTTAATCACAGAAACTTCACACCAGATCATAGATTCCCACATCAGAGAAGACCTTTTTCAAAACCTTCAGTATCTCACAGTACTTTCCAAAGTACTGCTCAGTCAAAACAAGGTACTGATCACACTACTTGGAATAGGAATCCTAGGAGATCTTACTATCAACCTAGAAGGTATTACAATCCGCATAGGGGATCTAGATCACAGGAACCACGTGTTAAACCAGAATGGGTTAAGAGGGAAGGTACTGCTGAGGGACACACAGTACTTTCAACAAAAAGTGAATCTGATGTTTTTGTGGCACAAGAAAAAGCTAATAATCTTGTAAAAGAAATTTATGTTGAAAAAACAAAAGGTTTTGAAAATCCACATGCTAAAGATCAAAATATAATTCTGGATCATCATTTGAAAGATAGTGGGAATTACATACTCAAATAATTTGAGTTTGTAACTCCACAAGGGGAACACAAGTCAGTAATGGCTTGGGTTCCTAAAAATCACTAACTCTTTTCTTTGTGTGCAAGGCAACCCAGAAGAGGAGCTTAAAGATCATCTAATTGTGGATAGTGGTTGCTCTGGAAGCATGACAGGAGACAAAGAGATCATGTCTGATTTTAGAAATATTAGTGGAGGAAGAGTTGCATTTAGGAATGATCCCAATAGAGGAAAGATTACTGGAAAAGAAACTATCAAAGCAGGGCTTATAGACTTTGAGAATGTTAGATATGTGAAGGAGCTTAAGTTCAACTTGTTATCAGTCTCTCAAATTTGTGATAAGAAGCATCCTGTGTTATTCACTGACACAGAATGTCTTATCCTTTCCTCTGATTTTAAGCCTGTTGATGATGAATTAGTAGTCCTTAGAGTACCTAGGACAAATGATGTGTATAGTTTATACATAAAGAGTCTACATTCTTATGGAAGAGCCACATGTTTGGTGGCTAAAGCAACATCTGAAGAAGCACATCAATGGCATAGAAGATTGGGCCATGTTAATTTCAAGAATATCAACAAACTGGTCAAAGGCAATCTAGTTAGACACCTTCAAAGACCTACAAGAATGATCACTCATGCTTGGCATGCAAGAAGGGTAAACAACACAAAGCTTCTTGCAAGAAGCTTGAGGAAAGAACTATTAGAGAACCATTGGAGCTGTTACATATGGATTTGTTTGGACCTGTCTCTGTGGCAAGTTTAAACAAGAGAAAATACTGTTTGGTTGTTACAGATGACTGCAGTAGATTCAGTTGGGTTTTCTTTTTGGGTTTTAAAGATGATACTTTTGATGCTATTCAGACACTGATAATAGCACTTGAAAACCAATTAAGACTCAAGGTTAGAGGTATTAGATGTGATAATGGGACTGAATTCAAGAACAAGCTTATGGATGAATTTTGTGCAAACAAAGGCATAAAGAGGGAGTTTAGCATTGCAAGAACACCACAGCAAAATGGTGTTGCAGAAAGGAAGAATAGGACTTTGATTGAAGCAGCAAGAACAATGTTAGCAGATTCTCATCTACCTATTCAATTCTGGGCAGAAGCTGTAAGTACTGCGTGCTATGTACTTAACAAAGTCTCTGTCACCAAACCACATATGAAGACACCCTATGAATTGCTGATGGGCAATAAACCCAACATTCGTTTTGTGAAGCCTTTTGGATGGCCTCTCACTATTTTAAACACCATTGATAACTGGGGAAGTTTGATGGCAAGTCTGAAGAAGGATACTTATTGGGTTATTGCACTAACAGTAAAGGCTTTAGAGTATACAACAGAGTTACTAAGAAGATTCAAGATTGTCTTCATGTTGAGTTTTTAGAAGATCATGACAATGAGAAAGGTAAAGGTCCTGATTGGATGTTTGATCTTGAGGTTTTAACTCCTTCAATGAATTATGTACCTGTTAGAGAAGAAAATCAACCTGTGCACAATGGAGAAGATTTACAATATGTTGTTCATGGAGTCCATATTAGACCTGATGCTGTTCCTGATGAAGATCCTGTAAGTTCAAAACAAAGTACTGATGTTCCCAAGCAAAGTACTGATACTCCAAAACAAAGTACTGATGTTCCCAAGCAAAGTACTGATACTCCAAAACAAAGTACTGTTGCACCACACTCCTCATTATCTGCTGAGGATCAATCTATTCATAAGGAACTTAATCAGATGCTTCTTCAAGATGTATTAGCACATTCTTACACTGATGAACAAAGGAGAGCTTATGAAGAGGCAAAGAAGAAGAACACGACTGCAGAGTACTCTCACAGTACTTTTGACAGTACTTTTGACCAAAGTACTGCTGCACAAAGTACTGTTGCACCTGTTGACAGTACTTTAGATGATTTGGATGATCCTACCATGCCTGGATTAGAGGAAACTGATGATGAGCTTGAAGATGAAGGTATTTTCTCAGATTCGTATGAAGATGTTGATTTAGCTAACTTGGATGATGCATATGGAGTTCCACAGTCTCCAATCTTAAGGATTCATAAGAATCATCCTACTGATCAAATCATTGGTCCTTCTACTTCTGGAGTAATGACAAGACACAGAGCTAAGAGTTTTTCTAAACCTCATAATGCTTTACTTAGCTTTGTCTACAAACAAAACAGACCATCAAACCTGCCTATTTACTTGTTTTATCTCTCAAGAGGAACCCAAGAACATTGCTCAAGCTTTGACTAAAGAAAGCTGGGTTGAAGCTATGCAGGAAGAACTTCTTCAATTTAAACTTCCAGATGGGAAGAAAGTTATTGGAACCAGATGGGTTTTCAGAGTCAAAAGAGATGAAAGAGGTAATGTTATCAAGAATAAGGCAAGATTAGTGGCACAAGGCTACAGACAAGAAGAAGGAGTATATTATGATGAAGTGTTTGCTCCTGTAGCAAGAATAGAAGCTATTAGGATATTTCTTGCTTTTGCTTCTTATATGGGATTTCAAGTTTACCAGATGGATGTCAAGAGTGCCTTCTTATATGGCAAGATTACAGAGGAAGTTTATGTCAAACAACCTCCTGGTTTTGAAGATCCTAAACACCCAAACAAAGTCTACAAGGTGGTTAAGGCTCTTTATGGTCTTCATCAGGCACCTAGAGCTTGGTATGAGAGGCTCTCTACATTCTTATTGCAACATGGATATAGGAGGGGAGCTATAGACAAAACTTTGTTTATCCAGAGAGACAAGAAGGATATCATGTTAGTTCAAGTCTATGTTGATGATATCATCTTTGGGGCTACCAAACAGTCCATGGTTAAGAAGTTTGAGCAGCTGATGCAGAAGGAATTTCAAATGAGTTCAATGGGAGAGTTAACTTTCTTTTTGGGACTTCAAGTTAAGCAGTCAAAGGAAGGAATTTTTATCAGTCAAGACAAGTATGTTACAGACATACTTAAGAAGTTCAATTTTGATGATATGAAGACTGTTACTACACCTATTAAATCTATCAATTCATTGGGCAAAGATGAAGATGGACAACCAGTTGAAGTCAAGTTATACAGATCAATGATTGGCTCTCTTATGTATCTTACTGCATCAAGGCCTGATATCATGTTTGCAGTTTGTTTATGTGCAAGATATCAAGTTTCACCAAAGATCTCTCACATGAATGCAGTGAAGAGAATTTTCTGTTATTTGAAACAACAACCTAAGTTGGGGTTGTGGTATCCGAAAGAGTCACCTTTTCACTTAGAAGCTTTTTCAGATAGTGATTATGCAGGTGATAACTATGATAGAAGATCAACCACTGGAGGATGCCAATATCTTGGAAGAAGGTTAGTGTCCTGGCAATGTAAGAAACAAACAATTGCAGCAACATCCTCTACTGAAGCTGAATATGTAGCTGCTGCAAGCTGTTGTGGACAAGTTTTATGGATGCAGAATCAACTCTTGGACTATGGGTTTAATTTCAAAAATACTCCTATCAACATTGATAATGAGAGTACCATTTGTATTGTGAAGAATCCTGTTTATCATTCCAAGACCAAGCACATTCAGATTAGGCATCACTTTATCAGAGATTGCTATGAGCACAGGCTCATTAATGTGGTTAAGGTTCACAAGGATGACAATGTAGCTGACTTACTCACCAAAGGCTTTGATGTTTCAAGATTCAATCACTTGGTGGTAAGCATTGGCATGATTAATTACTGGGCTAAATTTAAGGGGAGGACTATTCAGTGTTAGTATAGTCCTGTGTATTGCTTGAGAGGAGGATATTTGTGTATACTTAGTTTATACAGATGAATTTGGCAACGTACTGTTTTTCCTGAAAGTACTGCTTTGGGAAAGTACTGCTTACGTGGAAAGTACTGTTTGTCGTATTAAAGTATTGTTCCAACGGTTATATTGAGGGGTAATTAATGTTAACGGTTGTTTTATTTTGGGCAGTGATTTTTTAAATCTTACCTATAAATAACTACTTTCCGATTTTCCCTCTTATATTACTACATTAGCATCGTTTACATATTTCTCTCATTCTTATTCGATTTCAATTCTTATTGTGCTTACATAATCACCAATGGCGAATCGACCTACTGTTTCAAAGCACAATATGGTAGCCAATTCAGACAAGACTGAAGATAATGAGGCGTTTCATGATATTATTGATTATCTCACTGGGTCGCCAATCAGTTATGCTCTTTTAGTAGAGCCGGATATTATTGAACCTTGGATTCAAGAATTTTGGGCTACTGCAAGGGATAATATGGAGAATGAAGAATTTTATATTAGGGCTACAGTTGTTGGAAGAACTGTGAAGATTATTGAGGCATCTATTAGAGAAGATTTGTTGTTTAATGATGATGATGGGGCTATTCGTTTTACTAAGGAGTTGATTTGGGAAACTTTTGGACATCTTGGTTATGAAGGGTCTTTAACAGAACAAACTTTTCGGAAACAATTATTTTGTCCTCAATGGAAGTTTTTAATACATGTTTTGTTACATTGTATTAATGCTAAAAGTACTTCTTGGGAGCAGTTTGGGTCAAATATAGCATCTGCTATGGTGGGATTGGCTACAGATCGTGTTTTTAATTTTTCAAGGCTGATTCTTGATAGCATGCTTTCTTACATCAATCATGGATCCAAATGGTTAATGTATCCCAGGTTCTTACAAGTCTTTCTGAACAAACAACTTGCTGATGTACCGAAGCCTACCAATTTACTTCCTGTTATTGTACAACAAGCAAAGATTTTTACTTTTATGGCTAGAAGAAGTGATCTATTCAGAGGTCCAGATACACCAATAACTACTTCTATGATGGAAGTTGTTCAGGCTGTTAGAGCTGATATTGAAGATGATGCAGCAAGTGAAAGTACTGCATCTGAAGGTACTGCACCTGCAGGTACTGCATCTGCAAGTACTGCTTCTCAAGAAGGTACTGCATCTCCACAGGGTACTATTTCCCCAAGTACTGAGGTTCAAGAAGAAATTGCAGGATCACCTTCTCCATCTCCACAACGATCTGTTCCTGTTTCTCAATCAGAGGAACATTCACAAATTCAAGGTGATGATCCACATACTATACCTCGTGAAGGTTTATCTTTGGATAATTATGCTTTGACAAGGGAGATAGTTAAGTTGCAAAAGACTACTAAGGTTCAAGCCAAGCAGCTAACGAAATTGAAGTTAAAATTTAGAAGGCTAAAAACGTTTGTCTGGCCTTTGATTAAAGAATTTCGTATCTGGGTCAAATCAAAGAAGAAAGCACAAAGGCAGTCTAAGACAAGTAAACATCAAAAGGTTCATAAACCATCTTCTATCAACTTGGGGAGGAATTTAGAAGAACAGAACTTGAAAGAAGATATGGTTAAAGAGAATGAACCTGAAAGTTCTAAAAAGTCTGAAGAAAAGATTATTCAAGATACTGAGGAGCAAGTTCAAGTTCAAAGTACTGCTGATGATCAAGGTACTGAACAACAAAGTACTGGTTTTGATGATACTTTCAGACAAGAGGTAATAACTCCAAGAGTATTAGACTTTGATGAGGAAGCTGGTCCTTCAACAACTGTACATGAAGAAGTTGTTGGTCCCTCAACTGTTTTTCAAGAGGAGGAAGTTATTCTCAAACCTATTCATTCTGCAAGTGATGATGAGTTCATTGCTACAATTTTAGGTGATTTATCACAACCAAGAGGTGGAGTTACTATTCGAGAAGTACAAGAAGAAGAACAACAAAGACCTTCTCAACCTGCAATTGATCCTAAGGATAAAGGAAAGGGTGTTCTGGTTGAAACTAAGAAGAAAAAGATAACTTTGGCAGAAATTAGAGCAATTGAAGTTGCTAGGAATGAAGCTGCAGCTAGAAAGATTCAAGCAGAGTTAAATGCTAAAGATAGAGAAGCTCAGGAAGCTCATGAAGCTCAGAATAGAGAAGCAGCTAAAAAGGTCCAAGATGAATTGAATGCTGAAACTGCTGAACCATTACAGTCACCTGTTTCTGTTAGATTTATGCCAAGAAGACTTAATAAAGCTAAAGACAGAAATGCTATGATGGCTTATCTTAAAAGTCAAGGGTATAAAGGATTGCAGAAGTTTAATTATTTTGAGATGAAAAGACTGTATGATGCTGCTAGGGAGGATTATAAGAAGGATGTTGCAGGCATCAAAGATTTTAGAGAAGAAGCTACTTGGACTGAAGCTGAAAGAAAGAAGAGTTTGAAAAGAAAAAGGAAAACTGAAGTTACAGATGTTCAGTTCTCAAAGAAAGAAAAAGTTGAATTAAGATCTGAAACTAATGATGCATTAAGAAATTATCTCAGAGTGGTAGATTTTGATTACTCAAAAGAAGATAATGACATGAAGATGAACAGATCAAAGATTAGTGCTTTTGAAGTTGTGAAATCCAAAGATGGAGATTATATGATTTTTCATAAGGAAGATGAAAGCTTCAAAGTTTTCAATAGGCTATGGGACTTATTGCACATTATAGATAGAGTAGATTTATTATATTTATATCATGTGGTGAAAGCTTACTTTGAACATAATCCATTAGAAGGGATTGGTTTAGTTTTACATGGTGATCTCATAATTGTATGGGAAACTGAAGAGGAGAGCACTGATGATATTTGGAAGAATAAAGAAAATTGGGAAATTGTTTGCTGGAGATTCTTTGAAGAGTCTAGAGTTCATGTTTTAGAGCTGGAAAATGGAACAATGATACACATGTTTGCAGAAAGAAGATACCCTCTCACAGTTAAGCTCATGAGAAGAATGCTAGAGCATGGAATGGAAGTAGAAGAGGATAATGAAACTGCTTGCATGGTTATCAACTGGACTACCATTGTTGAAGATGATGAATAAACTGGTATGAAACTTAATTGAATAAATTATTTTTGATAAATCAGTACTTTATTCAAAGTACTGTTGATCAAACAGTACTTTAATCAAAGTACTGCTTGCAGCTTTTTAAACCAGTTAAGTGATTTTTGAATGAAACCTTTTGCTAAGTAACAAATTTTTGAAACAAAGGTTAAGTGAAATAAATGGATTTTGAGATGGTAACAATATGTCATCAATCCACCATGGTTACAAAAGGATTGACTAATCCATGAGCAAACGGCTCTGGTAAAGATATATCAAATCTGTTTTTAGTTGACAACTTGCTAATAAGTTGGATGGTATTCAACTCACCATATCAGTTAAATGTGAAGAGTTGGCTAGCCCACAAGAAAATGGCTTGTGGTAAAGGCAGTGGAAAAACCATTATTGGTAATTAGTTCACCATTAGATAGAAGAACTAACTAGTCCAGAAGGGTACAGCTTTTGGTAAAGACAAAACAAATCTGTTGATAGCTGATGATTTGCTAAAAATCATATGGTTATCAATGTACCATGGTCTTACACACCAAAACATTTGGCTACTCCAGAGATAATGGCTTTGGTAAAAAGATCTAAATCCATTAAGTTTTCAATGATTCACCTCTCACAGGAGTTAACACACCTGGAAGTGATGAGAATAGTATGCAACTTTAACTGAATTAATGTATAAATTGTCATATGTGTTGTGTTGCTGAAAAAATGGAGTTTGCTGGATGCTGCTGTGAAAGAATAATTCTAGAGATACTTTGACAAGCACAGACACTACAGAGATACAATTCAAAGACTAAGAAACAATCTGTCCTTAAAGATGAAGTTGTTCAAGATATATTCACAAAAGGGAACTTGAAGTCAAGCAAGTAGAATTCAAGTTAGGGGAGGATTGTTGGGATATGAAAGTACTGTAAGCTGCAAAGTACTGCTAAAGACAGAGTCAAAGTACTGCACTACAAAGTCAAAGTACTGCAAGAACAAAGAACTGTTATATTCGTTTATGGAAAGTATTGTAACTCTAGAATATTCTATATTTAGATTACTTGTCGTACAAGAATACAAATTGTAAACCGACTAGGATATCCTTGAGCCTATAAAAGGACTCCTAGATTGGCATTAGAGAGGTACGAGTTTATGAGTTTTAGAGTTTACGAATTCACAAGTTATTTAGTGTTTTAGAGAGAAGTTCGATAATCTTAGAGTTGTTTAGAGTATCTGCATAATAAGCAGATTTAGATTTTATAATAAAAGTTATTCTTCTTAGCTTTGTTAAGTAAATTCCGCGTACTTAATAAAGATTGCTCAGTGTTTCTTTGTTAATAACTTAGGATTTATCCGAGGTTATTAAACCTTAACAAGCTAGTTTAAGTTAGTTTGATTAAAGTATATCGATCAAACATACTCCTTACTCAACAACTCTGGATAGATGGGTGGAATAATAGTGTTTTGCACATAGAAAAAACTGCCCTTCCAAGCTGTTATGTTGGTATACACCCTCGCAAACAGATTTGGCACATCTCCTTCAGGTCTTTTAGCCAAGGTCAACCAGTTAACCCTAGGATACAAATTCAAAAAAACCCTTAACACCTTAAGAGTCGGTTCATAGCCATATGCTTTACACATTACTATGAATGTGGTCAGTTTGGCTAAACCAAACGGGTTGAACCTAGAGATATGCACCTTGTAATATTGCATTAGCTCTAAAATAAGTGGGTGAAGTGGAATCCTAAGGTTGGAATGGCTAAAGGAATGAGTGTATAGCCCTACGAAAACTTTTGGAGCATCAAAGATACCCTGATTAGACTTGGGCAACATGATTTTAAACTCTGGTGGGATCGGGTAATCAGCTAGATGGTCGTGTAAGTCTTTTGCAGTTAAGGTACATTTTTGCTGCTTAATAATAAACTTTGAATCCATACCTATTTTAAACTACAAGCAAGAGGGAGTATTTACCTTTGGTTTCGGAGCTGTGGGCGATCAAAAGTTTACTGCGTGAAAAAGAAGACGGAGAGAGTAAAATATTTTAGGGTTTCAACCACTTTCCCTTAGATACTCTTTTTCACCATTTTTAAAACCACACACGTGTCCCTAAGAGTTACTCTTATACGGATTTAAAACGTTTTTAAAATTTAAAAAACTCTTCTTGGTCACTGGGTAAAGTGGGGATTTGTGATTACTGTAGCGGGCAGCTAAAACGTTTAGGTAGCATTAAATGCACAGGTTAAGCGCATAGTTTGTGATAAGCTTTGCAGCGAGAGGAAATTTTTCTTCGCAGGATGAAGTCGAAAGCAATGCCTCTTCGCTCATATGCATCACTTTCGAATGGGGGGCTTGATGATGTATCCTCCGAACAGCTCGAAGGACACTCCTTCGAGACGTGTCGAAGCCCTTCTATTCGAAGGCCCAAGTTAGGTCTCCAGAATATCCGTAGGCGTCAAACCATTCGTAAGCACGAAGGTTACCTACGTGGAATTCACCATTCGAAGCCCTAAGCCCTTCAGGGGTATGGTTGATGAAAGAGTAACGGATAGGAGAACCTCCTGACTTGGTCAAACCCACGATCTCCCTCTCTTTCCTGTCTTTCCCGCCAAGTTTGAGAACGTGGGTCACTATGCCCTAGCGGTTACCCACAAACATGGGACGCCCCCATGTTCTCCGACATTCGCGCAGAAGTGCCCCTAACCCTATTTCTTCCACTATAAATAGGTTGGACGGGCAACGGATTATGGTAAGCTGATTCAACACTCATCTCTTTACTTACACACACTTATAAAACCATAACTCATACTTACTCTCTCGCTGGAGGTGGTTAGCAGGGTCCAACCCCTGCGTAATCACTTAACGTAGTGTCTTCGTATTTCTTATTCTCAGGCGAAAGATAATCTTGGCTTGAACATACACCCCTCATACCTTTGATCATCATCGAAGCCTGGTAGTGCAATTTATTGTACAATCAGATAGATAAGAAACTACTAAGTGTTCTAGTGTGCTTCAGCATCAAGATTGAAACATGACACTAAACCACATTAGATCCAAGTCAAATGCCAAAAAAAAACACTACTTAATGAAAGAGTAATTGACATTCACTTATTTCTGACAATAGACAATTTAAACCTAGAGGAAATTAACTTGTCTAGTTGTAATTTTTTTTCATAGCATGACTGGTCAGAAAGTACATGTATTAAATTCCACTATCATCCAACCATCCATGACGATATATATGGTCCATCGGCTCAATAGCCGAAGGACTCAACACTCTATCGAATGGCGTGTCGAAAGGCCATTATCTGAAGGGATCGTTGACCTGACAGTACCTTTGGCATTTAGCCTGGATACAATTCGTCTCATTCTCCTAGGTGTCAGAGATGACGCCAGAGACAGTACCAGGGACAGTGTCAGTCCTGACAGCATCAACGGCCCCATAGAATGCAACAGGCCCAGGGACCAGATAGTGACATCAAGGAGTATAAATACACATACAGTAATTGGTAAAAAGATATCATTTCTTACACACACACATTTACACTATACCCTTCGGTTTATCCCCTTGCTTACTCTCATGCCGGAGTCTCGTCCTGGGAAAACACCTGGGCGAGACTAACGCGTTGCTCATCTTAGCAGGTATCCAGAAGACTTACTTTACAAGGCTGAAGGATATCTGAAAGATCTTACAAAAAAATACTTCGACATTGGCGCCATCCATGGGACCCGCATTCAATCTACTAAAGCTATAGAATGACGGGTTCAACACCTCCGGTAACTTCTGGAGGAGGGGAAGCTAATTCCCCCCCAGTGACAAGAGAGCAGTTTGAAGGGTATATAACTGCACTCAAGTCCATGATCAAGGAGCATAACAGCCGAAGGGATACCGTTGATCCGATACGGTTGGATTTTGAAGACGAAACAACCCCTGACAAGAGCGAGTCGGCGGGCAAGAAGAAAGAGATCGTGACCGGAAATAAAGTAAAGGATGATGATTTGGGGAAGCCCTTCAAGGAAGTCTCAAGGTCTCCCTTCACTCGACGAATCATCGAATTCTCAGCGCCCGAACACAAGATACCCACCCACATCAAGCTGTATGATGGGTCGATGGACCCTCAGGACCATCTTAATAGGTTCACGGGGACCGCAGGACATGAAGAATGGCTAATGCCGGTATGGTGCCGCATGTTCCAATAGACTCTAGACAGAAAAGCCAGAGGATGGTTTGATCGCCTTCCCCCGAGAAGCATAGATGAATGGGCTGACTTCAGGGAGCAGTTCGAAGCTCGTTTCTCCCTGCACAAGGCTTGTCTCAAGGATCCAACGGAAATAACTAACATGGTAAGAAAGGCCAATGAAACACTACATGAATTTAAAGAGAGATGGACTGTCGAGACAGGGTTCATACAAGGAGTGCCGGAGATCATGAGAATTTCCTCATTCATGAGTGGATGCAAATGTCCTGAGTTGGCCAAACAGTTTGCCGATACGGTACCAAAGACCGTAGATAAGATGATGATTCGGGTGGATGACTTTGTAAGATCGGAGGAGGCTTTCGCTAGCACGGAGTTACCCCGGGGAGAGCACTATGACACTACTAGGAGGGCCTCGACTGGTCCCTTTCGGAAGGATGAAAGGGTCACTAGGGGACATTACGGAGGGGACAAGAGAGGCGATGGGCAGCATGGGTATTCAGGCAAAGATCGCGGAAGTTCCTATCGCCACGGGGATAGGTCGGCACCTTATTTACCCTCTCGGACAAGTGACCATCTGAGCCGGAACAGCCCCCGTCTGACGCTGGATTCACTCATCAAACCTCCCCCAAAGCCTATGCGTGACCCGCCCAGGAAGGAGAACCAGGACAAGTATTATGATTACCATGGAAAAAAGGGGCACTACACGAATGACTGTTATCAGTTGGAACTAGCCTTGGAATCGAGGAAGCTGAACCATCTGATTAGGGATCTTAGACAGAAGGGTAGACGAGATCCTCCCAAGAAAGAGACGGGAACCAAGGACAAATTGTAGAAAACTAGAAGGGGGGTTGAATAGTTTACCGATTAAAAACTTTGTTTTGAAACTTATTGAAAGATCAATTGATATTGATCTTAAGTATGTTGATGAAATATGCAAGCAATATGTAATAGGTAAGTAAGGAAAGAAATGATCAAACCACAACAAGTTGTTTATAGTGGTTCGGCCTACAAGGACTCTTTTTCCTTGCCCTACTCCACTCCCCGAGTCTCACACTCGAGAGTTTAACTTCACTAGTCAACAAGCTCCTTTCACCGGCGGAGAAAACCTTTACACGTCGCTTACACTATTTCCGACACTAAGCTAGATGTCGAGTTCTTTCCAAGGGTACAACTACTCCCACACACAATGTATTTTGAGGACTAAAATACTAACCACTCACACTCACAAGATTATGATGGTTTGATACAACAATGAAGTATGGATCAACACTAGATCATACAACACTAAACAAACAAGACTTCCAACTTCTCGTTGAAGCTTGAATATGACTTGATCTTCTTTGCTACAAAAGAGATCACTAATATGATATGAAACTAAGTTAGAAAGGTTAGAGAGAAGATATGTATGAGAGTATGTTAGAAAAGGATTATAAACTACTTGGCTTGGCATTGCTATTTATAGCCAAAATGGACAGGAGCGTCCACGGACCGCGGACCCCTAAAAAGGGTTCCGCCCGTGTACCCAATTGGTACCGCCAGACTGACAGCAAAGATATCAAATCTTGCTTAAAGTCAACTCAATCTAAGAGAGATTGTGCAAGATATGGAGAGTATAAATCTTCACAAAATATCTAATGGAATCTACAAATGATTCCTATGATGTAATACAAGATGTCAAGTGTTGTATTATTATTAATAGAAATATGCAAATGCTTAAGTAGTGTTTGGTTTTAAGAACCTAACACATTCTATAAACTACTATCATACATATTGATTAGAGTCATATCAAGATGTTACTAATCATAAATGTAAATGCTTGAATGATGAATATATTGTTTGAGAAAGCTTGTTTTAATATCTAATAAACTTGACAAGCTTTAAGCTTTTATAAATTAAATTTACTTTTGTCGTTAACAAAACTTAGGCAAAGATCAAAAATATAAATAACGTTTAATGACGATATTTGTATTAACAATCTCCCCCTTTTTGTTGAGGACAAAATATAAATTTTATTTTTATAAAAGAAACAAAGTTTGTACAAGAGTTATAAAAATATTAGTTTTAGAACTTGAAAAGGAAATGATAATGTAAGTGTATGAAATTTGACTTTTTATGAAGGTCAAAGAATTCACTAGTTGATGCATGATGTTTGACTTTTTCAGAAAGTCAAAGTATGCAGTTTGACCTTTTTAAGAAAAGTCAAGTATTACCAATGAGGATTCCTGTTTGACTTTTAGAAAGTCAATTGTATGCAGTTTGACTTTTTCAGAAAAGTCAAATATAAATAATTTCCAAGTTCTATATTTTCTCCCCCTTTTTGTCTCAACAAAAAGAAGAGGTTATGCGGAATGTAATGAGCCCGAGCTTATTATCTCCCCCTTGTTCAAAGCTCCCCCTAAATTGGGTGCTTTAATGGGAAGATACATGGATTGTGAAAATAAAGCTACAAAAAAAATTGTTAGTAATAATGATCATTCACAAGCATTTCCAAGCACTATGTAATGACACCAACAACATAATAAACAACATTCATTTGTTAAAATTTTTCATGAGTAAAGATCATGAAAAGAGAACACAATGATGTGTTTCTAGTACAAGAAAAAAAATTATCTAAAAACAAAAATAAATAAAAGACTATTCTAAAAACCATCCTAAAGAGATGATGGATGGGAAAGAGCGTTGAGACGCTCAAGAATGTGGTTGAGGATGAACCTCATTTCTTCGTGGAAGTCATGGACCATAATCCGGGTCCGTTCCACGGTTTGACCCGTTTGCTCACAAGTTGAGCAACCATGCCTTGGTGGGTAGAAAGTTTGCGGAGGTTGTGGTGGTGGAATGGTGGATGTGTTGGTGGTGTTGGGGATGTTTGGAGTGGTCATGATGGATGCAAGCAAAGCACTTTGCATTTGCATTGTCTCACTTAAGTGAGAATCCACCATGCCTTTGAATTGGTGGAGGTTGTGGAGTTCGGCTTGAATCTCCTCTCTAGTGGGATTGTCATCCCACATGCTCTCCGGGATGTCCTCAATATGAGGGGACATTGATGATGGAAGTGGATGATCCCCGTATAAAGGACCATGAATGTCCTTGTGAATGGGGTGGAAAAGGAGAGGTCTTGGCCCTAATGGGGCGTTTGGGTCAATGGATGACCGAGGTGATTCATGAGCGATTCGCTCAATGGTGCCAAAGGATGGCAATGGTGGTGGATGACTTGGCCTAGAAGGCAAGTCTTCCAAGTCCTCTAGGAAAGGATTTGGTGATGTTGGTGGAGTAGAAAATAACTCCATGGGAGTGAGAGTGGGAGACCTTGGTGAAGGTGGTGATGGTGTTTTGGATGTTTGGATGGGTGCCGGTGGAGGTGAAGTAGGTGCTTTTGATGGTGGTGGAGTGGTGATCACAATGTGTGATGAAGTGGGTGTAGCCAAGGTAAGGTGTGTATCATCTCTAATGGGAGATGAGATGGTGAGTGGTGAAGATTCGGATGATGAGCTAAAATTAACAAAGCAACAAGGCCTTACACTCATTCTAGCGGTTTTCTTGCAAGGTTTTGGTGATGATTTAGTCATTTTTATCTTGGGTTTTGATTTGCTAGATAGTAAGTGAGAATGAGGAAGGTGTGAGGATGATCATGGTAAAGCCTTTCAATTTATAGAGGTAAGAAATTGTTGAGAAAAGGTTTGATTTGATGTTGAACCATTGAAGAGATGAGGTTCCTAATGATTTGGAAGTGGGTTGAATGCTAGTCATATCACCCAAGTCAATCCATACAAAGAAGATGGAGTGAAGAAGAAAAGATATGCAATAAATGTGTTCTAGTGAGTGGAATTTCCTAACATTCAGATTACCCACGGATTTGAAGGTACCAAAATTTTGGTTCCTTCCTTTATGCCAAAGGGCTCCTTGGGTGGATTTTTCAAATTTTTGAATTTTGGTGGGAAATGGACTTCTTACATCCCTTAGTGAATAATACTAGTTCTAATAACAGTATAAACTAGTTAAGATTGATTTATGAGTGATGGAAGATAATTTGGAATTACGAAAGAGTCGAAATTCAGAAAATTACCTGGAGGATCCACGGCACCAAAATCATACACAGACGGAACCCAAAAAAGGGTGCCGGCTGGTCCGTCTGTACAGATATGGCGGTACCAAAATTCATAACGGACGGTACCAAAATAAGGGTGCCGTCTGATCCGTGGAGTGCTGAAATTTGGACAGAAAGTTTCCTAAAAACTGAAATTTCCGAAATCTGAAAATTTTTCTCAAAACCTGTTATACTAAACATTTCTAGTTAGGAAAAGTAAATAACACATATGTAAACACATTGGAGCATAGATTAAGAGCAAGGCTTATTGATTTTCACAATATAGTGAAAATGGGTAAAATTTGATAGCATACTTGTGCTATCCCCCTGCATGAGATTGTTAGCATACACCATTGTTTCAAGTTATATTATCATCCTACATAATAAAAACAACTAAATAGTATCAAACATTAACGATAATGCATTGTTCCAAACACTCTTTAAAGTACCCTTATTTGTCCAACTTCTTGTAAATCTTGTTCATCATCCTACCAAGGCACTTGAACATTCCCTTAGTTTGCTTGAATTCTGCTGATTCATTCTCAATTTCGGGAAGAGATGTGTAATACTCTTGAGGTGGAAGACGAGAGCTTGGAAGACCATCCTCGGAGCTATTTGATGATGATGATGAAGGAGTTGGAGGTTTAGCTCTCTTGCCTTTAGTCTTAGCAACTCGAGCATCACTCAAGGGCACAAAGATGTGAGGGATGAGATCATATTGAAGGTGCATCCCTTTTGGGGTTGGTGGAATTGGAGCGAAGTTTCTATAGAGACGGGTGAGAAGCATCCCGTATGGAAGAGCAACGGATCCTTGAGTTGGAATATCAATCATTCTCCTAGCTATGTAGTAGGCTAAGTTGAATGGTTGTCGGGTGGACAAGTTGTAAAGCATGTGGCAAAGACAAGCGTTTATGTGATCCCTATTCCCTATGGTGCTAATGACGTTTGCTCTAAGTAACTCCTCCCATTTCTTAAATTCGTGCTTAAGTTCATTGAGCTCCATTCCATATGGATCTCGGTCTACCTCTTTTCCCTTTCGGGTGACTCGGGTTGTATCCGTTTTTGGGTTAAAAAGGTGTTCACGGATGACATCCTTATCGGCTAAACGGGTTATGTAGGGGAGAGAGCGGTCATTGATTGCATCAAGTGCGGTGAGTGACCACTTATCCGTGTAGACACAAGTTCCTCGGTTGGGAATTCCTAGTACTCTAGCAAATTCACTTAAAGTGATGGTGAAGTCATTTTGATTGATTCTAAAGCTAAGACAAAACTCATCATCAGCTTCATCACTAAAACCGGTCACACTAGCATAGAATTCTAATACGAACCTAGGACAAATTGGTTCATCAATGTCAAGAAGACAATCGAATTGAATGGCGGCTAGTTCTTCACGAAGATTGGTATGCTCAAGGAAGGATGAGTGAATGGTTCTACCCTCGTGGAAATACCTAGATTCTAGACCCCTAAATATTTCTACTTGTTCCTTGGTGAGTCCTTTGGTTTTGTGGTGTTTGGGAATGTAGTTAAGAGTGTCTTTGTGATCATAGAATCTTGCGGCTACCATGGTTATTCCTAAATATAAGAATTAACATGTTAAAACTTTAGATAAATTTTAACGTTTTTGATTCTAGTGTGTGCCTATATGAAAACAATTTGGAGTTGCGGTTATCTCGACTCATTTTATGCATAAAATGGTTTTAGTGGAGTGTTTGGCAAATACCATGAGATAACCCAAATGCTCCTAATTCAATGTGGCTACATTTGAATATACCCGGGAGTGCATATTAGTTATGCAATACCTTTAGTATTCAAGAGCATGCAAGTGATGAAAATTCTAACGTTTCTATTTGTATTAGCAATGAAAAAATGTTTTCCTATAAGTGAGAAGCTTTTCAAAACTTTTGACATGGGGTGTTTGGTTGTTTGAATAAGGCCTTATATTTATTATCTATCAATTAGTGGGAAACATGATTTTGTTTATGCAATATGATAATGTAGTACCTAATTTGAATGACTAGTTATGCAATTTGCCAATTGAATTCATATTTGGTATAAAAGCATACATAAAACCCCATGTAATGATTTGTGATAGTTTTGTGCACAAATAAGAATCCTAGACTCAGAATTAAGAGATGAAATGTAGTTAGGATACTTACAATGATGTTATCTTCAGTGATTAGTGAGTGGGAAGATGACAACAATGAGCTTGGTTTAAGTTTTACACGTTTTGGTAAAGTGGGTTGTGAGGAAGAAGATGTTATGCATAAAGCTGTTTTGCTTCTGTAGACACCACGGACCAGACGGTACCAAATTTTTGGTTCCGTCAGTGTTGTCGTTTGGTGCCGTGGCTACAGTAGCAGGAACAAGACAAAATTGTTTTGGTTTGACTATTCTAATGTTTTAGGCTATGTTTATCCTACATGCTTGGTTCCATTAACCCTAAACCAAGTCTAAGAAGATTAAAAGGTTCTCGTTTAAGAGGTTTAGTAAGGATGTCGGCAATGTTGTCTTCGGAGGATACTTTCTCGATTGAAATGTTTCCTTTTTGAACATTGTCGCGAAGAAAGTGATGACGGATTTCAATGTGCTTTGTGCGAGCATGTTGAATGGGATTCTTGCTGAGATCGATGGCTCCTTTGTTGTCGCAAAGTATCACAATGTCGTTGAGATGAATTCCGTAGTCTACGAGAGCTTGCTTCATCCAAAGAGCTTGTTGACATGCTTTTCCGGCTGAGACGTATTCGGCTTCAGTAGTGGAGATGGCTAGAGCCGTTTGCTTCTTTGCAAACCATGATGTGAGACAATGTCCAACAAAAGTACAAATACCACTTGTACTTTTTCTATCGACATAATCGCCGGCATGATCCGAGTCGGCATACACTATGGTTTCTATACCCGTTCCTTTGGGATACCATAATCCTAAACATGTTGTTCCCTTAATGTATCTAAAAATCCTTTTTAATGCTTCTAAGTGTGATGCCTTTGGGTTTTCTTGAAAGCGAGCACATAGACAAACACTAAACATAATGTCGGGTCTACTAGCCGTAAGATAGAGTAGGCTACCAATCATTCCTCTATATTTAGTGTTATCTACGGATTCACCTTCTTCGTCCTTGGTGAGTTTAGTGTCCGAAGACATGGGTGTTTTAGTTGGTTTGGAATCTTCAAGACCAAATTTCTTAAGCATATCTTTTATATATTTAGATTGGTTAAAGAAAATACCATCCTCTAGTTGTTTAATTTGAAGTCCTAGAAAGAAGTTTAATTCACCCATCATACTCATTTCAAACTCGTCATGCATGATTTTAGAGAAATCATTACATAGTTCTTGACAAGTTGATCCGAATATAATGTCATCAACGTATATTTGAACAATAATAATTTGTGATTCCTTTTTCTTAGTAAAAAGAGTATTATCTACTAATCCCATAGTATATTTGTTATCAATAAGAAAAGTCTTAAGACGGTCGTACCAAGCTTTAGGTGCTTGTTTAAGGCCATATAAAGCTTTCTTGAGTTTGAAGACATGATGTGGTTTCTCAAAGTCGGTAAAACCGGGAGGTTGAGCAACATAAACTTCTTCGTTAATAAACCCATTAAGAAAAGCACTTTTGACATCCATTTGAAATAATTTAAAATCATAAGCACATGCATAAGCAAGTAATATTCTAATAGATTCAAGTCTAGCTACCGGTGCATAAGTTTCATCATAGTCAATTCCTTCTTGTTGATTATAACCTTGTGCAACAAGCCTAGCTTTGTTTCTAGATACTATACCATTTTCATCCATTTTGTTTCGAAAGACCCATTTTGTTCCAATTATAGTTTGATCTTTGGGTTTTGGAACTAGTTTCCAAACATCATTTCTAACGAATTGGTTTAATTCTTCTTGCATGGCCATTACCCATGATTCATCTTTTATTGCTTCATTTATGGTTTTTGGTTCAATGGTGGATACAAAACAAAAATGATTACTTTGATTTTGAGCTTGTGATCTTAAGGTTCTTTGATTAAGTTTTCCTATGACCTTTTCTAATGGATGACTTTTAGATTCTTTTATGTTGACAATTTCCTTATTTAATGGTTCATCTTCCTTATTATTATTAATTTGACCTTCAATTATTTGACTTTCAACTAAGTCATCATCTACCAAAGGTGATGTCTTAGAGGGAGGTGGACTTTCGTCAAATGTTATGTTCAACGATTCCTCGACTATCATTGTTTCTTTATTTAGGACAATGTAAGCTTTACTAGTTTGAGAGTAACCAAGAAATACACCTTCATAAGACTTTGGGTCAAACTTGGTGAGATAATCCTTAGTGTTAAGAATAAAACATTTGCAACCAAAGACTTTAAAATATCCTAATGTTGGCTTTTTACCTTTATAAAGTTCATATGGTGTTTTGTTTAGGAAAGGACGTATTAGGACTCTATTTAAAATATATGTAGAAGTGTCAACGGCGTTACACCAAAACTTTTGAGGAATGTTTTGTTCATTAAGCATTGTTCTACTCATTTCTTGAATTGTTCTATTTTTACGTTCTACTACTCCATTTGATTGAGGTGTTCGTGGAGCGGAAAAGTTATGTGTTATACCATTTGTATCACAAAAGTTTCCAAATTGAGTTTCGTTGTCAAATTCACGACCATGATCCGTTCGGATCGACACAATTTTAACACCTAGAAGATTTTGAATTTTCTTGCTAAGTATTTCAAATTTATCAAAAGCTTCATTTTTAGTTTTCAAAAATAACGTCCAAGTAAACCTTGAGTAATCATCTACTATGACCAAAGTGTATAAGTTGCCTCCATAGCTTCTTATAGCGGATGGTCCAAACAAATCCATATGTAATAATTCTAGACACTTAGATGTAGATACCATATTTTTAGATTTGTGACTACTATGTGTTTGTTTACCAATTTTGCAAGCGTCGCAAAAGTGTTGGTCATATTTTAGTTTTGGCAAATTCCTAACTAACTCTTTTGAAGATAGATTTTGTATAAGTCTCATATTAGCGTGACCTAAGCGTCTATGCCAAAGAGATGAGCTGTCGTCTAATGTTGTTAGGCAAAGTTTGTCATTATATGTTTTATCTATTTTCATGACGTATATGTTATTTTTCCTAACTCCTTTAGCTATGGTGATACCATCTTTTAGTATTTTACTACCATTTTCATCAAATAGTACTTTATACTTTTTATCGCATAGTTGGCTAATACTAAGTAGATTAAATCCTAACCTATCCACATGAGCAACATTTTCAATAGTTAGAGAGTTATGAGCAATCGTACCTTTGCCAATGATTTTGCTTTTGAGATTGCTACCGAAAGTGACATTACCTCCGTCATACTCTTGGTATGATGAGAAGAGACTTTTGTTGCCCGTCATGTGTCGTGAGCATCCACTATCTTTTATCCATTCATCAGGTTCCAATCCAACTTTCAAACATACCTAAGAAGCGAATAACTCAAACATTTGGTCCCCAATATCTCATGGGTCCGTTTGGGTTAAACATACCATTTATTTGATTCATGTATGGAAATGATGGATAAGGGTTCCATGGCATGTAATCTGGAGTTTGATATGGTCTAGGAATGTTTTGATTCCAACCGTTGTGTTGGTAGTTAGGTTGAACGTTGTGGTTGCTCTTAGGAAAGGGGCGTTTGGCAAAAGAGGTTTTATATCGTTGTTGAGTAGTTTTTGATCTAAATTCATTTTTAACAAGTCCTACTCCTGATATAATGGCTGGTTTTAGTTTAACATTATCATTGGTTTTCTTTGTTATTTTAACAAATTCAGTACGGTCCGTATTGCGAACATTCTGTTCTGCTGAAGTACCCGCGGTACCCTTTTGCACAACGGACGGAACCCTTATTTTGGTTCCGTCTGGTCCGTGCTGTACTGCAGCAGTTTTGACAGAATGTTCGTCTTTTTCGGCCGTTTTGTTTTGACTCTTTGGAATTAATACTTCATTGAAACCTAGCCCATTCATGTCTCCTGGTGTTTTATGGATTTTAACTATTTCATCGGCAAGAGCGATGTTTTTGTTAAACCTTTTAAACTTAGAGTTATTTTCTATTAAGACTTCTTGTGTGAGCTTTAGTTTTTCTATTTCAAGATTAAGCTCTTGACATGATTTACAATCACCGTCATTTGCTTTTCCTTTTTCAAGACGTTTTGCTTTTTCTTTTAACTCATATACCTCATTTTCCAAAAACTCCTTTTTAGTTTTTAAAAATTTATTTTTAGTTATGATTTTTAGACTTAGCTCACACAATTGATTATATTGTTTTTGCAAGGTGTCATCATCTATAGAAGAATAAGAAGAGTCGGAAAGTACCTCATTTGACTCATGTGCCATTAGAGCGATCTCTTCCTTGCTTGATTCTTCATCGTCTTCACTATCACTCCAAGCACCACTTACAAAAGCTCGTTGAGTTTTGCTTTTAGGTGGCTTGGGACATTCTCCTATAAGATGACTTGCATCACCACATCTAAAACACTTTCTTTCACCTTTAATCTTCTTATCATCCCGATCTTTTCGGAATGACTTCTTTTCTTCTCGAGGTTGTCTTACAAACTTTCCTCTTCTTCTAAAGAACTTCTTGAAATCTCTAACGGCCATGGCATACTCCTCATCTTCACTATCGGAACAAGATTCACCATCATCGCTTGATTCCGCCTTTGCTTTAAGAGCAACGGATTTGATCTTCTCCTTTCTTCCTTTGATGATCTCAGAATCTTTCTCCATTACCATTTCGTGAACTTTGAGGTTGCCAATTAGCTCGTCTAGTGACATTATTGAGAGATCTTTTGATTCTTCAATAGCGGTCACTTTAGCTCTCCATTTGGGATGGAGTGCTCTAAGAAATTTCCTGACAAAGTTCTTACTACGAAAAGATTCGTCAAGTGCTTTAAGTGATGTAATGATAGTGTTAAAACGAGCAAAGCCACAATCAATGGTTTCATCTTCAGGGATAACAAATTGTTCATATTGTTGAACAAGAAGATCAATTTTGTTATCCTTGACTTGTGAATTACCTTGATGTGTAACAATTAAAGATTCCCAAATATTTTTAGCGGTTTCACACATAAAAATTCTTTCATATTCTTTTCTAGGTAAAGCATTATAAAGCATCATTTTAGCTTCATTATTTTTAGCAACTAATTTCTTTTGTTCATCAACGGAAATATCCTTTGTTGTAGAACTAAAATCTCCTTTAACAATAATAAACCAAAGATCTATATCTTTTGATTTTACATATGTTTCAAAACGGTTTTTCCAATAGATAAATCCATTGGTTTCAAAGAGTGGTGGTCTTTGCATAGATTGCCCTTCTTTAAAGTTTTCAGAATCCATGGATCGTTTCAAGTTTATAAAATACAAGTTATTTTAGAAATTCTTGAGCAACGAGGCTCTGGTACCAATTGTAGAAAACTAGAAGGGGGGTTGAATAGTTTACCGATTAAAAACTTTGTTTTGAAACTTATTGAAAGATCAATTGATATTGATCTTAAGTATGTTGATGAAATATGCAAGCAATATGTAATAGGTAAGTAAGGAAAGAAATGATCAAACCACAACAAGTTGTTTATAGTGGTTCGGCCTACAAGGACTCTTTTTCCTTGCCCTACTCCACTCCCCGAGTCTCACACTCGAGAGTTTAACTTCACTAGTCAACAAGCTCCTTTCACCGGCGGAGAAAACCTTTACACGTCGCTTACACTATTTCCGACACTAAGCTAGATGTCGAGTTCTTTCCAAGGGTACAACTACTCCCACACACAATGTATTTTGAGGACTAAAATACTAACCACTCACACTCACAAGATTATGATGGTTTGATACAACAATGAAGTATGGATCAACACTAGATCATACAACACTAAACAAACAAGACTTCCAACTTCTCGTTGAAGCTTGAATATGACTTGATCTTCTTTGCTACAAAAGAGATCACTAATATGATATGAAACTAAGTTAGAAAGGTTAGAGAGAAGATATGTATGAGAGTATGTTAGAAAAGGATTATAAACTACTTGGCTTGGCATTGCTATTTATAGCCAAAATGGACAGGAGCGTCCACGGACCGCGGACCCCTAAAAAGGGTTCCGCCCGTGTACCCAATTGGTACCGCCAGACTGACAGCAAAGATATCAAATCTTGCTTAAAGTCAACTCAATCTAAGAGAGATTGTGCAAGATATGGAGAGTATAAATCTTCACAAAATATCTAATGGAATCTACAAATGATTCCTATGATGTAATACAAGATGTCAAGTGTTGTATTATTATTAATAGAAATATGCAAATGCTTAAGTAGTGTTTGGTTTTAAGAACCTAACACATTCTATAAACTACTATCATACATATTGATTAGAGTCATATCAAGATGTTACTAATCATAAATGTAAATGCTTGAATGATGAATATATTGTTTGAGAAAGCTTGTTTTAATATCTAATAAACTTGACAAGCTTTAAGCTTTTATAAATTAAATTTACTTTTGTCGTTAACAAAACTTAGGCAAAGATCAAAAATATAAATAACGTTTAATGACGATATTTGTATTAACAAAAGTCATTAACATGATCCGGACGTGTCCTGAAAGGAGAAAGAGGAAATCATTGGAGCAAGAGGAGGGGTGGATGAATGTACCCATAACCTTCCCCCCCCCCCTCCCTGACGGAGATGTGTCGGATGATCCCCTCATAATTGAAGCAAGCATGAAGGGATACCTGGTAAGAAGGGTATTTGTGGATGAAGGGGCCTCAATTGAAGTGATGTTCGAACATTGCTTCAACAACTTGAGTCCGAAGATAAGGTCTCGACTGAAACAAACACAGACAGATTTACTTGGATTTGCTGGGCAAGTGACTAGACCGCTGGGGAAGATCGAGCTGGACGTCTCGTTTGGAGACGAGGGGCTGTATCGAAGGGTCAGAATGAAGTTCACTGTCATCCATGCTCCATCACCCTACAACGTGATCTTGGGAAGGACAGGACTGAAAATGCTACGAGCCATACCTTCCACAGTGCATTCCATGATGAAGTTTCCCACCCCTCAAGGAATCGCCACCCTCGTAACTCATTCAGTCATTATCTCGGAATGCAGAAGGTTAGAACGGATGCAGCCTACTCCGCCGGAGCATGATAATCAGGAACAAGGAAAGGTCAATGAGGTTGGCTTAACGGAAGAAGTGGTGATTAATCCGGCTTTCCCAGAACAATCCGTGACGATAGGAGGCGCCTTATCCCCTGAGTGCAAGAGGCGCCTCAAAGAGCTTCTCCAGAAAAACATAGATGTATTTGCATGGGAGCCGGCGGATATGACAGGGGTTCCCCGAGGAGTAATCGAACACACATTGAACCCCAACCCGTCGGTGGATCCGGTATGCCAAAAACGCCGGATGTTAGCAGTAGATCGAAGCCAAGCAGTCGCGAAAGAGGTTGAAGAATGGGTTAAGGCTGGCATCGTTCGGCCGGTAAAATATCCCACCTGGATATCCAACCCTGTTTTGGTTAAGAAGTGCGATGGAAGCTGGCGTATGTGCATTGATTTCAAAAACATTAATTATGCCTGCCCTAAGGACTACTATCCTCTGCCGGAGATCGACTGGAAGATCGATTCAGTCATGGGATACAAATACAAGTGCTTCCTGGACGCTTACAAGGGCTATCATCAAGTGCAGATGGCAAAGGAGGATGAAGAAAAAACGGCATTTTACACAGAACAAGGGACTTACTATAAGATGTCGTTCGGCCTAAAACGATGGGGCCACTTACCATCGGATGATAGACTCTGCTTTCCAGTCACGGATAGAGAGGAACCTGGAGGCGTATGTGGATGACATGGTCATCAAGAGCAAGGAGGAGAACGGAATGTTAGCAGACATAGCCGAAACATTCGACAACCTTCGGAAGATAAACATGAAGTTGAACCCTAAGAAGTGCTCCTTTGAGATGGAGGAAGGAAATTTCTTGGGATATATGGTGACCTCGGAAGGGATCCGGGAAAACCTAAAGAAGACAAAGGCAATAATGGACATGCAATCACCCAAGACCCTGAAAGAAATGCAGAGTCTCAGTGGAAAGTTGGCGGCGCTCAACCGTTTTTTATCCTGGTCTTCAAAAAGATCCTTACCTTCTTCGAAACACTTAAGAACATCACCAAGGAAAACAAAGAGGAGTATCGATGGACGGAGGAGGCAGAAAAGGCCTTCCAGGAAATGAAGAAGCTAATAACGGATCTCCCCTCATTGACCACGCCAATGGCAAAGGAAATGTTGTATGTGTACCTCGCGGCCTCTAAAGAGGCAGTCAGTGCAGTCCTGTTGACCGAAAGGAAGGGAAAGCAATTACCGGTCCGTTAAGTAAGTCGGACACTCAACGAGGCAGAAAGGAACTACGATCCAATAGAGAAGTTAGCACTTTCCTTATTTCACATGTCGCGGAGGCTCCGGAGGTATTTCAAAGCACACCCTATCAAGGTTATCACGGATCAGCCAATAAAGCAGATCCTCAATAAGCCAGAGGCGTCCAGGAAGTTGGCTAAGTATTCGGTGGAGTTGGGTGCTTACAACATCACTTATGAACCTCGGAATGCGATCAAAGGTCAAGTGTTGGTGGATTTCCTTTCAGAAACTCCCATCGGGGAAGATAACGGCAGGTATTTTGAGCAGCCAGCCGCAAAGAAGAGGGAAGAAGGGAAGTGGCTCCTGTATACAGACGGGGCATCCAACAACAAGGGCTCCGGAGCGGGCCTTGTACTGATTAGCCCAGAAGGGATGTAGTTTACCTACGCTATCCGGCTTGATTTTGAAAGCACTAACAACGAAGCTGAGTATGAAGCCATACTAGCAGGCTTACGAATGGCAGAAAGCATGCATGTCCGCAACCTCGAGGTCCGGGTGGACTCCAAGCTGGTGGCCAACCAGATAAACGGGGATTATGTGGCAAGTCACGAAAGCATGATCAAGTATCTGACAAAAGCAAAGGAGTACGTAGCGGGCTTTGAAAGCTTCACCATCCGGAACATCCATAGAGGCCAGAATCAAAAGGCAGATGTCTTTAGCAAATTAGCTACGGTTGCTTTTGACCATCTGACAAAGGAGGTGTTGGTGGAAGTGTTACGGGAAAGGTCAACGGAAGGGAAGGAAGTCAATAACATCTTTGAAGAAGAGGGAGACAACTGGATGACTCCCATCGTTCGGTGTCTCGAAGAAGGGATCTGGCCGGATGACCCAAACGAAGCTCGCACCCTAAGGATGAAGATCAATCAGTATGTCATAGAAGATGGAGTACTCTACAAAAAGGCCTACCTAGTACCTATGATGAGATGCGTTGGTCCCTTGCAGGCGAACTACGTTATAAGGGAAATACACATGGGAGCCTGCGGGATGCACTTCGGCCAACGCTCGGTCGTAGCAAAAGCCATGCGACAAGGTTACTATTGGCCCACCATGCACCGGGATGCCAGAAATGAGATACTCAAATGTGACTCTTGCCAAATCCACTCCCCAGTATCGCAACTTCCGAAAACCAAGTTAACACCCATCATGGCCCCATGGACCTTCTATCAATGGGGAATGGATATAGTAGGTCCCCTACCCTCAGCAGTAGGAAAGGTCAAGTTCATCCTAGTCGCTATTGATTACTTCACTAAGTGGACTGAAGCTAAGCCATTGGCAAGGATCACCGGCAAAGACGTCATAAGGTTCGTATGGGACAACATAGTTTGTCGCTTCGGTCTCCCACCTATTATCGTCACGGACAATGCAAAGCAGTTTGTAGACAATCCCTTCAAAAATTGGTGTGAAAAGCTTAACATCAAATAAATCAACACCGCCGTAGCCCACCCGCAGGCCAACGGATTGGTGGAAAGGGCAAACAAAAGCTTGATGGAGGGAATCAAAGCAAGGTTGGGACTTGCAAAGGCAGGATGGGTGGACGAGATGCCGAATGTCCTCTGGGCACACTGAACGTCCATCAAAACGAGCAATGGGGAAACGCCTTCCAGCTTTACCTATGGAAGTGAAGCAGTCATACCAGCAGAAATAGGTATACCAACATACAGAACGAGGGTGATACGGTAAGGTCTCGAGGAAGAAGACCCTCGTCGCATGGAGGAACAAAATGAAGAGGAAATTCGCCTCAATCTTGACCTATTGCAGGAACGGAGAGAAGAGGCAGCCGTGATGGAAGCTAGGTATAAGACAAAGCTGGAAAAATACTACAACCGGAAAGCACGGTTGGTATCCTTTAAACCAGGAGAGTTCGTATACCAGAAGAATGAAGCTAGTAGAGTCGAAGATCAAGGCAAGCTGGGGCCAAAGTGGGAAGGGCCCTATCGGATCACTGAAGCACACCTCAACGGCTCGTACAAGTTGGAGACTATAGAGGAAGAAGAGGTGCCCCGGAAGTGGCATGCCATGAATTTGAAGAAGTGTTTTCTTTAGAATATCACCAAACGAAATGTAAGCCTACGGGCATAGACTACTTTATTTCTACTTTCGTTAAGTAATGATATATTCCCCTTCCTATGATGGAGGAAAATTTTCCCATGATTATGTTTCATGCAAAAGTGGGAGGTATAGCCGGCGGAGACTAGCTACCTCCGACCGCGCAGCCGGAAACCCTACAACTATAACTATTATGCCCCCGTAAGTGCAACGACACTAGGGAAGGCCCATATACCATTCGGTTAGGCAACTGCATACCCCAAAATAATGCTAAGTCATTAAGGGAAGAGTTGAGGCGTATTCGCCCTAACGGCACGCAGATACCCCGAAGGCGTGAAGACGCCAGGGATGAGCCCCCAGGTGTATCCACCAATAGGCAACAGTGAAATACATACAAACACAATCATGTACACATAAATGATCAAAAATGGCCGTCCGGATATACGAACGACCCAAACCAACGTAATTACGAATATCATCGAGTTACAACCACAAATGTACGAATAAAATTGTTTGATTACAGTACTTAAGAGCACGCAGGCCCGTCACAACAAATGAAAATATTGTTCAAATATCCAAACACCATAAGACAACGAGCAGATGAAGCACTAAGATCCTCCGGAAGTGCTAGCACCGGGAGTAGCCCTTGTCCCATCAGGAAGAATGTTCATTTGATCGGCCAAGGGAAGATGGTATGATCGCTTGATTTTCTCAATATAGGGAAAGCTGCGGGTAAACATTTCATCATAGGCGGCGGTGAATCCCTCGACAGCCTTCATGTCAAAGTCATTCTGAGCCGCAACGATCTCCTCAACTTGCGCTTCATCCTGACCTTCCCTAACGCAATCTAACCATCCGGAGTCAATAGCGGTGTTGAACACGGCTCCCCAAGCCTGCATATATTCCCTGCTCCCATGCAACCGACGGACCACAGCAGGGATTAACTCTTTCCCATAATTAAAACGCAACATCTCCTCCTGTCCGGCTTTAATGGCAACCTCCTGCAGGTCCTTCCTTAAATAAGAAGCCTCCTTCTCCGATTCCTCCAACTCGGAGGTCTTCTTCCCCAGGGACTCCTCCAACAATCTAACCTTCTCTGACTGCTCCTCATCTCTAGCCTTCAGCGTGCTCGCCTCCTTCTCCAGCGCCTCTACCCTAGCCCTCATTTCCCCTTCCTTTTGACCACAATCCTGATGAGCCTGTTGGAGAGCCCGGTGGTCGGCGGCAAGTTTTTCATTTACGGCCATTTGGGAACGAAGGCTATTCTGAGCTTCGGAAAGCAGGGGCTCAAGGCCAGAGCAAGAAGAGTGAGCCCTGTAGAGCTCCGCATAATGGTGGCTCAAACGTTCAAACCTCTTAAAAACCTCAGCAATGGCAAGAGACCCATGGCACAGCTCGAACCACCCCCTAAATAGAGCCCGGCCATCCGTCAGATCTTCGTGTTCGCCACGGACAAAAGGGGGAGCGAGATTGGCCATCATATCCCTACACTGAACAGCATCATTTAAGCTGGTATTGACTGTCAGGCCCTAGCCAGGGATGAAGGGCTCTCCATGATTCAAATTTTCACACAATAAGAAACTTGGAGAGACGGGTCATGAACGATTGTATCTGATGATTATAGTAATTGCTAATATGTTGTTTTTAGTTATCTTTATTTAGCTTTCTCACGCTTTTAGTACATGTAGTTAAGCTAAATATTGGTTTTTTGTGGATTGTGATGATCACTTTATGGTTGGGTGGGTAGATATATTGACACCATGAAACATAGATATGATAAAATGTGTGACTGGTTTTTTTCATCGAACACGGAAAATGAAATAGTTACTTCTGATGACTAAACCTACAGATTGATTTAACCTGTATTTTTAGTTTCAGTTTTGAAAATACATACTGGTTTACAAGGGGCTTTCATGGGCAGAGAATTCAAGATCGTCTCATATAATTAAGTTAAATGATGATCTTCTGAGTCAGAATACCAACCTCCCATAACGATGTAACAGAAACATGTGCAATGGGAGCAGCATTATACTTTGGAGCATAGTTGTCTGGATACCGATCATGATCTTAGGATCTTACGATTTTACGATATTGCAAAGAAAAACGATCCGAATACTACGCAGGATCTTTGTAAGCTTAAGATATTATAGGATCCCGATCTTAAGATCTAATCCGATCCTATCTTACTTTTCTTGGATTACAAACTAAAAAACTACAAATTTATGGGTTGTTTTTTTTTCTAGAATCTAAAAAACAACATGTTAATATTTTTAAAATTTTCATAATCATAATTTAGGACAACATTCTATGAAACATCCATAGTATTTTGTGTTTATAATGTATAAAAATTTGTAGATTTGTATAATATTACAAAAACTATTAATAAATAACATTAGAGTAGGACCTTAAGATCCCGAATCGATTTTACGATCACGATCTTGCAAAGATTAAAACGAATCCCAGATAAGATCCCAATCTTGAAAACCTTGTTTTGGAGGACACTGGTGCGTTTGGTTCAAAATTTTTAAATCATGGGTTTCTTAATTGTGTGAGGTTTTAAATATATAGTGTTTAGAAACTTGATATTTGAAACACAATACTCTGTTTGGTTTGCAGCAAAAGAGAAAAAGATGTCACATGTGTTTAATAGTAAATGACAACATTACCCTTTGACTTGATTGCCCTTCTTCTACAAACAAATAATAAACCAGTACACAAAATCTCACCCTTTTTATGAACCAATCACCAATTTCTAATTTATCACAAAATACACAAACATGAGACCACTTGAACTGATAAGCATAATTCCGAAGTTGTTTTTGGCAAGTTAACAGGCTAACAGCTAACATTTGTTTCATAAGCAATTAAAAAAAATCCTTATAAATGGAAGTTTGAGATTGAAGCCATAATCAAAGATATGCAAACTTACCTCTTGTAGGGATCGAAATAAAGAACTCGAAATCAAAGAAACATATATTAGGTCTCGATTTATTCAACCAAAGAAAGATCTAGCGTGTATAAATGGAAGTGAAACAAAACAAAATTGATACAGTCAAATTTATTTTGAGATATAAGATTTACAAGCAATTAAAAAAAATCCCATTAATGGAGACTTGAATGTATAAAAGAACAAGGGGCGACAAAAGGAAGAAGAAAGAGGGCATTAGTTTTGATGATATGGGGTAATTGTTTGTTGATTTTTTTTTTAAAAAAAATTATTTTTTCTAAATAACAGTTCTTAAAAAATATTTAAAAAAAAAATAAATTTAAAAAAAAAACTTATTTAAAAAAAATATCTTTTTTATAATTTATTTTTTTTAAATTTATTTACTTTCTTTAAAAAAAATATTTTTTAAAAATGTATTTATTTAAAAAAAAAAAAAAAAAAAAAAAAAAAAAAAAAAAAAAAAAACTTGTTTATTCTAAAAATTTATTTTTTAAAAATGTATTTATTTAAAAAAAAACTTATTTTTTTTTAAATATTTTTTTTTTAAAATTATTTTTTAAAAATATATTTATTTAAAAAAAACTTATTTTTTTTAAATATATATTTTTTTTTAAATTCGTATGTTTGGAACTAAAGTACAAATATAAGTTGAAAAAGAAAAAAAACATATCATGAAAAAATATTACGAATACTAACAATTCTCATTTCTCCAATTTCCCAACCAAAAGGGATGGAAATCAAACTCTAAAATTTACACTACCAACTCTTTACCAATTCTCTCCAATTCTCCTCATTTCTCCACCTTTTAATTTCTCTAACCAACCAAACAAGAGAATTCGATTCATTTCCATTTCTCTTTTACCATTTCTCTCTACCAAACACACCCTTAAGTTATATATGATTAATGATAGACTAGGGAGTGTTTCTTTTTTTCTTTAGATACATAGATTTATAAAAAAGTGTGAGTCCCCTTCTTTTAATACCACTTATTAAGGAGGAGTGCAATTTTCCCACTCTAGTGACACAGACGATATAAAGGAAATTTGTGAGCCCAAATAGAAAAAAAACAATACTTATATACGCAATTGGTGATTCAGATGCTATAAGAAAAAAAAGAAACAAGGCTTAACTAACTTTTAAGCGCCAAACTAAGTTTTAAACATAAAGTTACACATTTAATCCCTATAGTTTGGACAAGTTACAAAATGAGTAAGGGTTAAGTCATGGATATGCAATGAACTTTCCAAAATTTCCACAGTTAGGTAACCAACTCAAGAAAATCCTATTACTATCATTGAAACTTGTTGTAACCGTTACATATAGACAATATGACTGGTTTAATTACCACATCACTAAATAATATCCATGTGTACTACATTTTTTCCACCTAGATAATTGTGGCCCTTATTTTGACCCGATTGGGTCGGTTCCAACAATTATAAACCAATTTATCCAAAACACCCGATACTACCCTGATTCTGGCCATCGTTTTGACCCAGATTTCAGCCGTCGTTTCCGGCTACCAACCAACATATTCGGCAAATCAATCTTTTTATCCAAAACACCCGATACGCCCCAACAACAATACCACCAACCAAACAACCCCAATCTTCAAACCCCACTAACGTTGGAATATATCAAGAAGTCGGAATATATAACAGTTGAAAAATCAAATTTTATCAAGTCAAGTTTGTCCATATTTTTGGCATTTTTCTCTTGATTTATTTTGGGCCTTTGCTATACTGTTTTGAGTTTAGAAAATTCTAATGGTCTTTGAATTGATAGCAAAGTTTATCAATTACCCTTGATATACTTAATGGTGCTTCTGCAATCTTATAACTAACATTGTATGAACAGTTTGGTCAATATTAAATGAATGGCACAAAAATACTTCGATCGGAGCTAGTGGTATGTGGGAATCGTGATGAGTTTAGATCGAGAAAAAGATTGGCTTGCCGGGTTTGTGGTATCAGTCGAATAAAAGTGAATGAAATGATTTTAGTAATGAATCCATTAATGGAATATATAGTTGGATTCTTGAATGGTTAATGGAATATATAGTCGGATTCTTACTAGAAAACGAAAAACTTTACTCGTAAGAAGAAGAAAAGGGCATGTTCGTCATTTGAGTTTAAATAGACATTTAAAATAAAATAAAAAATGATGTGGCAGGTTTTTTACCTGATCAACAGGTAACCCACCAAAAAATGAGACGAAATTAGTGACTATGGAACAAATTCAAAAGTTATATTGATGGTAATAAGATTTTCTTGGGTTCATTACCTAACTGTGAAAATTTTAGAAAGTTCGTTGCCTATCTGTATACTTAACCCTTTTCTATTTTTTTTAATATCTTATCATATAAGAGATGATAGCTAATTGCCATATATACAAGAGATGATCTATTAGATTTGCTTTTCATTTTGTATGAGTATAATAGCTATGCTGAAAATCCACAAAACTTGTTAAGATAATGGAATATTGATCAAATATTTTTTTGGATGGCAAACTCACACACACACCATTAAACTCATATACATTCCAAACGAGACTTACCCTCGATTCTTTGGGGAGCAGCACCTTATGTTACACATTTACACCTTGGTACCGCTAAGCGAAAGCTCTTTGGTTTCTTGTAAATGTATGACAGGTATAACTACGAGAACCTATAGACCAGAATTATAGGGCTCAATACAAACAAACAAGAACTGAGAGCTGTGACTTTTTATTTTGAGTTGTAATTGGGAACTTAAATTTGCATAGAGAAATTTGACAAAGTAGATGTAGCTATAGCTGAAAGTTTAATATGATATAAAATATCATTGAGTTAGTTGATTCTAATAGTTTTAATGCTTCATTATATGTTAGTTTCGTGTTAGATATGAAGCTTTTTATGTTACAAATATTGGATTTTATGTTTTATTATTAAATATTAAATGTTTAATTCGTGTACACTTTTAACAAGAGGTAGTGTGATAATATCTAAACATGGCGATCAAAAGAATCCTTATGCATCCTGATCTACTACCTTCCATTTGTAACGTACTTGTTTGGTCCCTGTTATCGAGAGTGTTATCATGTAGTGATGATCTCTTATAACGAAGTTTCTTACAGGTTAGATTGCTTTGAAACCGTAGGTATCAGATTGTTGTTCTAGGGTTCTATTTTTGTGTTTCGTTAAATGTTTCTTTATCGTTTTTGTTCAATTGCCAGTGTTTTCTTCCTTACAAGCCCTAGATCATTTTTAGGGTTTGTAAATTTCTAGGGTTTTCGTTTCTCTTCGCAACTTTGATTTGGGTATTCATTGTGGGGATAGCAATTGGAAGTCTCAAAGATCTAAAGAGGAATAAAGTCAAATGATTTCTAAGTAAGTTTTTGTTAATTTCCATGATCACTTTTTAGCTTGTGATCTTTGGAAGGTAAATGTTTTGCTTTTGTTCAATTTATTAAGGTTGATAACATTGATCGTCTTGTCGAGAACTTATGCACCATTTGGATTGGCCGTTTTTGCCTGCATGTGAATATCACTCCTTTTCATAAAGAACACAAGCCCATTGCTCCTCCTCCTACCTTTAAAGAAACATGGGGAACTCATCAGGTTCTTTTGCCTTAATTCTCAAATCAGGGAATGCAGATTCAGTCGAGACTGACCAAGCAATACCATCTTTGGTCCTTGATGATTCCAGTATTTTGGATAGAGACTTAAGCTTGTCTATTATAGGGAAAGTCAAGGATATCACATCTCTACCTAATCTTTATGTTATTCTCGACATAAAGGGTTTCCAAAACTATAAACTCACTTACTTGAGAGGGTTGTGGGTCCTCATTGAAACGGAATCTACTGCCTCTAAAAAGAAACTCATTAATCATACAGGAGTGGGGTCATAGTTCTCTTTGTTGAAATATGCTTACAACTCTTTTGTTAGTAATGAAAGAATCGTATGGATTTCCCTTGAAGGCTTACCTCTAAAAGTTTGGACTCATAGCATATTTGTTAAGGTTGCATCTAAATGGGGAGATCTTGTGGAATGGGAGGACTTAGTTGACAAATCTCTCTCTTGTAAGCGGATGTGTGTCAAAACAAAGCTAAATGAGATTATTTGTGAACATTTTAAAGATATCGTGAAAGGTATTGTGAATTGGGTTTGTGCATAGAAGCATGAGATCCGTTTATTTGTAATGATACTTCGTCCTCTTATGAGGAAGATGATGGTGACGAATAGGGGTCACATAGTGGGGTTAAAAAAATGCTGAAAATGAAGTTGATAGTGTCTCGGAATCAAGTTGTATGTATGATAATGATATACTCTATGATAATAACAATAATATGACCTCTCGGAATCAAGTTGATAGTGTCACGCAAGGACCAAATGTCTGAAGATCCTTTTAACTTATATGACCTCTTGGAAAAAACAAGAAGAGTGGAGATTTTTCTAAGGATGAGGATTTGAAGTATCCTTCAGGTTTTACTCCAGACGTGGTTAATGTAGAGGAGGTGCAAGAAAAAGACGAGGGGGTTTTCATTGAAGAGGCAAATTAGCGCGTTAAATATACTACATCCTCCATTTGTTTCCCATCGCTCGTTATTAAGTATACTTTATGAATGATACTAGTACTGCATCAATCTAAATGCTCTAATAAGCTTAACGAGCCTATTTCGAATGATGGTCTATCTTCGACTGGTAATTTATGTTCACAAAGAAAAAAAATGGGTGGTTTTATTCTTCAAGTAATTGGCGAGTTGGTCAAGGTAGGACAAAATATGGGCTACAATATGGAAGGTTGAATGAAGAACATTGAAGCCATTATTGGCTCACAAGGAAATTTTAATGTTGTTAAATGAATTTTTTGTCCTTAAGCATTCAAGGACTTGGTCATAAAGCCAAAAAAGTGTGGGTAAAGGAATGGTGTATGAATCATAGAGTTAATTTTGTCACTCTTCAGGAAACTAAAATGGAAGGCATTGATTTGGCTACTATTAAGATGTTAAGGGGTAATTCTTCTTTTGATTATGCTTTTAGTTCGTCTTTAGGCAACTCGAGGGCTATTTTATGTGTTTGGAAGCCTAGTTTATTTGTCAAAGATAATGTTACGTCTTCTGATTATTTCTTGGCTATTATGGGTACTTTGGTTCCTTCGTCTACTAAACTCCTTATTATTTTGTTTATGCTCCTTAGGATATAATAGAAAAAAGCGAGTTATGGGATTATATTCTTCTTTTAATTGATAGATGAGAAGGCGAATGTGTGATTATGGAGGATTTTAACGAAGTTCGTACGTAACAAGAAAGATGTGGTTCTTTATTTAACTTGCAAAGTGCTAATGCTTTCAATAGTTTTATTTCCATGGCAAGTTTGATTGATCTTCCTCTTGATGGTTATGCTTATACTTGGGCTCATAAATCCACTACTAAGATGAGTAAGTTGGATTGGTTTACTATATCTAAATGCTTAATGGCTTCGTTCCTGCATCTCTCGGCTCTTTGTTTGGATTGGCATCTATCGGATCATCGTCCTATTATCATGCAGGAAATGAACATTGATTATGGCCCTACTCCGTTTAGACTTTTTCACTCTTGGTTTAATTTGGAGGGTTTTGACAAACAGGTAGTGGATACTTGGACGAATTTAAGTATAGTTGATTTGAATGGCATGATCAAATTGAAGAGAAACTTCAAGCTCTTAAAATTGCCATCAAGCAATGGTCCAATAGCGAGAAGAAAAGTTCTTATAAGGTGAAAGTTTCAATTCAATCCAAACTTTCTGAAGTGGATAAGATTCTTGACCAAGGATGGAGTAATGAAGAGATTTTGAAAAATCGATCCTTGTTATGACATTAATTCTATTGATTTATTGGAAGCGGCTTAAAAAACTAAAGTTCGTTGGGCCATAGAAAGAGAGGAGAACACAAAGTACTTCCATGGTACTCTTAATAATAAAAGATCGCAACTAGCTATCCGCGGGGTTAATAAATAAAGTAGGCAAAGGGGAAGGCTCTTTATTTTGGGAAGATATTTGGACTGATGGATTGGCGTTGAAACATAAATACCCCAGACTTTACGCTTTGGAAATGTCTAAACAGAAAAGTGTCGCTGAAAAATTTTATCATGCTTCATTGGTTTGGTCTTATCGTCGTGCTCCAAGAGGAGCGGTTGAGGAAGAGCAACAGTTTCTTCTTCAGTCTCGCATTGGCGACTCAATTTTACCAAACATTCATGATCGTTGGGTTCGGTTGTTAGAAGCTTCGGGAGAGTTTCAGTTAAATCAGTTCGTAACCTTATTGATGACTTGTTATTGCCAAAGGAGGATGTCTCTACTAAATGAGTTAAAGTCATGCCTATCAAGATTACCATGTTTTCTTGGAGAGTCCGGTTGGATAAGTTGCCTACCAGGTTAAATCTATCCCTTAGAGGCGTGAATATTTCTTCTATTGTATGTCCTCTTTGCAGCGCCTCAGTGGAATCCGCTTCCCATCTTTTCTTTGCTTGTCATATGGCTCGTCAATTATGGATGAATGTCATGCGTTGGTGGGAGCTTGAGGACATTGATTTAGCCTCTTATGATGATTGGATCCATTGGTTAAATAACTCTCGTTTTTCTAAGCGGTTGAAGGATATTTTGGAAGGTGTTTGGTATGTGAAGTGGGTGGTTAATTTGGCGTTTCAGGAACCAACTGCTTTTTGGTGATGGTCATCCGCACAAGGAGCTTCTTTTCGATGACTTGATTGATTTATCTTATAATTGTTGTTCTAATCGTTGTAATCTTAAATTTTACTGGGTTACTTGGATGAAAAATCCTAATACCTTTAGCTTGTAATTTCTTCTAATGTCTTGTTAGTCTTTTAATAAATCTGCCGTTAAAAATAAAAATAACATACACATACAAATACGAAACACATTTAACACTTAATTATTAGGTTTGGCTAACAAAGCTTTACTATGGCCAACTAGTTATCTAGAATTAAGTTTAGACAATATGGAAGGGATCCGGTAAGAGGAAAACCTAAAATGAGAAGAATAAAAAGGATTTCTAGCCACACATTTCAAATAGGATGAAAACCTAAAATCCTAATACCTTTAGCTTGTAATTTCTTCTAGTGTCTTGTTAGTCTTTTAATAAATCTGCCGTTAAAAATAAAAATAACATACACATACAAATACAAAACACATTTAATACTTAATTATTAGGTTTGGCTAACAAAGCTTTACTATGGCCATCTAGTTATCTAGAATTAAGTTTAGACAATATGGAAGGGATCCGTTAAGATGAAAACCTAAAATGAGAAGAATAAAAAGGATTTTTAGCCACATATTTCAAATAGGATGGGGAATTTAAGGGGAGATGCATCCATTTTTGTATATGCATCTGAAGTGAGTGGTTGTGGTTTCTTCTCATCATTCTTATTTTAATTTTTCTTCTCATTTGATCCTAACTTTTAGACAATATACAATGTCTAATAGAACCACCTGATAATCAATAATAATTTTTCAAACAGAAATGCAATCTACGCTCTCGGCTCTACATTACTTATGTTGGCAAAAAAAAGGCGAAGTTGATTGCTAAATACTACCTCCGTCCCAAATTTTATGTCCATTTTGACTTTTGAATCCAACTTTGACCTTAAATATTTTTGTTTGTATTATATAATATTTGATGCAAATTATATGAATAGATTGTGTTTTAAATGTATTTTTCATTGATATAATTTTTTTCAAGTATTATATAATACAAACAAAAATAAATATTTAAGGTCAAAGTTTGATTCAAAAAGTTAAAATTGACATAAAATTTGGGACGAATAAAGTATATCCTAAAATGGGCAGATATTTTGAAAAATTGGTTTAGGCATTTCCCTTTTAGATCTCACGTATAAAACAACTTTTATACAATGAAACTTATTAGATTATGCAAAAAGCAAAATGTTACGTTATCAAATACTACAAGAAAAAGTCTCATTTAGCAAATTAAAGTATTTTAAGAAAAAATATACCACAAAATGACAAAATCTTGACTTGGGCACATAGTCATTGGACCATAAAGAAAAAACTGAAGTAGACCCAAGCCCACAAAATCTAAGGCGTGCGTGCATGTTTGAAACGAATGAAACCAAAACTTCAAGTTGCGTTTCGTGACTTTGAATTGTTTCTTTTTACTCCGCTGACGGCATCGGTCCCTAGCGGTTCTTTATGTGTTATATGCATTGTTTGCATTCCTCAATTAGTTTGCATTGCTCCATTAGCTTTCCAAACATTTCTTCATTAGTTTTTCAAACATTCCTCAATTAGCTTAGCAATAGTTATGTATATTAATGTACATTAAACGAGTAACATGCATGGATAGTTACTCTTCCAGAAAATCAAGATGTCAAATTTACACTTATATGCATGATTTTTAACATTCAACAATTACCTTGACTTTCATCTTTCAACTTTCAATTTCCACTTTCACCTTCAACTTTCAATTTTCACTTTTACCTTTGGACATTTTTCTATTTTATGTAGTTAAAATAAGATGAATACTTTAATTTGGGCACCATCTTTAATCATCAAGCCGTATAACACACTTGTTATATTTTTCTGTAATAAGTTAGACAATAAGTAGAGTACATACATATGCAATCTTAGTAATAAAATCATTCCTAGTCTTCATCCAAGTCTATGATTATCAAACCGTAAAACACACTAGCTGAAAGCATGTACTTAAACAAAACACTGAGTAACAAAATCATCTAATGTCTTTTTTTGGGGCGTAAAAATCATATAACGTCTTAATTCATCCAAATTCAGATAGTTTGCTTCACAATGAACATGAAGTACGTTGTTATGGTCTCTTCTTGATAATATGTTTTAAGAGACCAATCAACTTCTTGATAATCATGTATAAGAACATAACGAAGGGCAAATCACACAAACGTGTAGCGTGCGTTTATATTACAACTTGTGTGACACAATCCGAAAGTCATAGTTTGACAATTAACTTCACAATGCAAATCTTCATTTCGTGGATACGCGGTAATATGCAAATTTGGATTGTCTTACAAGCCTCAAGTAGACGACAATGTACCTCAACTTCCCTTATAAATAGGTAACTTACATGCATAGATTTATATCAAGCCCTTGATTGTAAGCACACTAGCTCTTTAACATCAATGGCAATGAAATCAATCGTCTTGATCTCCCTTTTGGTTGTTGTTTTTGCATCATCCCAAGCTGAAGCTCAACTTTCCGGCCTCCTTGGTAATATGATACTCATCAACGGAACTGTATTTTGTTCTCCAAATGGCAATATAGTTTCCAATGCCGCAACACCAACCCCAGCTTTTGCAAGTAAGTTCAGTCTTCTTATCATGCAAAAGTTAAGGCTGTGATTTTTACATTTTTCTTCACTTAGGTTAAACTACTATTTATACGTTCAATAAAGTTATTGAAGTTATTAAACATGATAGTTAAGTTGCTTAACTTACATAAATTATGCACTAAGATCACTGAACTTACTAAGCACGATAAATAAGTTATTAAATTAAAAAAAAAAAAAAAAAAAAAAAAAAAAAAAAAAAAAAAAAAAAAAAAAAAAAAACTATACGAACAGTTAAATGGTGACTTGTCTGTGGTGTTAAACCGAGTAATGACCTAAGTGACCCAAAAAGTTGTAGAGTAAGATAAGTGAACAAAAACAACATGTTTATTTAATCATGTATTTCTTTGTTGGATGATCTGCAGATGCATTAGTCCAAGTAACGTGTGGCGGAAATGTAGTAGCCTCGACCATGACAAATGCATTTGGAGTATTTAATATCTTTCTGAATCCACTACAATTCCTTCTCGCCAGTGTTCTATCATCTTGCCAAGTACTTGTTGCTACACCACTCGCAACTTGCAATGCAAGCCTACCAGGAGGCTTTCTCCAAGCCCCGTTACAATTAGCTGGAATTGTCATTCGCGGCTTGATGAATATTGTGACCTTGATTCCATTGCCATTCCAACCTATTGGAGCTTGATGATACCAAATTACTCTGAACTGATATAGGGACATACAGTATTAAGTATCATCGATATAATGTATGAATAAAGGAAGATATTGATTGCTATAATATCTATCCATGTCAAAGATTTGTAACAATAGTTGTTTGTAAAATGTAACTAAAATTTAAATGTCATATGAAAGAGCTATTTCATAAGCTTATCAACTAAGTTTATATGAGTTTATTAGTTGGAGCGTATGTTATAGTACAGTACAAGTAACATATATTGTACGTCTCGTGGCTCATTTAGGGGTGTTTGGGATTGCTTATTGAAAATAGATTATGCGTTTGAAAACATATAATTAGATAATCAGTGATTACAAAACGTGATTTAAAATGTAGTGTTCGGATTTGATTATGCTGAATGATAATGCAATAATTAGATAATCATTTTTCAGAGTGTTTGGGAAATCAGATTATTGAGTAACTCAAATGTGAAAATGACGAAAAAAGACACTTGTGTTTAATTATATTACTTTTTGAACTTAACATATTATGTTTATTTAAATTTGATGTAAAACAATGTACTGAAATTTTTATACTTTTAATAACTTAGAAAATATAACAACAAACAAAATTTAAAATTTACAAGCAATATTGCTAGAAAATTATAATGGTGAGGTTGGGAGAGGGCACGGGGAATAGCGGCGCAGCTTGTTGTTCGTTTATCTTCCACTTTTATGTAAATCCAAAATGATTATATATATATTTATGACATTTTAAGGGAATGTGGTAACTTCAAGTCCAAAAAAAATATACAAAGATATCATTCTTGAGTTTTTTCTCACAGATAAACTGACATTGGATGAGAAACCAAATGTCCTCACCTCCATCATCGAACAAATCTCTATCATCGTGGCTCTCAATTTTCTTTTTAACAAAGTATACAATTTTTTTTTTAAATTCAACATGTTCAATTTTTGAACGGTTTGCAATAATCAGTTGGGTCGGCAACAGGCGACGGCAAGGCTTAGCATCAGCTTGACAGAATTGAAGAAAAGTTGCAACTGAGATTTGTGTTGAAGAAGGTGACATATATTTTGTGGGTAATTTGGTAAATTGATAGTGAATAATCAGTTTCTGCATAACTACGTTTTGTGGCAGCAGGGGTGGGGTTGCTTTTCCAAAACCACGTTTTGGGGTTGTCTAAACGCTGAAAAGCGATTCTCAGACTTAAGTTGCCAAACACTTGAAAATGGATTTTTGCGTGTTGCAACTGCAATAAGCAGAAAAGCTACCTCCAAACGCAGTCCCAAACACCCTAAAACAGAAATCTGAAAACATAATACACATTATATATTAGGGGCTGCATATATAACCACTAAAACTTGCATACTTGCATATATACTCAAAACATGCTTAAGTTGTATTGTACATCAAGTATTAAAAACTTGTATTATGGGAAAATATGCAAATTTTTTAGTTTTAGTTGGTATATATGCAATTCCTCCTATATATTAAAACACGTATTTGCGATGGATTGCCAATTAATTAGCAATGCCTTTGACAAACGGTTGCAATTGTGTTGCAAAAGATAAACTAATTTATATTAATATTTAGTTTTGTATGTTTCATAGCAATGCTGGTGCAAATTTTCAAAAAATTTCTATGGATTTGCGACGAAAAATTCAAATGAATGGAGATGGACTGTTGCATTTGCCAACTTTTATTGTAGTGACACAGCTTATATGGAATTTTTCGTGTCTTAGATAGAAAATGCTGAGCAAAGTTTATGTGGAATTTCCAAACTGTTTGTCTTTTAAGCTCTTTTTAGGGTGTAAAATGATACTCTCTTTTTTTTCTTTAAATAGTGAATAGTGAAAGATTAAAAACATGAAAAACAAAGAAGCATACAAGTTTCTGAAGATCTTAACCCTGTCCACAGCGTCTATCATAATCTTAGACTTGAACCACTTTTCATTTTAAAAAGAAACTTAATTGAGGAACTGACACGGTCAATTATTTTGCAAAAGGACTTAACATGCAGTTGTTACATCCTATAGGGACCATTTGTATAAGTCACGTTTTTCTCCTTATTTAACTTTTACATAGTCCTTACACAAATTTCATAGCATCTTATGATATTTAGAGTGTCGTTGGGACATGACACCAGCACTCACGTCATACGACTTCGCGTTTTACCCACCAGCCCAAGTTATATGCTTTTTTTTAACGATAGGAGGTAGGTTTTTTTTTTTAATCCCAACAATTTATTTTTTTTATTACCTTCAAAAAAACGGTATGGATCCCAACTTTAATCATTAAGATGTTTACCTTCAAGACGATCCGAGTAAGTATACGTGAATTTTTCAACCTTTAGGTAATCATCAAGCCGAGAGTTCGGGTCTTCACACAGGAACAAACATACGACGTGAACGAGAGGTTGTGGAACAACGGCTTTTGAAAGATTATTTTGGCGACGAAAACAATCCATCTAAATACCCCAAGAGAAATTTTAGGCACAAGTATCCTATGAGAGTTCAAAACTTTTTAAACAATAGTCATTGATATTACCAATTACAATGTTAAATCTTTTCCCGTCTACTTCTTTTTTTTTTTAACAATGATCGGATGCTTTGGGTCGTTTAAGTATTGATCCTCTCATAAAATGCACAGCGGTCATGCGCCAATTGTCATACGGCACATCACCTGATGCATTTGATGATTACTTGCAAATTGGTGAAGATTGTGCATCTGATTATTTACAAAACTTCACTAAATGCATATACTACTTTATACTTAGAGGGGGTTTTAGAACATCCGATTTTAATGACATCTAACATATGTATGCATTGTATGAAGAAAAACATGGACATCCGAGAATGCTTGGGAGTATTGATTGTATGCATTGGGAATGGACAAAATGTCTGAAGGCATTACACGAGAATTTGAAAAGTACCCGACTCCAATGCTTGAAGCCGTTGTATCATATGATTTGTAGATTTGGCATGCATATTTTGGTGTTACGGGATCAAATAACGACCTCAATGTTCTATATATTTCAAATTTATTTGATGACCTTATTGACGATATTGCTCCAGAAGCTTCATTTGTAGTAAATGAAGAAAACATAGGAAAAATGTTACTATCTAGTGGATGAAGTTTATCTTCAATAGGCTACGTTTTTCAAAACGTTTTCAATTTCTAGTGATGAAAAAACAATGAAGTTTAAAAGAGTTCAAGAAAGTGCAAGAAAAGATAATGAACGAGATTTCAGAGTTCTTGGGGAATTTTAAAACAACCCGCACGTGCTTACCAAATCAACGCGTTACGAAAAATCATGTATTGTCAAATCACATTACATAACATGTTACTGAAATATCAAGACATCGCGATAAGTGAGTTTAACGAATTGTATGTTTCTCCACAACCAAATTTGCAACGTACTTGGGTCGAAGATGCGACATACATCGAAGGAAAAACAAAGAACTTTGAGAAAGGAGACTGCACGACGACCTTCGACAACATATTGTGGAGCATCTATGTAACCTTAATCACTAAATTTTATTATTTTTTTCAATGTATCGTTATTTTTAATTAAATAAAATGCGTTGTTTTATTTGAAAAAAAAAAACAAAAAAAAAAACTTTAGAAATTTAGAGTCTATGGATGTCCTATAACTTGAGTAATATAGAGAAACTGTTTTTTTAGTTAAGTTATAGATTAAAAAAAAAAAAAAAAACAAAAAAAAAAAAAAAAAAAAAAAAAAAAAAAAACCTTTTTGTACGCGAATCCTATAGTTGATAGTCACCTAGACTAGTGCTCTTACAAAAGAGATTACATGATGTGATACCTCGTATATTCCCATTTCACTATATTTTGTTGATTTTTATTAGGGTGGTGATACTCACATCACATTTTTTGATTCATGCATCATTAGTTGTGCATTACAGTATTGTACAGTACAATACTATAATGCCCAACTAATGGTGCATGAATCAAAAAGTGTAGTGTGAGTATCAATTCCCTTTTTATTAACGTTACATCATTTTTTTCGCCATATTTAATTTTGTGATAGTTGTCATTTTTCTTATCATTCTATCACATTTAATTACAAACATACCATAATTAAACACAAAATAACACATTAGTCTTTGGTCTGCACAAAAGTTAAAGGTAATTTTTATGCATATGTTAAATACATACTTTCTCCATCCTATTTTATCGTCTATCTTTCTTTTTCGGTTTGTCTCAAATTAATTGTTCACTATTATAATATAACAAACGCAATTGTTTAAGTGTACTATATTACCTGCTAGCTTATAGACCCGTGGATTTACGAGGTTTCTAAAGAAATTATACATTAAAAAGTTGACTGTGCGGATAAAGTAATAAACAATAACGAATGTAAACATGTTCCGTTGTTTTTTTAAAGGAATAATGAGTAATAAGCCAACGATCGTATAAACAATTGTGTTTGTAATAACTATTAACATAATAAACGTCCATGCATCGTCGTCTCTAAGTTTAATATTCTTCACAAGTATATGTATGAAGTTAGCGTAAATAAAGTGATAAGCCAATGTCCATTATGTGGACACCTAATAAATTTTAAAAAATATTAAAAATATAAATAAAAGCAGTTTGCGATTTATAATACATTTAAATTTAAAGAAATTGCATAAATAATGTCATATGTAAATTGTAGATACATCTTAAATAGTTATTTACGAAACTAATGAAAATATTATGTCATAATTCTCAATTTCCGGTCATTTTTCAAATTTATACTTCATTAACGTATATATTTTCTATTAAATAAACGCTATCGCGTAATCAATTATTTTGAACATTTGATCTGACACTTCCAAAGATTATCCCGATATATTTTTATACTCGTATTAAGATTATAAAAATATTATTATGAGTTTACCCGGAGTTTTAAATTTATTTTGTAAATAAATTGTTATATTTACATAATTACGACGGTTTTCGTAAAAACTATACGATAATTATCATTTCACTCAATTTTTGTAAGGAATGTATTTTTATAATTTTTATGACTTCATTATATTTTATTTTGATCCGTTAAAATTTATTTTTTTACTAACGCTGCCCTAAAAGCTCAAATAAATACATAAGTTATTAATCATTCTTAAATAACTACACTTTACTCTACATTACTAGTCTTAATTAATACTAAATGCATTCACTCCTTTTTCTTTTGAAAATGTCGACCAAACCAAAATGACTCACACATTTACTTACAAAATATCTTCACCTTATATTGATTTTATACTCTAAACTTATCACATACTCATTCATTTGTAAAAGTGTAAAACAAAGCTCTCATCTCTTTCTCTCCTTCATCCATAACCGGCCACCTTGAGCTCCAAGAAGAAGAACATAAAAATTTTGCTAGTCAAGTTCTAAACAATCTAGACACACTCTTGATTAAGGTTGTGAAATAAAAACCTTTGGTGTTTAGGATTAATCCTTTGTTCATAAAACCTCATCAAGTAACTTGTAAGCATCACATATTCATTTTTTTTTATCTTTCATACTCATGTTATGTTCATATTATCATGTTTGGGTAAAACATACAAGTTATATGATGTCTATACCACTTAAATTGTTTATAAGCTATATAAATTCATATATGTTATCCTATAATTACTCCTTGAAATATATCACTTTTGGTGATGCCTAGGAACCCATGACACCCTAAGAAGGTGTATGGTAGGATTAGAATAGCTTCGGAGTTGGTTTGAATTGGTTAGAATAAGTTTTACGCGAGAAAAATCCATTTCGACAACCATAAAACAGGGTCTGTTGGTTCTGTGAAATCTGGGAAAATTCGACAGTTGGTAAAATATTTTGGGCTAAATATTTGGAAAATATACTTTAAAACGAAAACGTGGCCGCTTGAATGGGTTAAAACGGAGTTATAACGAAGAAGTTATGCTATTTTGAAGTTTGACGACGAAAACTAATAATTTCATAAATTTCAGCATGTAAATGTCACTTTTTACGAGTCAAAAATGAGGCTTAAGTGTTATGAAATGTGTCGACTTATCAAAAATATATTAGTATACTTTAATACGAATCTAAGGATGTAGAAAACGTAGAAAACGGACTTGTAACGATTAAATTACACGCGTTAAACAAAGTTGCTGTAACTTTATTATATAAGCAACATTAATATATTTTCTATTAGACAAACATTACGGCCACAAATGACCATGTTGAGGGTCGTTTTTAACATTGATGTAGTACTTTTTATAACATGATGTCTTCTAGTAAAAGTAAGTTCGCCTAGCATATTTTCCAAAACCGTTGAATTTGTTTCCTAACACTCGATGTGCACCATTTTACGACTAGCTTTTCGAGGCCGTTTAGTCACTTTCATGAAATTGTCAAATGACATTGTTTTACAACGAAAAGCTATAATTTCATAATAAATCACTAAATGACTATCGTAGGATATCGTTTCAACGTAAATACTTGTAAAGTAAATCATAAATTGTCAAGACTTTATAAGATTATTTTTCGACGATAAACTTTATTTTCAAAAGTGTACAAGTGGTATGGATATCATATGAGTTTGCATGCACGACATTGTTTCATGGCTTATATTAGATCATATCATTCATAATAGGTCGCGGTTAGAGAGTTGCGTCTCATTTATGTGCATCCACTTTGTCATCATAACTATTGTATCAGGTGAGTTCGTAGCCCCACTTTTACTCGTTTAATTGTTTTATAAACTTTTCGGGGGAGATACATGCTCAACTACTTGCTTTTACTTTACATTTATATGAACTTAAATATCTTTTGTTTCACTCTATGTGCGCGTGAGTAGATTATGCCCGAACTAAATTGATCACTATGTTATTAACGCTATTAGTTGAAACACTTTCCTTGATTTTGAACCCTTCGACATGTATATTTGAGCTCTTTTAAATTGATTCGGACCCTTTAACATATAAGTGAACACTTTGGACTTGATATGAACCTTTTGACATATAGTTAAACTCTTTTAACTTGTACAAGGACCCTTTTGATATATTTTAAAACTTGTTTTACGTGATTTTGAACGCTTCGACTATCTTGAACCTTTTGATATTATTCAAGCTCTTTGACTGTTTTGAACTTTTGAACTCGACTTAAATCTTTGAACTTAATTACGAACTTTTGAACGGAACTCTTGATCTTAAATACAAACTTATGACTTGTTTGAACTTATTAAACCGGACGTGTTATGACCTTGACCTAAAGTCTCCCATGTTCGGAGCATCACTATAAAGTCTCCCATGTTCGGAGCATCACTATAAAGTCTCCCATGTTCGGAGCATCCCTATAAAGTCTCCCATGTTCGGAGCATCACTATAAAGCCTCCCCGGTCCGGAGCAGAATGTCTCCCTATGGGAACGGAGCATTTTCAACTTAAAGCCTCCCCGGTCCGGAGCAGAACGTCTCACTATGTTACGGAGCGTTCTCAATCTAAAGTCTCCCCTGTTCGGAGCAGTGCAAATTCTCCCATGTTCGGAGTGTTCTTAATTGTATATAATACTTGTATGATGTACTGTTCGTACATTCGCATTGTTAGTCTCCTATTAGTAAGTAGTATGGATAGCGCTATTAGAGGTCGGCCAACCTCTCATCCACTATGTTACGGGACGCATATTATTTATTCTAGGGGCTTTGCCTGGCATACATTATTATATATGTGGTGCAATATTGTGAATTATTATGGTAACTTATATTCGACTATTAGACACACTATATTTTGTGCAATGGGTTGTGAACACACAGGTTGCAAGTTTTGTATGGGCGGAACTTGGAACTGAGTGGATTTACAATGCCTTTGCTTTGTGAACTCATTTGACATCGTATGCTTGAACATAAACTAGACATATTTTGGCAGTGGGTTGTGAACACACAGGTTGCAAGTTTTGTATGGGCGGAACTTGGAACTGAGTGGATTTACAATGCCTTTGCTTTGTGGACTATTCTAAATGACCAAAAACTTTGCCTTTGTTGCATGAACGTTCTTTAAAAACTTTACTTGCTAACCAAACTCTATGAACTCACTCAACCATTGTGTTGACACTTTTAGCATGTTTTATCTCAGGTATCTAGGGCATTCACTTCATGGCATGCATGTGGACTTATCATAAAGTCGTGGTGACGACGCGTCTAACATATATTTTATGCACTTAACTATCGTTTGATTGTAACAAACTCGTTTTGATATATTGGAAATCTTTTGGGACCTATGTTTTGTAAACTCTGATTATTTACTTAATCAAACGATATTTTCAAAACGACACTTTAGGTCGTTCGACATAACTGTAACTTTGATGCTATGACAGTCATCCCCCAGGAATTCCATTCCGCTGCAAAACATGTAATTTGAGGGTGTGACATATTAAATAATTGCTAAAGGGTAAAATTTATTTTTAGTTCTTTTTACAAAAGTTTAAACTTTGATAAATGCATTAAAAAAAAAAAAAAAAAAAAAAAAAAAAAAAAAAAAACTATATCATTTTTTGTTGGTGACAATAATTTTGAAACGGAGAATTTGCATCGTTGAGATACTTACGCAAATATCCATTTCAAAAACGTTACTGGTATGATATAACTATTTACAAATGATTTAGTGGATTTCACATCCTAAAATGTGTGAAGTTGCAAGTTCAACTTAATAAAAAGAAATTAAGATTGTGTGAAAGTTGTTTTTTTTTTTTTTTGAACAATTGTGAAAGTTGTTTGAAACTCCATATATTAGTCACTCAAATCTTTAGAAAGCAAAGTTACTAAAAAAAAGTCATGACCGTAATGAATTTCATAAAAAGGAGTCGACCTGTTTATCTTTTGGGCCCGTCTGTTATATAAATGGGTTTAGAATTAAGGTTTGAATTTGGATTTAAATTTATCATAAGTTTTAGAAAAAGGCAAGAGTTGAAATAAAATATATATGATATGATATAAATTATTTTAAAATTTTGTTTGAATATATATTAAAAATAAATAAATAAAAAATAATAAAAAAAAAATAGAAGGTAAAATGTGAAAGAGCTCATCTTACAGCAACCGCAATGGTAACTTTACCAAAGACTTTTCACTATACTCAATACCTAAAAACAAATAGCACCTTAGTTTAGTGTCCATCTGGTCGGTTCATAATATTGTATCTCCTTCAAGTCATATTCTAGTGGTTAAACAGACAAAACTATCAAAAATCAAATAATCAATAATTTATCTTTATTAAAGTGCTAGGTGCACTAAAACATTAATAACCGTTATTGGTGTGTCATCTTAACGTATATCCAATAGAGCAATGATATGGAGGCCTACCATATATGCCTAAACTCATGCCTAATCCATTAACAATTTGACACATCACCCATACATTTTCTCTCTCTAAATCTTCACTTTTGATTTTTCCACTTGTCATCATCTTATTGTTAGGCATGTTTTTAGTCATGCATTGTAGGCATGACAATCATATTCCTATCCAATAATACCCCAATAACTAAAACATTCTTCCTAGCAATAACATCAAATAACACATTAGAACCCCCCCCCCCCCCCCACACACACACACACGTGCGCGCGCGCGCACACACACAATGCTCATGGATGAAACCACGAAGGGACGAATGGCGCATGTGAGGGTGTAGAATGGCCCCGTTGTTGGTCAAAAAAAGGCAATGGTGTGTTGTTGTCATAGTGCACCGTGCACTCTTAGTATAGTATTCATTTCTATGGGTGTTCATCGGTTTGGTTTTTGGGTTTTTAGGTTTTTGAGTTGTATGGTTCGGGTTTATCAATTTGAGAATTTATAAACTCAAAACTAAAACCAAACCAAATCAAATATAAAATAAATCAAATTAAATCATACATCAAATTAGAATTCAGTTTGATTTCGGTTTAAACCAATAAACCCAAATTCAAGACTTCATAACATAAGGTTGGGCACAATCACGATTTTTAATTCGGTCGGTCACCCCTTAATTCCCATCATGACCGATTTAACATCGGTCGACACCCTTTGTGGGCTTTCGGCCGCAACATCGGTCGAGGTCAAAAAATCCTTATATCGGTTGAAATCTCAACCGATTTCAAACATTCACTTTTTCTTACCGTTAAAAAAATAATAATAATAATAATAATAATAATAATCTAAAACTTTACCACTTTTCACATCCTATACATATCAATCTCAAACACACTTCTAAACACACAATTTCAAACACAATTCAACCTCAAAATACTTCTCAACACAATATTTATTATGGCTTGCCATCTCCCCCATTCCATTGAAGATATGAAAATGTATGTTAACAAACAATGCGAAGAAGATGATGTTGCTCGAAAAAACGCTATTATAGACGTTATCCATCAGTTTGAGCAGACAATGGCAGAGAAGCAACAGATGAGAGAAAACTACAAGAGTTGCAACGACATTACGCCTGAACGAAAAGCTGTGATCGACAAATTTTTGAAAGATCAAGCCCGCAAAGACGACGAGATTGCTGACAAGTTGTGGCGGTGTGTTCAAAAGGTATCGGACAACGTCAGCACCAAAATCAATTGGAGCTACCGGGAGAACGAAAAAGATGGTGCAGGTGCATCAACTTCGACTGCCAGTTTGTTTGGGGAACCTCTGCTAGACGAGGAAGATTTGGCTCGCATCGAAGAATTTGCCGGTTATCGGACTCCCTCGTATGACTCTGCATGCGGGGAGCATTCGGATTAGATTTATGATTTATATATTTCGTATCGTTTTTATTTTTAATATATTGTAATGTTTTTATTTTAATGAATTTTAAATTTGTTGTAAAAAAAGAAAAAAAAAAACGACGGTCATCGACTGTGGCATCCTGGTCATGTCTGGTCGCTGGAGAGAGAAAGCTGACGTGGCGCCAGGTCACGACTGTGCCCAGCCTAACTAATAAGTCATAAATAAATACTTTAAGCATCAAATAAGATTAACAAATCAAAAGGTCACACAAGTCTAGCAAACCAAAATGTTTCGCAACTAAACATAAGTAAATTAAAACAAAACAAATAAAGTTTTTTCGAAAAAAAGACTTCATAACCCAATTTAAAAGGTATTTTAGGATTTTTTAGATTATCAGTTAGAATAACGGGATATAAATTATAAGGATATAGTTTTAATTTGGCTTTTTCATGTGTATATAGATGTTCAGTTTTTGGTTTGGTTTGGCTAATTTTTTATGAAACCATGAATCAAACTAAACATTGATTATATACTTCGGTTCGATTTCAACCCAAACCATACAACCAATTCAAGATTCTGGTTCGGTTTTATTCGGTTTCAGTCTAGTATATTTTTCGATTTATTCGGTGTCAGACCAAACACTGAACACCCCTACTCATTTCGTTCAAAATTATTGTTCGGTAAAAGAAAACACACTGAGCATGAAATTACATTAAATACAAAATTAGAGTATGAGTAGTCCTAATCCTTTTGATTTTTCAAATATGCAAATGCACCTTGATTTTTAATATTTCAGAAGCCCTATCACATGTTTAAAATAAAAATCGTTTCCTTTCAGAAATAGACATGACATAGTAAAAGTCTATAAAAGGTGACAGTGTCATTCATTAAACAAAATACGAAAAGTAATACGGAGTATCAAAGTGTACGTTTTGACATGGACACTTCGAAGGCACAGTCAATATACTCCATAAATTACCTCAATCCCGTGGCGTATGCCACCCGTTGTCACAATCTAGAAGTTCTATCAGAAAATTTAACTATGCCCTTTATGTAAATAAACCGTTACTTGGTAAACATATCATACGATCAAATAAGTTGTCAATATTTTATAATTAGAACGCAATAAAAGCACTCATATAAGTCTAATATGCAAGATACCCCTTTAAACAAAAACAAAAAATGAAAATTTCATCACGGCGAACTAACTTGGTCACTCGGCAACTGGTGCAAGGAAACGTCAATACGAGTAAACACGTAGGAAACAAAGAAGACGTAGTTTGGACGCTGAGTTAGATAACTACTACAAGTGCTTTAGAGTATGTCGCGACAGATGCGACCATCTTTCTTTATACTACTTAGCAAAAACCGGTTTATTGTAACATATAAAAGGCTAAAACATCAAGCAATACCTTGGATGTAAACATTATTGATCATTTTACTTGATCAACTGCAAAAAATGAGACCATGCTTCTAATTCTTCTCAGAAGGGTAAAAACTAAAAAGGTGACTATAAGAACCACTATGTGCTGGGTTTTGCAGCCTGAGGTAGTTCACGCGTCAAGGGAAGGATAAGTGGAGAAGAAAATGGACTCTGCACCAATCGTCTAATTTCAATTTTGTGTGTGTGCATGATTGCTTTGTGTGTCAACATGAGTGCTTTGCGAGTATACTAGGTGTTTAGTGAGACAGACATTAATAGTGATAACAAGTGAGTATGACGAGGTAAAGGTAATGAGAAGAGGATGATGTCCACGCTGACATGACATTGCGATGATCAGGACCACCATTGCACCTAGTCTAACAATGACTTAAAATAGATAGATAAGAAACTACTAAACGTACTAGTGTGCTTCATCATCAAGATCGAAACATGATGAAAATAAACCACATTAGATCGAAGTCAAATGCCAAAAAAAAACACTACTTAATGAAATAGTAATTGACATTCACTTATTTCCGACAATAGACAATTAAAACCTAGAGGCAATTAACTTGTCTAGTTGTAAATTTTTTTCATAACATGACTGGTCAGCAAGTACATGTATTAATTTCCACTATCATCCAACTTTCCACACATGCATAAGCTAAAAGTCATTGTCAAAACATTTGCAAATTGTTGGTTACATAAAGTTAATCCCACAAACAATCTAGTAACATAACCAAAAGGCGAAATAGACATTTGTAACCCTTTTAAAACTCCTATCAAATCTTCCAAAAAGCTATTCATCATTTCTCATATGCTACTTTATTCCTTTTTTTTTCTTTTTCTAACAAAAAAAACCCAACCAATAAACAAGCATTATCAACTTATCATAGCTTCACATCCATGTGAAGGTCCATGATATAATAAATCATATCCAATAAAACCCAATGAAGACCAAGAAAAAGGACACTTGTTTCTAGTAGTAGCACTATCATTTCACAAGAACTTTTACAATAATATATATGATCACCATATAAAACAATACTAAAATAAATATCTCCATAAACAAAATAAGAGGAACCAATTTATACTAAATAAAAATGTTTACTTGAGAGTATAATGGTGATTTCACTAGCTTATAACAACATCTTATTAGTACTTCACACCACTTTCATTTCCCATTTTTCATCTAACCTTATATTTTCTTGATCCCTTTTTCATAAACTAGATAGATCTAAAATCTCAAAATCCATCTAATTCATTGAAAAAAAAACCAAAAAATATAAAAAAACTAAATGAAAAATGAAATTTTGAACCAAAAAAAAACTTAGAAAAAAAAACATTAGCTTCTCACAGACAATAATGATGGAATAGCAGATAAATTTGGTGTTTGATTTTTATTATTATTATTATTTGCACCTTCTTTTTTTGTTGTTGATGTTTTGCTAAAAGCTCTCATTGGGCTTGCTAAAGCCCACCCCCAGCTCTTGCTCCTTCCATGTGCTGACGTCATCCCCACCCCTGCTGACGTCATCATCTTCCCATTCATGTTACCACCTATGACGTCATTAGGGTTTGAAGCAACCCAGTAAGATGATGATGAAGAAGACGAAGAAGATGAAGTAATCATAAACCCACTAAACAAACCACCGCACCTGACTCTTTCTTTCATGCACGCGCCGTCGTGGCCCACGGCGCGTAAGTTAGGCCCTTTCTTCCCTTCGCGATTGGACTCCACGCGCCGGAGCGTGCAGTCACCAAAACCAGTAGAAATCCGCTCAAAAAAGTCCCCGGAGAAGCTCCGGCTGCCGCACCCGACGGATCTGGACCGTGAAACCTTCCGGTCAAACGACGGCTGAGGTGGGCTGTCGTTTTCTTCAACTATAATCATCTCATTTTCTTTAGATCTTTGGGATGCTGACAACATGTTCGACGAAATGCCTGATCTCTTTGCATGTTTTTGCATGTACAAAAACGACCAAAACCCACGTTTGTTTGATCCTGATAAACCCTCTTCACCTTCCATGTAACGCAACGCGCCACCTTGTCCCGGCGCGTGACGCACACGCGGGTTAGCAGTTGACTTGCTTCTCTTAAGGTTGATGTTGGTAATGTCATTCTTTTTCTTCTTTTTATGGCTTAGTAAATAAAGTATCCTTGACTTATTGTGACCATGTTGATCATGTTGGTTAAGATAATGACACTGACCATTAGAACTAGTAGGGTTGGTAGTAGGGTTTGGTGGAACTGTAGTAGTGATGGTGGTACTGACATTGGTTGTTGTGTCAGATCTGAAAGAAGGTGAAGAAGAAGAAGAAGATGGGAAAACAGTGATTGGAAAAGAGGAGGAAACAAGTTTTCCAAGCTTTTCTTGGAGGCAAAAGGCACAAATGCCACCAGCTGGTGTGGTGTTTTTGAAAGGGTGTTCAGTGCATATCATGCCACTGTCGTCGTCTTGCAAGGCGTCCATTATGGTGCCCTTGTGAGAAATGATAATGGGAATGGGAGGTTTGTGTGAGATCTGATGAAGTGTTTTTTTGTGTTTGTGTTTTGGGTGGTGTGTGTGTGTTTCTTGAATCTTGATGTGTGTTGTGTGAGTCAAAGAGTTGTGTAATGTGTAGTGTAAATGAACGTGGGGTAAAGTGGGGGGCTCTGGGTACGGTTGGATATTAGATATGGCTTCATTTCGTCTTAGGGCTTGTTTGTTAAATTTTTTTATTAAGTCATTATTAATTAAGAGATGACTTAATGCAGATACTCTCAGTTTTATTGCTTAATATTTTCAGTCATCTTTCTCTATTAAGTCACAAACAAACAGTTTTAATATGACTTAATGAATTCAGTTTTTTTTATATTAAGTCAATTAAGTCACAAACAAACACCACCTTAGTTGTGTATCGACAAATCACATTTCGTCTTAAAATAATTGTCTATCGATAAAACACATTTAGATAATGTTTAAATTTAATTTAAATAATTTAATATTAAAAAAATAATTTTATTAAGTCATATAAAAATTATTTGTATGTGACTTAATAAATAAATATAAGTTAAAATATTAAATAACAAAACTGATAATGTTTGTATTAAGTCATTTTTTAACTAAATATGACTTAATACAAAATTCTAACAAACAAGCCCGAGTGTCTACATTAAGTCACTTCTTAATTAAACATGACTTAATAAAAAAAATTAATAAACAATCCTTGTAAGGAAAATGTATTTATCATTGTTTTTGTTTCCGGAAAACCAACTAAATACAGTTTTATCTTTACAATTAATTGATGTTTTTATTTAATTCTATAAATAATAATTTTGATTAAGGGTGATAAGGTAAACTTAAACAATTTCAATTTTTATTTTAGTATTATTAAATCTTTCTAAGAGTGCTCGGTGTGAGAAGATTTTTCGTCCGCCATAGGTACCAACAACATGTCATTCGTCCGTCATCCTGCACCGCCCCTTAGCCATTCACATGCCATTGGTCATTTTGCCAATGCAATAACATACGCCATTTGTTTTTGTTTTGTTTTTTTTATTCCTTTTTCTGTGAGTGAGTGGTTTTTTTTTTTTGTGGGGATATTTAGTGGGAACTACGATGTGTTATTGGTTTTTTTGTTGAATATGGTATTTTAGTTGTTGGTGTGATATTGGTACCCTGATGATGTGGTGCTGAGATGGCAGACGAATAACGTGTTATTCGTTCTCCCCACACCTTGCACTCTAAGACAACAAGAAAATGAAAAAATGGACAACAATATTGTGACGAAGATAATAAAAAACTTTTATTAACTTCTTTTAATATATATTGTACATGTGAAGGTTTATAAGGCATATCGATAATGATATGAATGTTATTGAAGTCCATGTACCTAAGCCTATATGTAACAACTCGTACTTTTCAGATCATTACTCAATTATAAGCTCAAATCAGTTTACCTTGAACCCTTGAACATTTACTTTAACGTATAACCATTATAGTCTGTAGATCTGATTACCTTTCTACGCCTCTGAAGATGAGTTTGAACACTCATCCCATACTTTTGGAACACTTGCGTCGCCTCGTAATCCATCGCCTAGTAACATACCGGTTGAGTATGAGTGTTGTGTTGGGAATTCTTAAGTAAGATTATTTATAATCTTCTTATTTAAATAGATTGGGATGCCTCTTCACTTAAATAAATAAATTGTAAATTGCCGAACCATAAGTTTATAATTCTTCATGTACCTAGATTGGGACGCCTCTTTAGTTAAATCGAATTATAAATGAGTGGGCTTATGTGTATCCGATATGACATGAGTACGAACTTGAACCCGAGGACTACCCCTCTAGAGAGGAACCTTCGGGACACGAACAAGAAGAACTACTCCGTCGCAAGTGCCATCACCCCTTCACAAACACCACACCGACGGATAACACACACTGAATTCTGGGACGGAATTCCTTTAACAGGGGTAGACTGTAACAACTCGTATTTTTCAGGTCATTACTCAACTATAAACTCAAAACATTTTACCTTGAAAGTTTGAACATTTACTTTAACGTACAACCGTTAGGTTAAATTGCGTACGGCGGAAAACAACCTTGAACGTATACCGACACTAGGCTACGTCTAGTCTACGTTAGATATGTACTATATGACTTTTACATGCATATTATATTAGTCAATTACATTTTTTGTTTTTATAAATTTTACGTAAGTCGTTTAAACTTGCATTTAATTTCATGCATGCATGCAATAACCAATTCAATCCACCACATTTGTAATATGTATATAATTACACTTTTATACACTTCAAAAATTCAAAACTCCCTCCCTCTTTATACCTCAATAACCGGCCCTCTACTTGTAGGTATTCCAACACTTTTTTTTTACTTTGAACTTGTAAATTGCCCTCACAATGACACCACTCCATTTTTGATTATACACAAGCATGTGACTTGGATCTTGACCATTCAACCATACCTTTTTGTTTCTATAAAAGGGAACCACCTAACTAGTTTTCATTACTCAAAACACACAAATCTATCTTGTTTCTCTCCATAATACACGACAACAAATACACACTTCCTCTATTCATTTTGGTAATTTGTTGATTTGGCTTAAAGCTTGGTTCAAAGGGTAATTGAAGTTATGGTTTTGGAGTTGCTAGTTTCGGGTTTTTCATTAGTTTCTTTGGGGCTTTTGTTCACTAATCATCATAAACTTCTTGTAAGCATTCCCATACTCATTCCATGTGTATATATCATTCCATGTCATTTTTATATCACCTATGTATGCTTGTTTGTGTTGAAATATGAGTTAAAGTTGGGTTAGAAAACACATAATTTGTTCCAGTTTTTCGGTCGTGTTCATCACTTTAGAAAACCATTTCAAAACATTTTTTTTTTGTCCAAGCCAATTTGCACACACTTAAATATATGTATTAAGATGTTCCCCGTTTAGTTTCGTAAATTTTTAGTTGATATGATATTTTTAATAAATGATACAGGATTGGTTGTCCAAAACCGACAGAAACTGAGTTCCGTTTGTAATTTGTAAAAACGACCACTTTAAACTCTATATGAGTAAAAATAGTAAACATGGCTATTGTAGAGGATGCATAGACCTAACCACAACAAGTTTGTTGGAGTCATGAAGTTAAGAAACGAAGGAGATACGGCCCGACAAGTCGGGTTATGTTTTCTGATTTTGGACAGCTTTGACACTTGTGTGTACTTTTGATTTTATAAAATAATTGGTGTAGAACTGAGACAAGTGGCTTACATTTTTGGAAATTAGACTCAAAACGATGAACCTAGGATTTTGAACCAAATGCTTCTTTAGAAACGAGTGAAATATAACCCGACGAAGTCGGAAATGTTTTGAAAAACCAGACAGCAGGTCCAAGTTTGTTTCGTATAAACAGACACCCGAATCATAGTTTCACGAATTGAGGCCTTGAAGTAATGCAAGTATACTCACCTACGTTTAATGATTTTAACGGAAAAAACGAGCTTAAAACAAAGTAGACACATTCAATTGAAGTCGGGTTAAACTTAATAAGTAACACAACTTTGCTTTTAGGGTTTTAAAGTGTTAAAAACACGTTTGTACTATTTTTATTAAACATTTGACTTACGTAACTTTGTAAAACCTCAATACAAGTGTATAAGGTTGATAAAACTTTGTAAAAGTCATACATGTTGCATGTTCCCTAAAACGACTTATTATTCTATGTCGCGTTTAGGAATTCCTTATCGTTATACTCACGTATTACTTTTCTGATTCACTACCTACTCAAGGTGAGTTTCATATCCCTACTTTTACTTGCTTTACTAATCGTTTTAACTACTTTGGGGGTGAGAATACATGCTCATTTACTTAAATACATTACTCGTTTCACTTAAATACATGCTCGTTTACTTAAATACATTACTCGTTTTACTTAAATAAATGCTCGTTTACTTAAATACATTGTTTGATTTTTATATATGGACACAATTACATAAAACATACATACATTTCATACCAAATTACTTTGTAACAAGTCTGAATATACCGGGCAACAAGACCGAATGTATCGGTTTAACATTCTGAATGTACCGGTCAAACATACATACATTTCACACATGACCGAATGAACCGGTCAAACAAACATTAAATCTTGTAGTCCACTTTTACAAATACTTAAACATATGAACTCACCCACTTTATGTTAACACATTTTAGCATGTATTTCTCACGACCTTATTTCTATTGGTTTAACTGCATGGAGAATGGCATAGTCGCATTCTGTGATTTCATTTTTTTTAAGGATTTGTTGCATTACTTAATGTTCGATTACAAACAAAAACTTCATTTTATTTTATTAAATTCTTGGGCTATGTCTTGTAAAACACTATTTCTTTAATTGAACATGTATTTTTTCAAACGACTCATGTAGAGGTCGTTCTTTGTACCTGGTAACTTTGTGCTATGAAGTCACGCCCCCGATTACCTTCCCGCTGCGACATTTTGGGGGTGTGACACTATATTAAAAGGCTTGGAGCATCAAAATTTATAGAGATAAAAATATAACTAGTTCATGTGTATGAATTAAAAGGAGAGAAACTAAAATGAGCCTAAGAGTGTATGGATTAAAGAGAGAGAGAAACTAAAGTGAGTCTAAGACCATCTATAATGGCTTGGTCAAAGGTCTCGATCGACACATCACCTGACGCGTCCCACCCATTACACCCTCCCCCTCGACGCATCCTAGACCCCCCAAAAAAAGAAGAAAGAAGTCGGTAGTAAATAGGATCGATTCGTTGGACAAAAAAAAAACTCAACATTTGAAAAGTCAGTTGTTGGTCATTCATTAAAAAGAATTTTAAAATAAATTAAGCTGCCCTATAAATACCGCACTATTTCTCTATTCTATATAAAATTTCAAACCAATCTTACTATAATATTTTCATCTGACATAATGTCTAAAAAAACTCCCAAAATTAAAACATCAAAAACCCAATTTCAACAAAACGTTCCAACACATATTCTAATTTTCGTTTGATCGGTCAGTCACAACCCACTAGTTTTCAACCTGAAGCCAACAAAACGTTCCAAATTTTGTTAGACTATTAGTTTAGTTTTTTTATTTTTATTGTAATATTTTTAATTTTATTAGCATTATTAATGTAATGTTTTTAATTATTAATAAAATTTTAATTTTAGTGTTTAAAAAATGAAAATGAAAAATAAATGGTGATCGCGGCCACCATTACGCTAGTTTGGTCATGAATAAAGTTGTAGAGTGAGAAATCTGAGTTGGCGTTGATATAACAGTGATGATCGCGGTTACCATTACACTTAGTCTAACCAACTTTTTAGAAAACTAAAAGGGGGTTGAATAGTTTTTCTTATTAAAAGTTCATTCTAAAAACTTATAGATCAACTTATGTAAATTTATTCTGGTGTGTGTGGACATCGATAGTTAGAGGTGAAAAAACAATACTACAAGACAGAGAAAGAAAGACACAACCATAACACAAATATTTATAGTGGTTCGACTACAAGGTCACCTTCCTTGCCATACTCCACTCCCTGAGTACCCAACTTATGAGTTCGTAAACACTACACATTACAAGCTCCTTATCTTGGCGGAGAAGCCTTCATAACGTCGCTTACAATTTATCCGGTACAAAGCTAAATAATTGGTTGTTCCACAAGGTAGAACCAAACCTATGTCGCCTACACTTTATCCGGTACAAGGCTAGATATCGAGTTCTTCCACAAGGTAGAATCACACCTACGTCGCCTGACACTTTATCCGGTACAAATCTAAATATCGAGTTCCTTTATAATTGAGGAACCACAACCTAACTACATCAACTTATCACAACACACATGTAGCATACTTAGGAAGAATCAACTACAAGAGGCACTTTTGCGATCTTGTGATGATGATGAAGCCTAGCAACCAATATATTTGAGCTTGCAAGTCCTCTATGAAAATGATCGTGATCTTACCTTTAAGAGGAACCTAGAGAATCACTAAGGAAAAAAGGCACATGAAAGATCCTAAGATCTGAGGTTAGAGAGACAACAATATAAAGATAATATGTGTGTGAAGTAGGTAAAAAGAAGAGGAAATAACTATTTATAGGCAAACAGTCCTCTGATCAGTCGGATCCGTTGAATCATTTCCCAGAGGGATTCGGCCAGTGCAATCCAAAAGATCCGACAACTGGCTCAGTCCAGTCCGGATTTTGGGTTACAATTTCAGTTTTTGGGTTATGGGTCATGGATACCCAACATGACGTCATGAATGATGCTATACACACTTTTGGTTATGGGTTATGGACTTTGGGTCATGGGTTATGGACTTTGGGTCATGGGTCATGGATTTTACCTACTTTGATTCATGCATGACGTAATGTGATAAGGATTTAAAACATACGTATTTAGGGGGTCATTTAAGCCCTAAATCGTTACATATTATATCCGTTACTGCTTAAAATTGTTTCTTTTCACATTTTAGGTCATTTGGAAGCAAAATACTAGAATGGAGCATTTTTGGACAAAAATGAGCGAAAATATGAAGAAAACGGCTAAGTCACGAAAACAAGGCTGAAAGAGTCTTCAGGACGGCGTCCCAACCTCAAAGGCGACGACGTCGGGTTCAAACATGGTCCAAACTCTCTCAAGCGAGGGCTAAGTTCACTTTTGGATCCTAATAAGTGACGGCGTTACTTGTATTTCTACATGTCCGTCGCACTTACTTTCTACACCAGACGGCCACTTCTTTCTCAAGATGGTGTCAGCTACAACCAGACGACATCACAAGCTCCAAGTGACGCCGTACCAATGATGACTTGGAAAAGACGAAACCATAATAGCGGTATCAGACGGCGTCACTAGCAAGAGGAGACGCCGTCGCAATTGTAAAATCTATATATAGACCTCGAATTTTCCAGTATTTGGTGTGCTATTTTGGAGAGCAAACCTAAAACGTTTATAGTCCAACTTGGACAGTTCCTTAGGATTCTAAAACGTCATTATTAATCAAAGATAAGTTTGTTTATCCATTATATCATCATGTTTGATCTTTGTACGATTGTTTGCTTGTGTTCTTGCTTCTCTATTATGTGTAACTAAATTAATTAGTGTTTGCTTAGATGCAATGAAACCTAGTCATTAATTATTATTAGGTTGTCTCTTGTTCAATTGGTTATCATGTTAGATTAAGAAAAAATGACTTCTTCTTTCATTGTTGTGAGCTTGAACGTCCTAAATAGCGATTATTAGCCCTATATTGCACTAGTAGGCTCCCGTCGTATTTATTGCGCGAGTTGCAGCTTGTAGATACTAGGATATTCAGGCAAAATACTTCGGTACTTGGCGATCTCGGGTGTTCTAGAGGAGACTTATACACTCATAGAATTAGGGAATTTGGCACCGCCCTATGATTAAAACATGGAATACAACGCACAAATTAAATAAGGATGTGACAATTCAACCGACTAATAAAAGATAACTAGGGAGTAAGCAGATCTAAGTAAACACGCTTTTAATTATCATAAGAACTCTTCCTACAATCTATAGCTTTAAATATTATTAATTAATAATTAGTTTTAATTTATTTTGTTAATTAGTTTAATTGGTAAAAGACAAACCCCGATATTTTAATTGCTTTCTAAAAAAATAAAAAAAATACTAAAAAGAATCACCCTCACCCTTGCCTTTTCGCCATACATCTCGACTAGCATCTCTATTCCTCTAGAAAATGATCAACCCCTTGGGCTTACTCATACTACACTGCAACGATTATGTACACTGCCTAGTGGGTTGTAAAACTTGCTCGCGAAAAAGGAAGTCTTTCGACACCGAACCACGCATCATAATACACATAGGTCATGGGTTATGGGTTATGGACAGTCCAAGCAACTTTGTATATTTATTTAGTTAGTTTATAACTATGTATTTTTATAAAAGGGTACCCGATAAAAGTTACTTATAAGTGTTTTTATATAAATGGTTTTGGTTTTATGTAAATTGTTTAACTAAACATGTTTGATAGTTTATTTGCTTAGTAAAATGAGTTAGTAAACTATTGGCTCAAAAACTTACATATTTTATTTATTTGTTAAAATGATTTTACGATTGTCATCGACAAAACATAAGAATATCGTAAGATATAAATAAAAAAATTCACACTTTATTTGTATTAGCAATCCCTCATTTTTGGTTGATGACAAAACATAAAATTATTTTAAGTAAAAATAAATTTTGTAAATTTTTGAATTAAGTTTTTACTCTTTTCTCCCTCTTTTTGTCGAAACAAAAAGAGTATCGAAAAGAAACTAATCTAAATAAGAAAGAAAAGAAATAGACTAGAAAGAGTTTATAAAGAGATTAAAAAAAAATAAAAAATAAAAAAAATAGGTAGTGCATATTTGCTTCATCTTGATGAGTGTTACCGCTTAGTGAGGGCGTCAAGTATTTTAGGAAGGCTAAGAGGAGAATATTGCAAGATTTGCTTTAACGAAAGCTCCCCCTTATTGAGGGTGTCAAATATCCAAGTGAGTTTTGAAAATCTACAAAACAAATGTTAGAATGTAAGCATATAGTATGATTTTGCAGAAAATAAATTGAAATATGTCTCATATTTGTTTCTGAGCACCCGGATCCATTTCTGAATGGATCCACCAGGTACAAACTTTGGGATCCGGCTATTTGCACTGTTAGTAGCAGTTTAATGTATGATAAACCATAAAAGAAGATAACAAACACTGTAATATGCTAAGAAAACATGCATAATCAAGTAAGTCCATGTAATGAAACAATAAAAGTGGTACAATAATGACCAATCTAAAAACTAAGAACGTGGTCTATACAATTAAGAAATCCTAATGAGAAAGACTAAAACTAAACTTAAGCTAGACCATAAGAAGAAATAAGGATGGCCACTTATGCTTTCACTTATTTTCAAGGTTTCTAGTGGTGTTTAGGTTTGTTAATGTCATTGAGACGTTAAAGAAAATGATAAAATATGAAACACATTTCATTGCGCACTTCATGAACTAAGGCTTAAGTTTGTTGGCAATGATAGCAAGTTTCTTTATGACTTGGTGTGGTGAAGTGTGAGGTTTAGCAAAGGAGAGTTGTTGAGATTTAATGGGAGAAATTATTGTTGTTTGGGTAGAAATAGGAGTGAGTTGAGGTGTTTGTTCACTAAATGGTTGAGAGTTTGGTTGAAAAGGTGCAAGTGATGGTGTTGTCTCAATAGAAGCAAGTGGTGGTAATGATTTGATAGGAGCAAGTTGTGATAGTGCTGGTTCAACGGAAGGTGGAGTTTCGATGTAGTTAAGTGAGGGTTTTTTAACGGGTGAAGATTCGGTTGATGAGATTTCATAGACAATGCGAGCGGTTTTTCTAGGAGGGCTTCTAGTTGAGGAACGAGAACTGGGTATTTTAGTCATGCTTAGAGATGCTTTAAAAGATGAGGTTTCAGCTGAGTAAGGTGAAGTTGAGGTGTGGTTTTGAAGCACAAACACAAGTGGTTTAAGTAGTGAAGGATCATGCAAGAAAATTAAAGCTTAAACCACTGAGATCTTTCAAATTGCAATCATTTGCATGGATAAAGGTCAACTACTGAGATACAATCTTCCAGGAGAGTTATTAAAGACGATGTTGAGTGTTGGAATGGATAAAGGTGAGCTTTGAATGTTTATAGAAGTTTTCAACTATCTCTGTTTGCTCGGATCTACCAGATCCTTCTAAAAAAGGATCCAGCTAGCTCTAGCCAAGGGATCTGGCTTACTAAGACATAAAAACAGGGAAATGATTAAGATTTAACTAACTCTATCCTATATAACTCGAGAGAATGAGTGTTAGGAGGTGTCTTAAATAGTGAAAATCCTGAGAACTTAAAACTAATGATGAGAAGTTGCTAATGATTGGTTTTATAGGAAAATGAGAGCTAAAGGAGGCTAATAAATGATCAAGGGTGAATCTAGTTAGTTTGGGGAATGATCAATGGTGATAATAATCATAGAATGATCAAGAAGAAAAATAGAAAACTTATTAAAAATTACAATAAATGAAAATTTGATTTTAGAGCATTTTAAATGTAAAAATGGGTAAAATAAATTTATAAAAAAGATAATTAATATGAAAACAAGTGAATTAGGATGTAAAAATGGGTAAAATAAATTTATAAAAAAGATAATTAATATGAAAACAAGTGAATTAAGATGAGGAGAAGAATGTGTAAGCACCAAAACGAAAAAATAGTGAGTATTTGAGAAATGATAAATCAAAAACATCTTAGAAGGGTCCTAAGTCATCATAAGAAAATATGGCATCTAGTGAGACTAAGGATAGCTCAATTATGATTAAGAGACTGTAAAAACCTAATCCAATGAGGTAAGAGGATGAGAAAGATGTAAAGATGTATAAATTCTAGGTCTGTGTAGCTGGTTCCTCCGGATCCCTTCTAAAAGGGATCCTCCTAGTTATATCAAAGGGATCCGGCGTATGAGACCAAAAACTAGACAGTGGGCTCGTAGAATTTTGCTTACTTCTCGAATGTCAATACTTATGTTTCTAACATTAAATATAAGTAAATTATAGTCTATGACAACAAGGAAAGCAAGAGAAATAGATGCTTGCCTAATCAAATGAGTTAACGGCCAACTTTTGACGTAAGATCAAAAGTGGTAAAATTTCCTAGTTAAGATTAATACATCTACAAGAGTTTGTTCTATCATCCATACTACATGAGTTTTCAGATTCACAAAGTTCAGCAAATATATCACATACATGACAAGTTTTAAAAGCAATGTATCATAATTGTTTGAGACCAACAACCGAATCAAATATAGTCACCTCACAACATCCATTACCTCTTCACTTTTTTTTGCCAATGAGAAAATGAGCAAGGCATTCAAACATTCCCTTGGTTTGTTGGAATTCTTGCGAAGGACTTGGAATGCTAGGAAATTGATCAATGTACGAGACAATATCAAGATGATAATTTTGGATTGGGTCATTTGGATCAATTTCGACTTCATCAGAAGAGTCGGTGGGAGGATGTGGCCTTTTACCTTCAATCATGAACCTCTTAGCACGTCTCTCTGTAAGAGGTACCATGACATGATCGACAAGAAAATGGTCATCGTTCATGGTTGAAGGTCACATTCCATGAATGTATCTTGCAAGGCGAGTGAGAAGCATTGCATAGGGGAATACCATCTTGTCAGTTTTGAAGACATTAACCATTCTATTTGCAATGTAGTAAGTGAGTTTGAAAGGTTTTTGTCGGATGAGACAATTGGTCATATAGACAATACAAGCATTGGGATGATCTTTGTTTCCAGCTAGACAAATGGCATTTTCTCTTAGGATTTCTTCCCACTTATTGTAAAGTGGAAACATCTTAGAATGCTCCATTTGGAATGGATCACGATGAATGAGTTCGGATTTTCGAGTGAAACAATTTGGTGAAATTCTTTCGACAAAGACAGTGTTTCTTACCACAATGGGGTCATCAACAGGAGTGTGGTAAACCTAGTTTGGATCGACAATTGGTTGAGTTTAGAAATAGACTAATCGTTTGAATACATACAGACACCATGACATGGAATGCGAAGGATTTCGGCAAACACAGTGAGGGGTATGAAAATGGTTTGGTTATTGATGTTGAATGAGATAGAGATTGTTCCATCATCATTGCGAATGATTTAGACATTTTTGTAGAATTCTAGAACGAATACTGGACATATTTGTTCATTGATTTCAAGGAGGCAATGGAAATTGATTCGTGAAAAAACTTGAGGAATGTTGGTATCATCAAGGAATGCTTGATCAACAACATGTCCTTCATGAAAGAGACGTTTTTGGAGCATCTTGAATGCTTTTCGATCATCGGGAGAGATGTTGTCTTTTCGATGGTGTCGAGGAATGTAGTGAACGGTGTCATGGTGGTCTTGTTTAGTTGACTTAGGCATGTTAGAACCTAGAGTAAAACGTAATACAACGAATTAAGGTATGTGCTAATGAATTGTGTGTTTATGTGAGTTTACGTATTAATAAGTATTTTGAATCAAATAAGTTTTGAGAATTATCACAATTTGGTTTGAGATTTTTACATTTTAACTAGCTTGACATTATGAATTTTAACATATCCTTTTTGTATTAACAATGCTAAACACTTTTCTTAATCTTTTATGATTATGGCGTAGAAAATCATTTTGTTGTGGTTTTGAGAAAATCCTTTTGATAAACATGTAATTTCTAACCAGGATAGTTTTCTTAGGTGATTAATATACACAATGTGATATCAATTAAGAGTTAATTGTGAAAAAAACCCATTTGGATCAAAATTAGGAGCTAAAAACCTAGAATTTGATAAATTATAATTTAGTGAAATTCATTACTTACAAAGATGATTAGTTCACAAGAAAGGATGATGATTTAGCTCCAAGAGGAATGGGAGTTATGTTTAGATCAAATTGAGAATAAAAGAGTAAAGTAGAAGTGCACAGTGATCATCAAACTTATAACCAGTTTGCTGATATGCCGGTTCTGCCAGATCCATTGGAAATGGATCCGACACCTTATAGCCAAGGGATCCGGCAATTCAGTAATCTCACAGATTAGTATGTTTGTGACGTAAGATTTTGATCCTAATTATTTTGAGTTCAATGTTTATTAGTATAGATTATGATGAGACACTTAATGATCCTAAGTCTTTGGTGTGGTTTGAGACAGACGAGGATTTATGTATATGAAATATCCAAAGTCGTAAAAACGAGAAATAAAATGAACACGAGATAAAGTAAACAAAACAAATATCATATTCAATTTGTTTCAATGCATAATGCAATACAAAGGATTAGATAAACAATAAAAACATAAATGCCTAGCACAAGGTACAAGGCTCCACGCGTGAACTTAATCATTGGGTAGACGAGCGCGGCGAGAGAAATGATGTTGATCATAAGGATGATACTAAACATTTTTTGTGGAGATTATCATCTTCTTTTGAGAGAGTTGTTACGAGTTAAGTGTTAATTTGAATTTTGAATTGTGAATGAGAGGGATTAGATAAAATAAGAGTTTGAGGTGATGGTTCGAATAGATGTGGGAGTTTATGAAGAGGGATTTTTAAATGTTGTGGTTTGATATTTACACATATTTTACATTGAGGTTAGAAAACATAGATTTTAGACACACCGAATCATTTAAGACAAACATGATTCTCGAAGAAATTATACGAAGAAAGAAACATGTAATTATATGAAAAATTAGCAAAGCTACATAATAAACATATTATTACATATAAGTAAAGATAATTCTAGCTAGAGGCAAGAAAACACGTGTCAAGAGAAAGGTTTATTTAAAGAGGAAACATACATTTTCTTTTCTTTTAGAAAATTCTTGAGACCGTTTTCAAGAAATACCTTCATAAGCTTTTTGACACATTTGAAGGCTTTTTGACAAAGGATTATGATATATCCTTTTAGTGTGTCAACTTTGATCTTTCCTCAGTTTAAAAAGTATTCGAAGTTTTCTATCATGAAGATACTTAAAAAAATATTTGAAGTATTTAACCAACTAGTAGAGATGAAATATTGGAAGTAATATTATCCAAACTATCAATATATTAATTCAGATTTAAAATAGATTTAAAGTTAGATAAAAGACTTTCCTTCTTTGTAGTTTTCAAAACATTCACGGACTGTTTCAAGTTTTTAAAGTACAATATACTCTAAGAAACTTGGTAACGAAGCTGTGATGCCAATTGCAGAAAACTAGAAGGGGGTTTGAATAGTTTTTCTCATTAAAACGTCATTTTAAAAACTTTTAGATCGACTTATGTGAATCTATTATGATGTGTGTGGATATTGAAAGTTAGATGTGAAAAAACAATAGTACGAGGTAGAGAAAGAAAGACAAAACCATAACACAAGGATTTATAGTGGTTCGACTATAAGGTCATCTTCTTTGCCCTACTCCACTCCCCGAGTACCCAATTGTAGAGTTCGTAAACACTACACACCACAAGCACCTTATCTTGGTGGAGAAGTGTAGGATATTGGAAATTCAACCTCCCTTATGGATTATCATTGACAGAATATATATAGTACAAATACAACAATATATCCTATATACAAGGAACACAATATCTTAATAACCAACTAGGAGATATATACTAACTAGGAGATTTTATCCTTAATACCCCCCATCAAGCGAGACGGCGGAGGACCAACACACAATTGATTTCGAAAATGCTCAAAAAGTGGTATAGGAAGACTCTTTGTAAAAATATCCGCTAGTTGAAGCTTGGTAGGAACATAACGAGTGTAAATTTTTTCCAGATGATACGAGCTCACGAACAAAGTGATAGTTCAAGTCAATATGCTTAGCCCTTTTATACGCGACGGGTTTCTGGCTAAGAAATAGAGAACTCCGATTATCACAAAGGACAATAGGTCGATCAGGAGGCAAGACATGCAACTTGCAAAGAAGATGAGTTACCCATACAATTTCTACAGCATTGTTAGCCATAGCCCGATATTCAGATTCACAACTTGAACGAGAGATTGTGGGTTGTTTCTTTGCACTCCATGAAACAAGATTACCACCTAGAAAAATTGAATATCCGTACGTAGAACGCCGAGTCTCTAGACAACGAGACCAATCGACATCTGATTAGCATACCAAGGATGGTTTAGACGAGTGCCGAAAAGAAATACCATAAGAAATTGTGCCTTTCACATACCGAATAATCCGTTTGACTGCCTGAAAGTGGTCACTGGTTGGGGCATGAAGGTATTGACTAACTTGATTTACCGCATATGGTAAACCAGGTCGAGTAATCGTGAGATATTGGAGAGCTCCAACAAGCGAGCGATATTAGTAGGGTCATCAAAAAGAGCACCTTTACTGGACAGAACATCCGAAGTCGATAAAGGTGTTCCTACAGGTTTAGCATCAAGCAAACGAGTATGCGCAAGAACATCATTGGCATATTTGGCTTCGCTTAAAAACAAGCCATCTCCGTCATATGTAACTTCGAGACCAAGAAAGTAGCTTAGGCGACCCAAATCTTTAATTGCAAACTCCTTATTAAGGTAAAAAATAAATCGCTTTATGGTCTCCGGATGATTACCTGTAAGAATGAGATCATCAACATATACCAATAAATAAAGAGTACATGAACCATGTTGATAGACAAACAATGACGTGTCTGCCCGACTACAAACAAAGCCCAAGCGTTGAAGGAAAGAGCTAAGGCGATGGAACCAAGCCCGTGGAGCCTGCTTTAAACCATACAATGCTTTCTTTAGCAGACAAACATGACCCGAAAATCGTGAATCAATGAAACCCGGTGGCTGCTCCATGAAAAAAAATTTAGTCTGAAGCCCATTTAAAAAGGCATTCTTAACATCTAATTGATGTAGAGACCATCGATTCAACACATCTAAAGAAAGAATGATTCTAAATGTTGATGCTTTAACCACGAGACTAAAAGTAAGAGAATAGTCAAGGCATGGAATCTGAGTAAAGCCTTGTGCAACAAGACGAGCTTTGAAACGATCCACAGTTCCATCTGCATGATATTTGGTTCGGAAAACCCACTTAGATCCCACAACATTTGCTGATTTTGGTCTAGGAACCAAATCCCATGTATTATTAGATTGCAAAGCACACATTTCCTCTTACATAGCCGCAAACCATTTAGGTTTTTTGAGAGATGACTTAACCCCTTTTGGCTCCTTACTCGAAAAAAGAGCTGCATGAAGGGGATTTTTCGTAACTTGAGCAAGATCGGCGATGTGGCGAGGTTTAAAAGTACCAGCTTTGGAGCGTGTAGTCATAGGATGAACCGATGTAGAAGGAGCTGGTGGAGGAGGGTTAGCGGGCATAGGATGCTGAACTGGTTGAGGAGTTGTTTCAGTAGGTGGAGATGGTGGGGATGGTGGCTCAGGCATTGGTGCTGGTGATGGTGGATTAGGCGGCTGAATTGGACCAGTCGGTTGGACATGCGGTTCACCAGTTGTGGAAAGGGTAGAGGTGCAAATCGAACAAGGATTTGAAGGCTTAGGTTATGGAATAGGGTTAGGTAGAGGTTGCTTAGGCAGAGGTCTAATAGGTGTAGAAGATTGTGGTTCATGGTAACTTGAAAAAACCAGAGATGCTAAATCAACTTTCTCCATGGTTCCCGTAAACGGAAAAGAGTATTCATCAAACTGAGCATGTCGTGTTGTATAGATACGGGAAGTGGATAAATCTAAACACCGACAGCCTTTATAGTTTGTATTATAGCCAATAAATACACAAGAAAGGCTTCGAGGTGCAAGTTTGTGTTGCGCATAATCCCGAAGATAAGGAAAAACCCGACACCCATAAGTTCAAAAGGTGTCATAATTTGGTAGAGAACCAAACAGTAATTCAAAGGGACTCTTATTGCGAAGGATCTTTGACGGTAGCCGATTGATAATATATGTAGCGGAAGTGAATGCCTCTACCCAATAAGAAGCCGGGTCATGAGCATTAAAAAGCATTGCAAGACCAGTCTCAGTAATGTGACGGTGTTTACGCTCAGCCCGACCATTTTGTTGTGGCGTATATGGGCATGAAATACGATGATGAGTGTCATTCTTCATAAAAAGAGTCCGTATTCGGGTGTTTAAAAATTCAGTTCCACCATCACTTTGAAAGATTTTAATTTTGCTGGAAAATTGAGTTTAAACAAATGTTAAAAATGCCGGCAACACAACAGAGACCTCCGATTTAGTCTTAAGAGGATAGAACCACGTGAAACGAGAAAAATCATCCCCAGGGAGAAGAGAGTTGAAAGGACCGTAGGTTTAGGCTGATACCATGTAGGATATTGGAAATTCAACCTCCCTTATGGATTATCATTGACAAAATATATATAGTACAAATACAACAATATATCCTATATACAAGGAACACAATATCTTAATAACCAACTAGGAGATATATACTAACTAGGAGATTTTATCCTTAATAAGAAGCCTTCACAATGTAGCTTACAATTTATCCGGTACAAAGCTAGATACCGAGTTCTCCCACAAGGTAGAATCACACCTACGTCGCTTACACTTTATCCGATACAAAGCTAAATATTGAGTTCATTTACAATGGAGGAACCACAACCCAACTACACCAACTTATCACAACACACCTATAGCATACTTAGGAAGAATCAACTAAAAGAGGCAATTCTGTAATTTTTTGATGATGACGAAGCCTAGCAACCCATGTCTTCGAGCTTGCAAGTCTTCTGTGCAAATGATTGTGATCTCGTCTTTAAGAGGAACCTAAAGAATCACTAAAGAAAAAGGTATATGGAAGATCATAAGATCTGAGGTTAGAAAAACAATAATATAGAGGGAATATGTGTGTGAAGTAGGTAAAAATAAATCAGAAAATGGCCAACTATTTATAGGAAAATTATCCTTTGATCAGCTGGATCCTCCGAATCCTTTTCCAGAGGGATCCGGTTAGTGCAATCCAAGGGATCTGGCAACTGGGTCAGTCCAATCCGAATTTTGGGTTATAATTCCAAGTTTTGGGTTATGGGTCATGGGTACCCAACATGATGTCATGCGTGATGCAATACACACTTTAGGTTATGGGTTATTGACTTTGGGTCATGGGTCATGGACTTTGGGCCAGGGTCATGGGTTATGGGTTATGGATAGTCCAAGCTATGTTGCATGTTTATTTGGTTAGTTTATAATTATGTATTTTTATAAAAGTGTAAGTAACAAAAGTTACTTATAAGTGTTTTTTATAAAAATGGTTTTGATTTTATGTAAAATATTTAACTAAACATGTTTGATGGTTTATTTGTTTAGTGAAATGAATTAATATACTATTGGCTAAAAAACTTACGTATTTTATTTATTTCATTAAAATGATTATACGATTGTTATCGACCAAACATAAGAATATCGTAAAATATAAATAAACGTTTTTACGGTTTTTAAGTATTAACTAATCATACAATGCTAAATATGTTAGTTGAGATGTTTACGAATTTTATGATGTCGTTTCGGTGTAGAAGCAAGTTTATGAGTTTAGTAATTTTTAAAAGAAAGAATTACATATATATCTAATAAAACTTTTAAAATTACATATTTTTCCAAGGCATAAGTTTTCAATACATGATATATAAGTATGCTTTGAAAAAATATGTAAATATTTAAATTTTTTTGAGGATATATGTAAACGACTTTTTTTATATTTAAGTTTTTTTGAGGATATATCTAAATGCTTTTTTTTTTTTTATAAATGATATAAAAATACTGTAAAGTTGGTAAAGTCCACAACATTAAAAATGCTCTAAAACACATATGAGATGTTATCATGATGATATTAGTTACACAAGTGAAAATGTTTCCTCTCTGCTATTAAAATTAGGACTAAAAGTTATCGAATGTAAAAAAAATGCGGTTAGTTAGTGACTAATCAAAAACATTATATACTACTGTATTTTCAAGTTTTGTATGCGTTTTGTACAATACTTTTAAAGCACAATTTAGATAAATATAAAATTTTCAAATATTAGTTGGAAAGATATTAAATTACCCTTTTCTAAAAACTAAAGCAAATTTTGTTTGACAAAAAGCATTTTTTAATGAAACATTGTGGTTTATATTTTAGAAAAAACTAGTCACTTTTCAAAAGGTTTTTAAGATTGGGATCTTACCCAAAATCGTTTTCGTTTTTGCAAGATCGTGATCGTAAGATCGGATCACGATCTTAATATCCTACTCTAATGTTATTTCTTAATAGTTTTTGTAATATCATACAAATCTATAAATTATTATACATTATAAACACAAAATACTATGAATGTTTCATAAAAATGTTGTCTTAAACTATAATTATGAAATGTTTAAAAGGTTAACATGTTGTTTTTTGAATTCTACAAAAAAACAACTCATAAATTTGTAGATTTTTAGTTTGTAATCCGAGAAAAGTAAGATCGGATCGGATTAAATCTTAAGATCATATGGTCAAGATCGGGATCCTATAAGATCTTAAGCTTGCAAAGATCCTATGTAGGATCCAGATCGTTTTTGCTTTACAGTATCGTAAAATCGTAAGATCCTAATATCAGGATCGAGATCCTGACAACTATGACAAAAACAAAAAGACAATACCAAAAATCTAAATCAGAAAAGATAGAAATTTTTAAAAAACAACAGTGACACATACATTTTTATTTTTTATTTCCATCCACATGGTTGTCACCACAAGTTTACAACCTTACAACAACAACAACATACCCGATCCCGTCGTGACGAGATATGATGAAGGTATAATATAGATATATCCTACCACTACCTCATGGGTAAACCTTAGAGTAAGGAGGCTATTTTAAAAAAAAACCTCCGGCAAGTGTGCAAAAGAAGATCAAGTGTGAAAGAGAGCACCAACAACGATGAACAAACAAACTACAAAAGGAAAAACAAACCATACAAGCAACAAAGCAGATAAACAGAAAACCATCAAAAGAACATAAAAAGCATAAGCAAACGCTGCAAGCGACCCGAAAAAACAAGCAAACAAGCATATAAACCAAATAGAAACAATCACAAAAAACATAAAAGGCATAAACATAAACATACACAAAAACATAAACACCAAACAAACAAACGAGCAAACAGAGCAGAAAAGTAGAGACGAACACAGAAACATAAACATACAAAGCAAACGCAACCAAAATCCAAAAAGAAAAGAAAAGAAAAAAAAAAACGCAAAAAAAAACAGAAAGACACGGGCAAAGTGAAGGAGGACAATAGAGGATTCACCTCCTATTACACTAGTCTTTAATCATATATAGTGGCTACAGTTTTTTTATTAGTTGTGTTTATCATTTAGAAAAAATTAAGATTTTTCACGAAAACTAATAATCCTCAAGTCTTAAATCATAGTCAATGTTTTTTTTTCGTAATATACTAAATTAGTTGTCAACTGTTTTAATAGATATGTTTGATCAAGTTTACTGGATTCTCCTACACACATAACAACATTATATGATATTTTTTTTAGTTATTCTTACTCTGCATTTAAACCGTCAATTATAACACTTGTCAGGATTCTGTTAGCAAGAGATTAAGTAAGAACAATTTGTAAGAGGAAATAGAATTTTTCATATTAATGTATTAATTAAAGCTAAAATTGTTATTTTAATAAAATTAATAACAAAAAAATCATTAATACTACTCAGTATGATTTTCCTAGTATTTCCTAACAAAATTATATCATCAAAAGCTTTTTATTTTTGCGAGGTAATGTGAGGTGGGGATGGGGGATTGGGTACTCAGAAGCACATGTGGGATACTGACTAGGGTTGATTATTAAATTGGAGTGAACCCTACATGCAGGGTTGTGTAACAGACTAAGGACAAATAATGTGTGCAGTAGTGATGGAGTTTGAGGGTAAATTGGTAAATTTTTAATCTGAGAGAGAATCTATTTAAGTATTTAACACTGCAAATGACACAGTTTGTAGATACACTCTATCTTTAATTTAATTACAGTACTTCTTTTGTTGAGTAAAGTATTTAATGTAACGTATAGGATACAGTTTCTGTCTCTTTTACCATTCTTATCTTTCATCCAAATTTTTGGTCAAAATTTTGTTATAACATTTTCAGTATCTTTATCATTGTTACGTGTGACTTTGATAGATTTTGATTTTGGCTGGAATTGAGAAAGGGTCATACTATTGCAACCCCCCCTACCCCCTAGCTGTCACCTTGTCCCTCCTTTGTCCCCCCGTTTTTTCCAGTACAACACAGTTTTTTGTCAGTTTCTGTTCCGTATTTCTGACAGTTTTAAGCGTTTGACTTATTAAACTTTATATTTACAGTTCCGTATTTTCAGGTTTATAGCTTTTTGATATAAACAAAATTAAAAAAATAAAAAAAAAATAAAAAAAAAATAAAAAAAAACAAAAAAAAAGGGGGGGGGGGGAGGTCTTAATAACCAAATAGGGGGTGGTAATAACTCAACCCTTGAGAAATTCATAAGGCATCATGATTGACATATGTTTTTTATGTATACTTGATTACAAGAATACAAATGTAACATTGTAATATATAGACCTGCCCAGCATAGTTTGGTCTAATTTTACTAAAGTAAAGTTTAATTATTCTCGTAAATAGTAAGAAATAGTAACTTTTCTTTGCCAGTGAACATGTGCTCTTGTTTTGATTTTGGTGTGTTTGACCCACTAAATTTGGTGTGAAACTTTTTATTCAGGATATTTGTGGCTTCTATGCTTATATTTGTAAAATGTAAAAAGACATGTAATAAAGAAACCTAAGTAGAGTTTAAGTAATTTGAATTTGCTTAACCGAATAAGGTCAATCGTATTTTAAAGACCATTATTTCATTCTTCAACACCATAAGTTTTAGTTTTTGATCATTCAACTAAGATATTTTCAGCCTATCCTCCTGTAGACGTGCCCCAAGTATGTCCTCACGTTACTTTGAAACCCTTTTAGCTAACCAAAGAGCCTGTTAAGTATGTGGGGCACGTTTTCTCTATTATCTATATATAACTATTATCTTGAATGGTGTCGCTTAGATATTTAAATATTTAATGTTATACATAGAAGAAAAAAAGAAAAGAAAAATACCAGTGGTGAAGCATTACTGCGTGCCTTCGCATCCCTTCTATTCCCAATAGTCCGATTAATCTATTGTCCCTCATTCCCTTCCCTAGGAACATAGAAAATGGAATATCTTTTCAAAGATGAATACTTGATTTTTGGTGACAGTTATTCTAAAATAGGCGTTGATAATCACAATTTTTTTATTTATACATACATCATAATTATGTAATAATGTCTTACAATGTATATTAAAATGTTATACAGTGTAATATATGTATAAGAAAAAACGGTGTGAGTATCAACCCCTTCTAAAATGCAAGGGAAATTATTTGCATATTTCATTTTTTTATTGAGACACTTTAAATTAGGTATTAGACTGTTATACTGTGTATGTTAGGGGTGTGCACGGTTCGGTTTGGGTCGATTTTTGGCTAAAACCAAAACCGAACCACAATTTTCGGTTTTTGTAGGACTCAAAACCGAAACCGTTCGGTTTTTGACGGTTCGGTTTTTTCGGTTTGTTATTGGTTTCGGTTCGGTTTTTCGGTTTTTTTTTATTTCTAACCGTTAATATTTGGGTATGGCCAAATTACCAACAAACTTGTTTTACGTAAAAAAATTAGTTATTCTTCTTTACTTTTTTTTCAATCTAAGCATAATAATGTTTATTGCATAATTGTACAATTACAAACATATAAATGAGACATACACATACAAGTGAACATACACGTAATATAATCATTATCGAATACTTATTGATATATTCACACAAAACACGCGACACGATAAACACACATATAAATATAAACATTAAGATAAATATATAATAAATCCACTCATAAAATGAATGTGAATTTATAAACTTGATTTATTTAGTTATTTAATCATATTATATTAATTAAATATTATTATATTCCGTATAACAAAACCGGTTCGGTTCGGTTTGGTTTTTGCGGTTTGGTTTTTGGACGAAAACTGAAACCGAACCGCATTTTTCGGTTTCTAAAAAAGTAAAAACCGAACCATCGTTTTTTTTTTCTGTTCGGTTTTTTGGGTTTTCGGTTCAGTTCGGTTTCGGTTTTTTCGGTTTGTTTTGCTCACCCCTAGTGTATATATCTCGCTTAAAATGCTTATACATAAGACTATAAAAGTGTGCAAATCAAAACAAAATGTGTGCAAATCAACTCTCAAAATGTAAAGGTGTAAATGACCCAGAACATTACCCAGATAAAATAGGTCGAAACCAAAGACGTTTGGGTTATAAATTAGCCGTGCGACCAACGCTTTTACAAATGAGTTAGGTTTCGGTTGATATTAATGATGTTGAATTTACTTAAAACAAATGAAGGTTCCTTCGGACACTATGATGTCGTGTCTTTCAGTTACCTACACAAGGAAGAAACACGCGTTAGTCTCGTCTTGGGTTTTACTCCAAGATCAAGCTTCGGCGTGAGAATAAGTATATATGTCAAAAGGCGTGACAATAAATGATAGAGTAAATGTGCACTTGAAAGTTAGATGTGTCATAATGGAGGTGGGGGTATTTACACTACTCCAACATCGGTACCTGTGATGCTTTGAAAAGGAACATCGCCGAGCTATACCACATCTACGAACTAGATGTCAGACCATGCGTGAGACAATCCCGTCAAAATCCGGATAGACAGCGTGGTCCGGTCCTTGCAATGATTCATTGGATAAAAGTTGATATCTAAATAAAAGGGGCGTTCCTTCTTGTTTCCGTTAACGTGCCTTTCGGTAATGCCTTTTGACAATGTTTCCTGCCTGCTGTTCGACATGAGCCATCCGGCCATATACGCCAACAATCGCCTCATTAATACTAATACGTCAACCCGTATAATATATAACTTGAAATTCAAGTATCATGAGTTATACGATGTCATTTATATAAAGAAAACTAAACTACATGCCCTTATATTTATGTCTTAATATTCACATAGATTTTTTGCAGTATTTCATGGTAATTTACGTTTATGTCTAAATATTTATGGTGTTGCTTAGGTATATACTAACACTCAATGTGTTTAAGTTTGTTTTGAAATTTTCGATATGATTAACTAAAAATTGGGTTATGTTGGAGATATATCAACATGTCAAGTTGTCAACCCTTCAACTCGAACTTGTCAACCTAGGCGTGACAAGGATTGCCACCACTACTAAAATTGTTGGAAATGTATATATTTACAAACATGTGAATGTCCGGATTCGAACTCGTGACCACGGGATTGCACACATTAGCGAATGAGAATTAAAGTTAATAATTAATGTTTATGTTTACGATTAATTATTGCACATTAAGTCCGGTTAACGATCGTTATGTATTTAACGGAAAAATGACTAACGACCGTTAAATGGAAAAGAGAAGGACTAGAAATGGAAAACTTGGAAAGTTAAGGAATGGGCTTTGGGCTCTTCATGGTGGCCGGCCATAGGCTTCTCAAAGGCCCTAGTTCCCCTAACTTGTCCTCTAAGTTTTACCTACTAGTATATAAGGAGGGGTAGGTTCTAGGGTTTCATACACTTGTGCATTGAATTAACCCTAGACTTCTCCTCTCCTCTTTCTCTTGCATTGCTCGGCCGAACACCCCATTTGTTAGGGAGTTTGGTTTTGTTTTTGCATATACGAGGACTTGTGTTAGATCTAGCAATCGCTTGATTCGTTGGTTAATTCGTGTGTACAAGAACGTGGTTGTAAGACATTATTCTTACACCAATAAGTACTTCTTTGGTTTGCTTTGCTCGAGGGTGGTTTTGCTTTGCTCGAGGGATTTGATATTCGCAAGAGGTACGTTACGCATACTTTCAGTTAATTAATTTATTTGTTATGATCTTAAGTCTTCCGCTGTGTACTCTTGATGTCTTTATGTTTTATTTTATTTTATATATCATAAACTCAACAAAAATAACCCCGTGCAAATGTAATATTAGTTGGTACACAAAAATACTAGAGTAACTAAATTAGACTCATGTTCTTATTCAGAATAATGAAAAAGAACTAGCATACGAAACGAGCTAAGGGTTCATTATTAAACGGCAAAATGATGAAAATAAAAGCCTAACAACGAGCTAGGCAAGAATATCAAGTGAGCCTTGTAAAGCCTATTTGAGACATGACACATGAATAATTTGTTCTACAAGATCTTTCAAAGAAAATCTACAATGATATCTTGGGCTTCACGAGCAAGACATATATAATTTACTTTATAGTTTATACACACAACGTATATTTTGTGTTTTAAGTTTTCTGTAGATATCTTCGTAACTTCGTTATTCATTAGTGGGTTAAAGTGGAAAATGTATAGTGAACAATGAACACTACATACTGCCTATAGTAATACAAAGGTGGATTTCTAGGTGAAACTTGAAAGCTTTTTAGTTTTTAGTACTTCAAAATTGAAATTGTAATATCTACCTGGAAAATTGCATTTTATGTTGGGTCACTTTATATAAACCCTTCTATAAGAAAGGGTTGATGCTCACACAATTTTTTCTTATATTTATATCACACTGTATAATACTGTAATACATATTGTATAAGACAGTAATGCACAATTATAGTATAGGTATAAAAAAAATGGTGTGAGTATCAACACCCCTATAAAAAGGGTTTTCAATCATTGCATGCATCAAAAAATTGTACGATATGCATCGCGGTTTGTATATTTTGACCAAAACCCTTATTATCACTATTTTAAGAGGTTCTTATAACACATCCCTTTTCTGTTATCCAATATTTCACTCTTAACTTTTTAACATGTTGCTAAATCTATTAACTTTCCCTAAATAGAATAAAGTTAAAAATAATTTAGTTTGCTCAGTGTCACACAATACATTCATATGGTTTTTTTTGGCACAAAAACATCCATTTGTTAGAAAAGTCAGACAATACATCCATTCATTAATAAAGTCAGCCACCATAAATCGATGAGGACTAACGGTGCAAATTATTTCTTCGTTATCTTCTAAAACGAGAGAAAATATTTGCATCGTTAGTCATCAGGACAGATTGTGCAATTTTATTTTATTTTATTTATTTATTATTATTTTTTTGAATTAAATTAAAAAAGGGCAAGCAAGGCTCGAACTCAGGTCTCTTGCCTCACAAACCACCGCCACAACCACTGGACTAGGCGTCCAGTTGTGCTGATATCCCATTTCATATTTGTTTTAACCCTTTTTTCGTCGGATTTATAGTATATTAACCCGTTTAAGTTTGGGTCGGGTGGTTCATGGTGAACCGGGCCAGTTCTTGGAGCGGGGCCAGATCTGTTAGACTCGTTTTTTATGCTCTTTCTTCTGGTATCATTGGGGATTCATTTGGACTTAGATATAAATATATACGTGATTGATACTTGTCCGCCATTTTACGTTTTTGATTTATTTTCAATTCTTCAAACCTACAAAGTAAAATACTCGTCTGAAAAGTCATATTTTACTTTGTAAGTGTGAAAATTGAAAACGGAGCAAAAACGTGAAATTTCGGATAACTTTTGATCACATATATATTTTTATCGAAGTCCAAATAAATTGCTAATGAATCCCCGAGGATCCATTGGACTCGTTTTTTCGTTCTCTTTCTTCTGGTATCATCGGGGATTCATTCGAACTTTGATAAAAATATATACGTGATTTATACTTGTTTTAGATTTTATGTTTTTGCTTTGTTTTCAATTTGTCACACCTACAAAGTAAAATAATGACTTTTCGGACGAGTATTTTACTTTTTAGGTATGAAGAATTGAAAATGGAGCAAAAACATGAAATTTCGAACAAGTATCGATCACGTATATATTTTTATCGAAGTCCAAATGAATCACCAATGATACCAAAAGAAAGAGCACGAAAAAACGAGTCCAACGGATCTGGCACCGCCCCAAGAACCGGCCCGATTAACCATGACCGAGCGACTCAAACTTAAACCGGTTAATATACTATAAATCCGAAGAAAAAAGGGTTAAAACACATATGAAATGTGTTATTAACGCTACTAGACGCCCAGTCCGGTGGTCAGGGTAGTATTTGAGGCTTGCTTTGCCTCTTTTAATTTATTTAAAAAATAATAATTTGCACCGTTAGTCCTGAAGACTAACAATGCAAATATTTTCTTTCGAGTTAGAAGATAACAGAGAAATAACTTGCACCTTTAGATCCGGCTGATCCCTTCCAAAAGGGATCCGACAAGTGTTAAGCCATGGATCCGGCTAACTCGTAATACCAGTTCGTATTTTGGGTCACAAACCAGGTTTTGGGTTCTGGGTTATGGTCCATGGATAGGTGGTGTCATGCCTGATGTCAAAGTCATCTTTGGTTATGGGTTATGGACTTTGGGTCATGGGTCATCGACTTTGGGTCATGGGTTATGGATATTACCCATTTTAGATGTCATGCAATGGGTTACGGGTTTTGGGTCAAGCTCCATGGGTCATGGGTTTTGGGCATGGAATTTGGGTTTATGGATAGTCCAACATGTTTATATATTAACAAGTTATATTTTAGCATATATTTTTATAAAATGTAAGTAACAAAGTTTTTTGTAAATGTTTTATAAAAATGGTTTTGGTTTTATGTAAACTTATTAACTAAACATGTTTAAGGTTTACTTGTTTAGTGAAATGAGTTAGCAAACTTTTGGCTCAAAGCTTTACGTATTTTATTAATTTCGTTAAAATAATTTTACGTTTGTTATCGACAAATGTAGGATATTGGATTTCACTTACATATCATAACATTAACACAATGAGCATATAGATGATTTTAAAGAGAGAGAAAGTGGGATATTCTAGTAAGAGAAACTTGTAGAATATTAGATTACCAAAGAACATCCAACCCTCTACCTTGCTAGGTAGAGGGTATTCATAGGTTACAAACTAAACGACCTCCTGACGGCCTGTGGATCAGGGATACAGTGGGTAAAGACCCATCCTTCCTCCACGGTGTTGCACTAAACTAAACTATGCTGCAAACTAACTAATAAACTCCTAAATGACGAAACTAACGACAAATCTACGAGCTAACTTATGCTAGATAATAGTTGGGGTGACCGACTCTTCACTATGGAATTTTCTAATTCCTAACAATCTCCCCCTAAGGGAGGTCACCCAATGTTTTACACTTCAAATCCTAGCATTCTATTCTTGACTTTGTTCTTGAGCTCGTAGACTTTAATACTTCAACTTCGCAATCTTTGTGCATAAGTAGTGCAACTTCAAAGTCTGCATAGATTTGTACTTTAAAGTGGAGGTATTTAATGATCCATGAGATAATAATTATGAGCCATCTTTTGAGATCATCAGCTATGAAAAGTTCTCTAAGACATCCATTGTGGTGTTGGTTTACTGTGATGTTGTGACATTCGGACCGACATGCTCACTTTTTTGGATCATGATATCTTCACATCAGAGTAGCGGAAGCTTTAGTTGATTCATGATATTGGCAGCAGTGTTGCAGAAGCATGGAGTGAAAATATCAGAGTCATTGATGCACTTATCATGATTTCTTTTGAGATGAATGTGTAGTGTGAGCATGCGGCTATGGATTGACCGCTTCATTCTGATCAGCTGCAAACGTAGGATGTACCTGCATAAAACAGTTAGCAATAAAGCACATGAAAGTGTCTTTGATCACTTTCGTTGAATTGAGGTACACGACCCACGGTTCCCCGTTGATCAGTACAAGTACTTCCTGTGATCATGTAGGATTCCTAAGAATCTCATTGACAGGGTTTCGCAGCTGCTCTAGCTGTTCTCAAACCGGAACATCTCAAAGAAGACAACACGGAGTGAGTGAACCAGCGAATTTTAAGTCCACTGATTGATGAAAAGAGATTTGAAAAACAATCGTATATTGCTCAATAGAAATTGTTTTTGCAATACAACGAAGGTTTTACTGAAAATCAATTATCAATCATAAAAACACCTTTTGGTTTGAAAAATGAGTACACGGTCGATGTGCTAAAGAAAAGAGTTGTTAAGCACAAAGACCGGTTTTTCAAAGGTATCCGTCAATCCATAACCTGAACCAGGATTGATTCAAGAGATTGAATCGCCCCATTGTTTCTGTTCAGTTGTCACATGGTTGATCTATATAATAGATCTCACATGCCACCTACCAGGAGCTTGTTTGATGTTGGCTCCAGAAGGCTTTCCATCTTCATTGTGAATATGTAAACACATCACTCAGATGTTCTGGCAATACCACAAGGATAATGCGTAGGACTCAAGATATAATCTCTCTTTCCACATTGTGTGAAACAGAGAGTCTTCATTGAAAGTGTCCTAATGAGATTTATTGATGATCTCGTGGCTCTAGACTCAATTTTGTGCATATTTGGATCCTGTGCCGGAGACTAGGGAGAGGGTCTCCTTCTTCAATATCAACAATCTCTAAGAGAAAGTCGATAGATAATGTCGGTTCCCCGTGAGAATGAAACAAGTCCTTTTAAGAGGAACTTGAGTGGTTTAGAAAGTTGAAGTGTAGTGCGTCACTGGGTCCATGACGTCTTGTCTTCAATACCGATGTTACCATCAATAGCATATGAATTGAACCCGGTTTCTGCCCTAAGGTTGAATAAATGGAGGGCTATTTGTTTTCACCCTTTTCTCATTCAATTCTTTTTAATTCTTCAACCCCTTCAGTGCTTACCGAGACTTCATTGCAAGAACCTTGCTGGGTTTGTTCCAGTACTTGCTCTGCCTCAGTCCGCACTCTTCCCATATCTCACGTTTCTCCTTTTATCATTATACCTAAGGACTTCTACACTAACTAGTGGATTGTCCCTGGGTAGATCCCTCCGGTTCTGGCGGATCATGGGAACCAATACCTAACCTTATCATCCTTATATCACCGTACATAAAGTAAAGTTGGTCGGTCTATTTGGTATTGTTCATCTGCTATTGGAACCAATTGAAAACCATTTGAAAATCAATCCGGATACTTGTGATATATTATCAAAACATTTTGTACCTGAATTATTTTTTATATTTTTAGAATAAGTGCTCCCCCTCAACATGTGCATCAAATGTTTGAAATCGTTTTGCACACGGAGGCAAGAGGAAGAAATTACTTCTTTGATTACCATTTTCTAAAAGATATCACCATCACTTCCTTGATCAAATCAAGTAGATAAAGCATTTCCGGGAAGGATGAGGTTTCCATAAATTTGCTCCCCCTCAATATGTGCCTCTAGGTTTGAAAAGAGTTTTGCACATACTAGAGGGAACCCTTTATATTGAAGTGCAGGCATGATCACCAAGCGATTAGAAGCCATTTAACATACAATCAAGGTACCTTAGAAAACTGTAAAATTGTGTACCCTGAAGTCTTGAATTTGTTAAAAGAAAAATGCTCCCCCTTAATATATGCTTCGAGATTCGAAAATTGTTTATCACATATTAGAGAGCAGTATGCACAAAAACTGGTCATCTTTTAATCATCTTTCATATTTATATCACATTTTCTCCCCCGATAAAAAATTTCAAATCCTTTGAGATTTTGGATCTCAAGTGATTTAAATATGTATGAGACAAAAAACATTTGTTGGAGAAAAATGTGTCCGATTTTATATGAAAAGAAGAAGACACCACTGAAGTTCCCCTTTTTTGAAATAAGAGGAATCCACAGTACAAAACCTATCGCTATTACATGCATTACAGTAGTTCAAAGTTAGTACACCACATAATACACAGAATTAATACATAAGAGATGGAGTCCCAAAGATGTCTTTATTCCGTTCTCTGAAGGAGTTTGTAGTGACCATCCCGAAGCCTTCCACCAACAAAACTTTCAAGGCTGCGGAAGAACCGTCGTGTCTTGAGTCTTCGTCTGATTGCAGCAATGAAATGTTCACACCTCTTCAAGTCATCATCAGTCCAAAAAGTAGTCTTAACCCAAGATTTCATATCAATTTTGACTTCTTTCACTCTGGTGTCAAGTTCTTCTTTGACCAATTTGAGCGTACCGTCACTAAACTTGTAGAGCTCACATAGTCTCATAAGCATGCGAGTCCCATATCTGTCAGTATAGATGACGGCTCTCGGGGTGTCGAGGACTTTGTATTCATGATGAAATTCATGCCCTGTGGCACTCCATTTAGGACATGTAAGGTTTATCCTGGTTTGGTAGCTTTCCATGCCGAGTTGGAAGTCCTCAACTCGTTTTCGAATGACTAAGCCTCGAATCCAAAGAGTAACAACAGCAGATAGGGACTTTTTCTCACGGACAGGCAAATGCTCAAGGTGTCCTTGAATATTCAGAAGGTAGAGATCTTCGAAATCATTCGGCAGAAGATGTTTGAAGTCATTTTCTTCAATAGTATATTCTTTCAAATCTGATCTCTTAAGGACAATCTTCATCAAATACTCATATCCATATATCGGGAAGATCTCTACACAAACCACACTTAAGATACGGAGCTCGGATCTAACATTCTTGCGTCTTTTGTCAGCACTATGTCTTTCAATATAGAAGTTCTTCTTTTTGTACCACCAGTGTGAAATACCATATGATGCGGCAATGTCATATTTAAGTTCTTCATTGACCCAGAAACGATCAGGAACCATCTGTTCAAGCCCCTGATCAGAGTAGGTAGCAGCTTTCATCTTGGATATTGATAGTGCAGGTCTTCTTTCAGCAGAGTGACCACAAAGATAGTCCAAGTCATGGTTGAAGAAGAATTCAGCTTGAATGGTCATCTGACCAGGTTCACCACCAAGAGGAAGAGATTTGTGAACATTGAAGCGGCTAATTTGCTAACTGACTTGGTCATTGAGCATCTTATGGCATTCTTCCATTTGGTATTGAAGTTGATTGGCATCTGAATGGAAGACCTTAACAATTTCATAAGCAGGTCCTTCAAGATCTCTTGGAGTTAAGGATGAGATACTCTTCCGTTTACAAAACCATTTAATGAAGCTTCCCATATCACCAGTAAAGTGAAGAAGAGAGTCTTCAGCAGGTTCTTCATAATTGCTGGTGATAGTAGATACCCAATTGTTGTCGGGCATCATTGAGTCGGACTCAGGGATGGACCATGTAGGTTCTGGATAAGGAGGTCTATCTTCAACGATACAACTTTGAATTGTGTCCCTTGACGGTGCAACTCTGGATGTGCTGGGGCGTTTACCTGCCAGGTAATCATCAAACCAATCTTCTTCTGATGGCTTAGGAATATGCTTAATTGATGCATCATCTTCATCAGATTCTGACTCTGTCATGACATGCGACTCTTCGTGAACCATTTGAGCATCAGGAAAAGAGGTGGGTGTGGATGTGAACCTTGAATCAACAGTCGTCCAAGCAGCAAATTTCTTCTGAGTGCCTTGTTTACTTGTAGGACTTGATTGATTAGAAGGTTTTGGCGGTGATGATGGTGGTTGTGGTGGAGGTGTGTTGGTTGTCATAGAAGGTTCACCAGCTCCAGAAGTTCCAGCGCCCCCCGTTGGTGGTGGAGGTGGAGGAGGATCTTTACGGTCTTTCCTCAATGTTTCCAACACAATAGCTCTCCTTTTCCTTTTAGCTTCCTTTTCCTTGATGTCAATCATATACTGCTCATAATTGTCGAACTTAATGGATTCTTCAAGTGCCTCATAGAGTTTCTTGTGAACCTCATGCTTGTCCTCTTCAGCTTCATACATCTTTTCACACAGAGCTGCTCTCATGTCGGTGATAGGTAGGTCCTTGAATCGTCTAAGAAGTGGGGCCTCCATTGCCCATTCCACAGCATCCTTGACTTCCCCTTCAATGGCGGCAGCAACCCCTTCATTGAAGTTGAGGTGATCCAATCTATAGACACGATCCACAAGGGAATCAACAGATTTAGGAAGTTGCCTTTCAAGGGCTTCTATCCTTTTTACAGCTGTGTCCAGTAGTTGATCTGAGGTAAGGATCTGAGGTGGTGAAGCTGGTGGAGCATCCACATCAGCAACTGTAATGACAGGTTCAGGGGTTGGTGACGATGTAGGTGGTGTTCGTACAGTTGATTGAGCAGGTTTGGGAGGTGGAAGTTCAGTTGTGAGTGAAGATGCTGACATCGGAGGAATTGTTGATGTATCTTGCTGAATGTTGACCGTAACCATGGATTGTGCAGTATCTAAGGGTTTGTCATTTATGTATTGATCTCCGAAAGTGAAGTCTGTATCGAAGTCCTTGAGTGAAGATAGAGAGTTGGTAGACAGATTTGGTTCATTCATCTGCAAGGTCTCATCAGATCTTGTCTCAAGATTCTCCTGCGAGCCTTTTTGCAACAGAGCATCAACATTCTGGCCAGATTGAGTCTCACTAAGTGTATGGTTTTCTTTAAACGTTTCAGGCACTTTGTCCGCTCCAGATTGTTCTTTAGCAGGAGATGATTTTGTTCTTCTCTTCAGCTCATATTGATTGGTGGTGCTTGATGGAGATGATGAGATTGTTATAAGCATGTGAGCTGCTTGTTCTGTTTCAACACTAGCAACCCCTTTTCCTTTGTCTTTTATGGTTGAGGTGGATTGTCGAGGCACTTGATCAGGTTCTCTTAACACGATTCCTCCAACTGGGGCTTTTATATTCTGACTCTCTAGGCTTGATACATGTGTCCAGTGATGATGTCGGATGCTCTTAAAATGCTGTTCTGATAACCCAACCCAATTAGAAAGACAATCAGATCGTCAGCACCAGGTGGAGATTCAGAACGAAGGTTAGGGTTACATGGGGTGATTCCAAGAGCCTTGCTCAGAATAGCAGAATCAATCGTGAACTCCCTGTCATCCAATTTGCAAGAGTATTGAGCTGTGATTTTGTCCCATTGAATGGTGTTCCAGAATTGTTGAATGTAAATGGTGGGAATTAAGCATTGCTTGGTAATAGCACCGAAGAAGTTTGTGTTCTTGAGGATGTCAATAGACACTTTGAGTATCGGATTTTGTTGTAGCTTTTGTAGGTCCACATAACAGTTACTTTTTCCAATATCAGCCCATTGACTCCTGGGAAGGATTTCTTCGTCTGAGAGAACTTTGGATGATGCCGAAGGGGTAACGCTCTTTTCAGGGTTTAAACTTGCCATTGATGATCTGAGTAAACATACAATCAACAGTAATGATTGGGAACGAGTTAGATAATAAATGATAAGTGAGACAACATTGAGAGCACCCTTATGACATAGACACATAGAAATAGTAACTCAGAAGGAGTCCCCAAAACACATATAGAGAATGATTGAGTGGCATAAGTGAGATATTTCAATGAAGTAGAATCCTTTAGATAAATTTTCACACGACGAGTTGATAAGGGATTAAAAGGTTAAAGAGTGCATTGCAAAGGGATCATGTCATAAGCCAAGATACAAATGTAGAAGTGATATAACAAATATGCATGAGGCAAAGAGTAACATTTGGTTGACGTGAGAGAAACCAAGTACCGTTTGCCTAAACAGAAATGTCATAGCAGATTACATAGAGTATGTTGACTCAACAAGTTGAATCAGGAGATCCTAAGTATTGTGAGAATGAGATCAACTTTAGCAATAAACCTTTAAACATTTTAATAACCCTAGACCTTAAAGAAACCACCAAACATATCTAAAGTTATAGATAGACAAGCTGTTAAATAGGACTAATTCGCAACATGAAAGTGAACAATGTCGCTAACTTGTAAAGACAAGTCGCCATCACTAGTACCACAGACAAGTCGCTAATAGTTTAGCTCTTTAAGTCGCTATATATGCTAATTCGCTAACTTGTAAAGACAAGTCGCCATGAACAGTAACAAAACCAAGTAGCTACAAATCTGTTAACTAAGTCGCTAATGTTACTAATTCGCTAACTTGTAAAGACAAGTCTCCATGAACAGTAACAAAACCAAGTCGCTACAAATTTGTTAACTAAGTCGCTAATGTTACTAATTCGCTAACTTGTAAAGACAAGTCGCTGACAACTAAGTCGCTACCCAAGTCGCCAAAATATAATAAACTAATTCGCCACAGCAACCTAGTCGCTAAGTTGAGTGCTAACTCGCCACGATGAACATTCAAGCTAAGTCGCTACCAAGAACAACGTTAAGTCGCCATCAAGAACACTCATAATAAAAAAAAACAGACGACCCAAACCACTAATCATTCACCACCAGTTCATGAAAACAAATTAACGAGCAATCAAGATATACCAAACAATTTGTACACTTTCAACATCATAATAACAACAAAACACGATTTCATGATAAATCGAACCTAGGTGGGAATCAAACAGTCACAAATCACGAGCTCGAAGGGATCTGGTTAAAAAGACAAGTTAGAAACTAGACACAAACGCATAAGAGAGAACAAATAAGGAGAGATTCAAGACGTACCACTTTTAAGTCGCTAGAATGAACTAATTAACTTGACGAGAAAAGGAAAAAAAATGAGAGAAAAGAAAAAAACTTATTTAAGAAAATATAGTAAGTCGCTAGGGGTATAGGAAGGATCTTTGGCAATTTGACACATTCGGTCCATGTGGTTTTAAAATGAAGTGTGGTAAGTCGCTAGTGTAAAACTATTTTGGCTATTTGACATATTCGATCCCTGTGGTTTAGAGGCAAGAGTGGTAAGTTGCTAACAAGGATTTTAGACTAAGACTCTAGCATAGATAATGACAATGATAACCATGAATCAAATAAACATTTAATCAAATAAGCATTTAATGCAAGGCACTCAATACATGGGTACACAAGGATAATCACATGATCAAGATACGACCACAACCTATAACCGAGAGAAACACCATAACCAGATAGTTACAAAAGCATAACCAGTTAGTCACAAAAGCAAGACACAACCACAACTTACAAATGAGCAAACATCATAACCAGCACAGAAGCCAATGGCATATAAAACTAATACAAAATCTCCCCCTCAATCAATGTCATCAAAGACCATTGATTGACATTAACCAATCCCGTTATAAAACACGAATATATCATTTGTTCGAACTTCATCTATGATCCCGTGCCATTATTGAATGACATTTCTAGGACCGTAGATGTTATCGATAACAAGGAATGTATTCTTTATTAGATTGAGGAAAATGATAAAATTTTGAATTTAAAAGAATGACATATATAAAATTGATTTTTTTTTATTTTTTTTATTATTATTTTTTTATTTATTTTTTTTTTATTTTTTTTTAAACTTGATTTATACACAGATATAAAAGAGCGAGTCCTTATTCAAGATGAATAGGAGTCAAAGTAAGAAGTACATCAACTCTGGCAAGCTATAGCTCCTGAATGAGCTATGTTCATTTCTGAAGGGAACCAAGTCATGAAGTTCCTGATTGAGTTGAGCATTGTACCTGAAAAAGACTGAGAGCACATTGTACTGGAAGCACATGTAGACTTGCACATAGAAGGGTTAGTGACATGTTTAATCTCACATTTGGATGCATCACATTATAACACAGACGTATCATTAATGGGGATCCTATTAGGTTCGACATTCTTGAAGAGTTTTCCTGTGGGAATCCACTTGAGGCATGATCTAGGAATGTAAGTTCGTTTAAGTCCTGTAAACTTAAAAAATCTGCCAGTAGGAATCCATTTGAAACCACTGTTAGTTGAACTGAATGAGTGCACAGCCTTGTTTTGACTATTTGTTCTTTTGTGATTAGAGTATTTCTTAGGGGATTGATCAGTTAAATGTTGTTTTGTATGAGAGCTAGTTGTACTTATTGCATTTCTGATCTGAGAGTATTGAACAAAAGTCTGAGGTTTGGGATTCATCATATCGGAACTAGGCAATGAAGTGACTGGTTTTGACAAAACAGATATATTATCAACTTGGGAGGAAAGATTAGATTTCGATGGTTTAACTCTTTCAGACCTAAAGGCATTAGGTTGTTTAATAACCATTCGTTTCGAGTGGTTCTGAACAGTTGACTTTCCTAAAGTTGAAGGTTTTGCAAACTTAGTGTTCATCCTATTTCCAATAGACTTCCTAAGCTCATTTTTTAGGGCAACAATATTGAAGCTCTTATCCTGAATTTGGGCTTTAAGGTCATCAATGTCTTTCATCAAGAGGTTAGATTGATTGACTAACTTAGAATTTGTTTCCTCAAGGTTCATTCTTAAATGCTCATTTTCTTTTAGTAGGTTGGACACACAAAGAGCAAGTTCTGAATTTCTAGATTCTAGTGTATCACTCATCTCATGACAGTCATATTTTTGGACTTCTGAAAGAAGTAATTTCAGATTGCCAATGGTCGAATCTTTGTCCTGAATCTGGGATTTTAACTGATTAATTTCAAAAAATTCTCGAAATTCTGGAAGTTCCTGATTAGTACATGGTTTTTTTGCATAAAACATTTCATCCTTTTGTTGTATTTCAATTTGCAATGAGATACAATGTTTTTCAAGAATTGAAAATTTGTTTGAAAGCTCATCATATACCCTTTTTTCAATCATGTTATTTGCATTAGATTCAGGTAAAACAAAGATTGATTCCACGATGTTATGTTCAGAGTAAGAGTCAGGTACCTTTTCATGAGAATTTATGCGATCAGTTAAGTGTACCTTATCGATTGATACCTTTTCTGACTCTGAGAGTTTGAGATCAGTGCTGTTCTCTTCATCCTTTTTCATTACAACTGAGATTCTGCAATCAGTGTCATTCGCTGGTTCGACTGGAATGTTGCATGACATGTCACAATTGCTCCATGGTGTCTCTTGGCACTCATTCAATTCATTCAGCTTGTTATTCTCTTTTGCAGCTTCCTTGATGTATGTTTCCATATTACTCATAAGTTGAATAAATGAGTTTCTGAACTCATGAATTTCCATTCCCGTGTGTTTCTTGAAAGATATTCCAGTCATGATATCATCAAAATCTGAGGAGTATTCTTCCCGGATAAGTGGCTGAAATTGATTGAAGATAGTTTGAAGAGCGGCATGAGACTCATCAGTTGAGAACTTTTCTTTGGTAATTTGAATTCTCAGTCGTTCTAAGTTAAGTAAAACAGTTCTTGTCAAAGTGGGAAAATCCTGACGAAGGATGGCACAACTTGTTCGATCCATGGTTGTAGATAAGAGTAGTTTGAGAAGCTGACTGAGATGTTGAAAGGGCTCACTGGTGCATTCCATATTCTTAGCATCATTTGCAAACATTAAGAGTGACTTATTTGAGTTGTTATGATTAATCGATGCTGAATCATTAAATGTATGGCATTCAGGTAAGCATTCTGTTTCACTATTCTGTGATGTGTCATAGAGAGCAAGTACTTTGGTGATTAAAGGATCAGTGATGTCTGACATTGTGTTATTTTGAATTACTCCCCAAGTTATTGGAAATCCCAGTAGCAAAATACCAAGTATACAAGATGTTAGTATCAAATTACGAACCCCCAAGTCGCTAGAGATTTTGAACCAACTCGCTAGCAGCTAAATAGCAATAATCCCAAGTCGCTAAATCAACATCCAAGTTGCTAAGTACAAGTCGCTAATCCTCTAGTCGCTAACACCAAGTCGCCAACACCTAATTCGCTATACCACCAAGTCGCTAAACAATTGCAAGTCGCTAAGTAGTAACTCGCTAAGCCTTAAGTCGCTAGCAAAATTTTGGCAGCAATTCGCTAATCAAGTCGCTAAAGAGCAACTCGCTACAGACCAAGTCGCTACCCGTAGTGGAAAGTCCACTACTTGTACTGTTAGTCGCTAGGTCTAAGTCGCTAGCTCCAAAACTGTAACTCGCTACAAAATTGCAAAGCAAGTCGCTACGAAGAATGAAGTCCGTATGTCAAGTCGCTAGCAAGAAAAACCACATAAACATAACTTTTCAATCTAAAAACAACCCAACCAAGATGATTCAAGGTTACCAAATGAAACCCTAAACACTTGTGATGATTCTAAACATAAAAGTACTAACAAAATCCAAACTTTAACACACGAAATCAACCAAATGATGCACAAACCATTAAACTTTTTCAAACTCAAAAACCACCTAAAAACTACTAGAAATCCAAAGATGTGCAAGATATGATCTAACCATGGCTCTTGATACCAATTGTAGGATATTAGATTTCACTTACATATCATAACATTAACACAATGAGCATATAGATGATTTTAGAGAGAGAGAAAGTGGGATATTCTAGTAAGAGAAACTTGTAGAATATTAGATTACCAAAGAACATCCAACCCTCTACCTTGCTAGGTAGAGGGTATTTATAGGTTACAAACTAAACGACCTCCTGACGGCCTGTGGATCAGGGATACAGTGGGTAAAGACCCATCCTTCCTCCACGGTGTTGCACTAAACTAAACTATGCTGCAAACTAACTAATAAACTCCTAAATAACGAAACTAACGACAAATCTACGAGCTAACTTATGCTAGATAATAGTTGGGGTGACCGACTCTTCACTATGGAATTTTATAATTCCTAACAACAAAACATTAGAAGATCGTAAAATATAAATAAACGTTTTACATCTTATTTATATTAACAATCTTCCCCTTTTTTGTTGATGACAAAACATAAAATTATTTTAAGTAAAACGATAAAATTCGTAAGTTTTGAATTTGAGTTTTTACTCTTTTTCTCCCCCTTTTTCTCGAAACAAAAAGAGTGTCGAGAAAAAACTAACTGGAATGTAAGTTTTTAGAAAAATAAGTGAAAGAAGGATGTAAAGTGAAGTAAAGAAGGTAAAGAAGTGCCTAGTTGCTCCCCCTTGACAATTGCTCCCCTTTGTTGAGGGCGTCAAGTAATTAGGAAGACTAAGTCGTTATCATTGCAAGTTTTTTAATGGTTTTTCTTGAACGAAAGCTCCCCCTTATTGAGTGTGTCAAGTGCTCCTAGCGTGTTTTGAAAATCTACAAAACAAAGGTTAGTATGCCATTTTATGGTGTATTATTTCTTGTAAATGAGCTGAATTTATGCTCAAAAATGTTTATGTATGCCCGGTTCTGCCGGATCCTTCTCAGGAGGGATCCGGCACATTAAAATGGAGGGATCCGGGTACCTGCAGCTTGTTAGCAGCTGTAAAAGTAAGAACATGGTATGAAAGTCCATGAAACCAAGTTATAATCACACCAACATGTTCACATAAACAAGAAGCACATAATCATATAGATTCATTTTATAAAACAAGAGAAATGATACACTTATAGGTCAAATCTCTAAAACTAATAAAATGATCTAATATGAAAAAGAAAAATCCTAAAGACATAGTCTAGGCCTAAGACTAGAGGAGGAAGACCATTTGTGCTTGCACTTCAAGGTTTCTATGGGTGGTTAGGTTTGATTAAGTCATCAAGACGTCAAAGGAGATGGTAGAACATGAAACATACTTCATCACGTAGTTCATGAACTAAGGTTTGGACATGTTGACAATGATAACAAGTATCATCGTGACTTGGTTGTTGTGATGTTGGTACTAAGAGAGATGGTTGTGGAAGTATGTTGAAGATGAGTGCTCTTACATGAGAAGGTAGTGAAGGTATGTTTAAGTTTGATGGACCTACATGAGAAGGTTTAGGACCCACAACTAATGTTGGTGGAGATGTGTGTGTAGGTAGAGAAGATAGAGGTTGTGAAAGTAGAGGTTGTGGAAGTATGTTTGAGGTTGGTGGAACTAAGTGAGGAGGTTGTGGATATACCAAGGGTATTGGCAGAGAAGTATGTCTGGGTGGAAGTGTGTCATTGTTTGGTTGAGGTGGTTGACATCTCCTCATTACCTAAAATGGGGGGTTTGAGGGTGGAGAGAAGGAAGGTATGTTTGCTATGGGTGGTGATATGAAGTTGTGAGAAGAAGGTTGTTGGGTAGTGATTTTCTCAATGGATCAGAATGTAGGCAATGGTGGTGGATTAGAAGGTCTATGAGGTAAGTCCTCCAATGAGTTTAAGTAAAGATGAGGTGATGAAAGAGTTGTTGTTAAAAAGAGAAGTATAGGTTCAAGAGGTGAGGGTTTTGTTGGTTGAGTAGAAATAGGAGTGTTTGGTAATGTAGGTTTACTAGAAGATGGTGTTGGTTCAAGAGATGGAGGAGTTTGGATATAGTTAGAGAACGGTGTTCTAGTAGAAGGTGTTTTGATGGGTGAGGATTCGCTTGAGGAAATTTCATACACAATACGTGCGGTTTTTCTTAGAGGGCTTCTAGTGGATGATCTTGCACTTGGTGGCTTATTCATGTTGAGATGTGAGGTTAAGAATGAAGGTTTTACTACTGAGAAGAGAAGTTTGAGGTGTGGATTAGAAGCACAAACACAAGTGGTTTAAGTAGCGAAGTATCATGCAAAGATATTAAAGCCTAAACCATTAGAATCCTTTAAAATGCAATGATTTGCATGCATAAAGGTCAAATACAGGGATACAATCTTCTAGGAAGGTTATTAAAGGCAATGTGGAGTGTTTGAGTGGGTAAAGTTGAGTTTTGGAGGACTATAAGTGGTTATTCTTGTATCTGTTTGCCCGGATCCACCGGATCCCTTCCAAAAGGGATCTGGATAGCTCTAGCCAAGGGAACCGTTTAATCAGAACAGATAAGAAGGGAAAATGATTATGATCTAGCTATTGCAACCTTATGTTTCTTGTTGTAATGATTCTGAGAGAGTGTTTTAAATGAAGAAATCCTGAGTGGTTTAAGACTAATAATGAGAGGTTGCCATTGATGGACTTTAGTGAGAAGAAAGGAGGTTAAAGTAGACCAATAAGAGATTAAGGGTGAAAATAATCATATCACTAGGTGTAAAATGATTGTAGGATTCAAGAAAAATTGTAATGGAAAATTTATAAATCCTTTAAAAATTATAAGAATTAAAAGATTGATTTTGGAGCTTTTTGAGAGAGAGATGGTTGAAATAAATTTATGAAAAATTTATTTACTGTGTTAGTAAGTGAATTAGGTTCAGAGAAGGGTGATTCAAGAAGCGGAACTGGAAAATGGTGATAATCTTAGAGATGATAAATCATAAACATCTTGGAAGAAACTTAAGTTAGTCCTAAGGGATCAAAAGAGCTAATAACCTCTAGGTCAGCTCAAATGTGACTAGTAGAAGCTGAATAACTAGTGTAATAAGGTTTTGGAAGGTTGAGAAGGGTAAGAAGTGACATCTAAGTATCTCAATTTTCCCGGATCCTCCGGATCCTTTCTAAAAGGGATCCGGCCCGTTATACCTAAAGGATCAGGCTTTTGAGACAAATTTATTCACAGTGAGCTCGCCAAATTTTGCTCACTTATCGAATATACTCTCTAGTGTTTTAAGCAATAATTATACATAGATGCAAGTCTAGTATAGCACGTAGAGCATGTAGGATATACATATAAGAACTCAAAAGAAATTAAGTTCAATAATGGCTCCTTTTATTCATAACATTAGTTGACAGAGAAAGTACTATGAGTACCGCATACGTGTTAAAAAAATTTATTCCTATCTAATTTCCGTTATTTTGCTCATCATTTTCAGATGTTGGATCATCAAAAGGTGCATAGTTGGTGGATAATTCTGGAATGAAGAAGGATGATATATAGGAATCGTCTAAGGGTTTCATCACTCTATCGACAATAGAGTATTGAGGGCCTTGGAAGTGTGGATGAAAGTGTATGAAGTGATTATAGAGACGGGTTAGGAACATCCCATAGGGTATTAGTTTGTTTTTGTTTCCTTTGAGATGTACAATTCACTTAGCGAAGAAGTAAGCAAGATTGTACGGTTGTTGAGTTAGAAGACAGTGGATCATATAAGCACAACATGCTGGAAGTTGCTCACGATTTCCTGTAAGACTCTAAAATTTTCATGTAGGATAACCGCCATTGATTTAAGCTCATAGTGGATCTCAAGTGTATCAATTATGTTTGGATGATGAAAGTTGGAACGTTGAGGAGTACGAAGTAAACGAGACAGTTATTGTAGGGAAGGTATGCAGGAGCAATATGGGTTATTCTCTTCAAGATAGTTAAAGAGAGATTCAAGAGACCAATCCTCAGTGTAGGCACATTTCCCATGACATGGGATTCGCAGGATGCTAGCAAATTGCTGAAGAGTTAGAACAACTTTTTGGTTTTTGATCCAAAACCAGAGTGAGAAGGAGTGATCCTATGGTGAAAAGACATTCAAAGCCTATGGTGCGAAAACATGTGTTGATGTCTCTATAAAAAATAATAGAGGGGTCAACAACACGACCCTCGTAAAAGAAACGAGTTTCAAGATCATAGAATCCATGGACATGGTTGCCGGGAGTGTTTGGTTCATGTGAAATGTCTGGGATGTATGAGTTGGTTGCTTGATGATCAAAATCATGTTCGTGGGACATGTTGAGACCTATACATGTGAATCAAAAGAATATTTTATGTAAGTTGTTTACATAACAACATGTGTCTAAGACACTCTTTAGAAACCTTCTTTGGAAAATAATCACTTTGATTGAATGTGTGTTATGAGGTTTCTAAGAGCATTAATAAAGGTTGATTGACATATTCTGTTTTTTTTAACAATGCTGACCTATTATTTCAACTGATCTTTTGGAGAAGACGAGAAATATCTTTTGGTAAGAATGTATTACCCTTGCTCATTAGAAGAGGATCTTTGATTAAGATTGAGAGAGGTTTTATGAGGGTGTAGTTATTTACAAAGGTGGTTGGAAATCTGTGATTTGAGAAACCTAGAATGAAAGTGTAAGGTGAGATGCTGTTTAAGCTGATGTCTGTCATGCTAGTTCTTCCGGATCCATTCTATAATGGACCTGGCTCATTATAATAAAGGGATCCGGGTAGACAGCAAGTACAAAAAGGTTTTGACCATTTAATTTTACTATGTATTGGTTGTTACTAATCCTTTGAGATAACTTAAGAATATATGGTTGATGATCCTAAGTAACTAGGACTTTGAGTTTAAGAGATTTTGACTAGAGAATGCTTAATTTCCATTTTCTTTAATGTATAAGGCAATAAAAGGACATGGATGAATAGATGAGAAGTAGATATACATGAAAATAATTAAATTATCGTGAGGGTGTTTGAGATGGAAAGTGTGATTGAGATGATGATCAAGACGTGGAAATTTTTTTCTTGTGTCGACTTGACTTTTTTATTGAACAATGAATGTAAATGAATTTTGTTTAAGAGAGGAAGGATTGATGGAATACTATTCCTGATGATTTGAAGAATGTGAAACTTTGTGAAGAGAGACTTTAAACTTTTTTGATTTGGTGTTGTTAGGATTTAGAAAATTCATATAGAAGAGTTGGTCACCCCAACTATAGTCTAGCATAAGTTACCTCGTAGACCTAACGTTATTTATTAGTAATAGTTTAGCGTAAGTAACACCGTGGAAGAAGGACAAGTTTTTACCCACTGTATACCTGATCCACAGCCTGTTGAAGGGCGTATTATGTAACTATATAAGCCCTCTCCCACCCAAGGCAAAGGTTTGGATGTTCATTTAGAATCTAATCTTTCATATTTTCTTTCTCTCTCTAACATCCCATTTCCCTTGTTTCTCTCTCTAGAACTACACGATCCATACATCAAATCCATTATGTGTTATGATATCAATAATCCTACAATTGGTATCAGAGCCCATGGTTTGACTAGCTAGGTTGTATGTGTGTTTTCTTGGTTGGTTTAGATTAAAAAGTTAGTTTTGGAAGGTTTTTGGTCTTATTATTTTCTTTCGTTGATTCTCACGTTTGTGGTGTTAAAGTAAGTGTTTTTAGGGTAGTTATAACCTTCTAGGATCAAGTTGTGCAAAAGAAACCAAGCAGAAACGTTCAAAAGGATGCTTTTTAGGTGAAAAAGTCACTTGTTTCAAAGTTGCGATTTGACTTTCGGATAGAGTTCTTGGTTGCGATTTGACATCTGCGATTTGATAGTGACATTTTTGTCTCTTGCGGTTTGACATTGCGGTTTGAAGTGACAGATATGTCTTATAGCTGTTGCGGTTTGACACTTTTGCGATTTGACAACCGCGATTTGACAGGTTGTGATTTGAGTCTCTGCGTTTTGGGGTTGCGATTTGGTTATGCGGTTTGTTACATGCGGTTTGACATTGCGATTTGAGCCTGCGGTTTGAAGGTTGCGTTTTGGGTTTCTGCGGTTTGACAACAACTGCGATTTGAAAGTCTGCGATTTGAGGGGTTGCGATTTGAGTTATTTGAAGACAAATATTGAGTTTTGTCTAGAAGACACCCTGCCCAAATTTTTTCTTGGACAATAACTTGATTCAAACTTTACCAAATCACAATTAAATGACCATTCACCTAATCCAAACATTCCAATATCACTTTTAACATACAATCACTAAATTGAATCGATCCAACTGTTATTATAACACGTTCAAGTTATCAATATTTCATGGTCTCTTACATATTTTGTTAGATTGGATTAACATCAACATCATGCCTAACACTCCAGATTCTATGATATCTGAGGTACTTAAATTGTACGACGCTGTTGATAACCATAAGAGTCCTAACTATGTAGAATGGTTAAACATGATTGAATCGGCTAATGATAATATGAGATCTTCGTGCTTGTATTCACAAGAGAGACAATTGCACCAGTCACAGCAACTGCGTGATCATGCAAAGGAGAGTTGCATTGAACCTTTTCAACAACTTAATGCACACCTCACGGTACTTCTAGAAGGAGACAGATTCATGAGGGGATTTGTACAAACATTTAAGGCATTTTTCCGTCAAGATGTACAAACTTTCACGGGCACATTGTTCTTGAACTTAGAGCAACTTGAACAACAACTTGACAAAGAAAATTTTCAAGAAGCTGGATCCAAGGCTGCACTTCAGGTGATCAACAAACAATTCCAGTCATTCTTCAATGGTAATATAGTTGGGATTATGACGATGATTTGAATGAAAGGTGCTTTGCCAGTCACACTGGAATGGAAGCTGGCGTATTCAGAGAAACATTAATCCAACACATAGATAATGTTAAGAAGTACATTGAGGAAAGAACACTGTATATTGATAAGGTGAATGAATGTCGGGTGCAATCAAGAGATAGTAGTGTTGAGTCAGGTAAAGCATCGGATGATGGATCAGTTGTCACTGAATGCAGAGGATCAGAGACATATAAGCTTGACACAACTAGCAGTTTAGTGACTCTTCTCACACAAGATGTGGATGCAAATATCAGACTGGTAAATGAACAGGTGTCAGGTGCTGAGGTACACTTAACTGTTCAACATAATGCATCTGCTAATACACTTGTACAAACTGATCATGATGCTGAACATGATATTGACATATGTTCTTTGGTTGAAGCTGAGACTAATTATTTCAAAACGAATGATATGGTCGATAAAAAAGCATTTAATGAACTTTCAAACAAATTCTCAAAAATTGAAAAACATTGCATTTCACTTGAAATTGCAATACAAAGAAAGGAAGAAAGTTCCAAAACTAGCAAACCATGTAAAAATCGGGAATTACCTGAATTTCGTGAATTTTTTTAAATAAACGAGTTAAAAGCTCAGCTTCAAGTCAAAAACTCGACAATCAAAAATCTGAAGAAACATATATCTGAGATGAATGTGAAAAATAATTTAGTCGGAACTAACCAGGAATTTTGATGCTATTAAGACTAGAAATATTGAACTGTCAATTTATGTAGCTAAATTACTTAAGGAAAATGAGACTTTGAAAAGGCGTCAAAAGAACCTAAGTGACTCTATCAAAGAAATCAGGTTTAACACTTTAGAACAAAGAACATCTTTGATGGTCAAAATTGATGAACTCAAAGCTCAACTTCAGGATAAAGGTTTCACAATTGTAGGACTAAAGAATGAGCTTAGAAAGACTGCAGGAAAAAGTGTGAACACTAAGTTTGCAAAACCAACAATCTTGGGGAAACCAATTTTACATCCTAATAAAAACCAGTCAGTTGTTAGACAAGCGACTGGGTTTAGATCTGAACGACCTAAATCTTCAAAAACATGGTTTGCCTCCCAAGTTGATGAGAAAGAAGTTTTGTCAAAACCAGTCACTTCACAATCTAATCCCAAGAATCTGAAAGAAAATGCTAATGCTAAGGTTCAACCTTCTAAGACTAGGAATAAGAAAAAGTCTTCCATTGCGCAGAAGAAGCCTCACAAACCTAATTCCTCTCCTAGGAGAACACTTACTGGTAAAGCCTCAGCAACTAGGAATAAGGATAAATCTCCCACTGTGCCTAAGAAGTCAAACACTCATAGATCTTGCCTTAAGTGGATACCGACTGGTATAATTTTTAAGAATATTGGACTTATATGGATACCTACCAGCAAGTTGACCACCGATGACAAAACCAAGGTTGATTGTGAAATTACCAAGAGTTTGAATACTGTTGTCACTAACCCACATAAATGCAAACATACTTGTGATGCTAGTGCAGGTGTTCCTAACTCAATCTCAGGTACATTGATCAATTCCATCAAGAAAAGACTTAAGGTCTGGGTGCCTAAAGAACATATGTCTCCTGGTTCAGGAGCTCAGGAATGCCAGAATTGATGTACATGTACTATGACTCCTGAACACTTCTGCTCATGACTCGTGCTTTAACAAACCACCTATGAGAGTATACACACCACTGTTATACTCTAACTTATTTTCCACGTTGTACATATCTTAATCATTCAAAAATTCCATAAAAATTTGAAAAATTGAAAAATACCAAAAATAGTTTTTCAAGGCATGTCTTCTGTTATCGATAACATCTACGGTCCTAGAAATGTCATTCAATAATGACACGGGTATTTAGATGAAGTTCGAGCAGAAGTTATAAGGTTTTTTTTTTTAAACATGCCTATACAAATATTTTTCAGTCTTTGATTTGTCATAAAAAGTATTTGTTTCTCACGTGGTTGCTAGGAGGTGTCGTTAAATCAATTAGACTCACGTATGCATATTTTTTTTCTTTCATATATAATCAATTATTGCAGTTTTTGACATTGTACTCGGGTCATTGATTGAGGAGGAGAGTTATTTTCAAAATTTATGACATCTGTCGAGTGGCTTCAACTCATTGAATATTATCATGGCTTTCATAATTGAGGGGGTTTAAATCTTGCATTATATGTGGCCTCATGTGCTGATTATGTGTTAATATAGGGATTTGTTGCTACCTGCTAATTTGTTACCTAGATTTTCACATACTTGAGGTCCATTCGTGTCTATGCATTATCCTGGATTGCTCCCTAGTGTCTCTCGTATCTCTAAGTGTTTAGAAAATGAAAAGTGTGAGACCAAATTGGATTAAACACGATACTTATAAACCTTATGAAATGTGAGGGGCCAAAACTGCCAACATATGAACCTTTTAGGGAAAATGGGATTGCGGTTTGACAAATTGAGGGGCTAATGTTGCCAATACTTGATACTTAAGTGTGGTGGTATAAATGCCTTGCGACTTGAATGGTCAAATTTTACCAAAACAGTCAAACTTTCAAAACCCGTTTCTCTCTCCTTTTTATTGTTGCGATTTGATACCTGCGATAAGTGGTGTGTAATTATTCTAGGTATGTGTTGTGCTTCATGTTCATAATATGTGTTAGACATCATTTACTCTAACTTCATGATCCTAAATCTCAACTATTGATTGCTTTGATTAGGTTTTCGAGTGGATTCATCATCTTCTCACATGTTTGTGATTCAAATTGTGTTTTTATGCTGGGTCTTGTCTCGTTTAATGTTGTTGTTGCCTGCTTGTTTGATCAAATTTGATTCCCCTTACATTTGTATGTGTCTGATTAAATAGTGGTGCGTGTTTTAGTGACCATGTGGTGTTTGTTGCCAAGGGTTGTGTTAGGTTAGTACTAGGATGCTTTAGGATTGTCAGGATTGAAAAGTGTTCTTCTTGATTCGCTTGTGTGAAATCTGATGGTAGTAAAGTGTTCTGGGGTGTGTACTTGAAGAAGATGTTCTTGAGTGCATTTTGATAAGATGTTATTGGTTGAGATTTGGTCAGAGGTTCTAAGTTGTGATTTGATAACCTGTTTTGGGGTGCGTACTTGAAGAAGATGTTCTTAAGTGCATCTTGACTTATAGTTGGACTTTCAACTTCAAACATTGAGTAACCAATCATTTTTGGTGTTAATACATATAAAGTCTTAGTCAAATTGTTGTTCCCTATTCACTATCGTTTAAAAACAATTAAGTACTTAAAAAAATTTAACAGTGAACAATGACTGAAATTAAAGCAAGTAAAACACACAAAGTAATTTTCAACATCATATTCTTTATTAGAAATTAATCAAAAAGAATACGTTACCCAAGTACTTGCGGAATAGTACTTGGGATTGAAATGACAAAGTTTGGTGACTCCTCTCTAAGCTCAGGCTAAGTCTGAGCACAGCTCTTAGAGCCCACTGAGCTATCTCAGGAACTAAGTTGTATTTGGAGGAGTGAAAAGATGGCTTGCGTGTGTGTGTGTTTTTACAATTCACAAGCTTAATCTTTTCACTCCATCTCTTATGCTATTTATACATGTATGATATTTGACTCTTTCCTGAGTGACAAACTGACATCATACAGAAGACAAAATACTGGTGTATTTTGTCTCTGTTTACAAAGACTATCCTAGGTAAGAGACAAGACTACTTTCCTAAGTTCAGTGATGACACTGAGCCTGATCTTTTGCTATTCAGGGAAAGTTGACTTTGGTTGATAAGTACTTCGTCTTATCTGATTCAAACTTATCCCGCCATGTCCCGCTCATTCTTCAGTCTTTACATCCTTCAGTCTTCTACCTCAGTTTGTCTTCAGTGTAAGTAGTTGGAGAAGAGTCTTAGGGATTCAGTGAGTTATTGTCATTACTCACTGGATCCATCATCTTCTTCTTGACTCAGTCATCACCCTTTAAGTTTCGCCTTACTGAGTGGAGAGACTTCTTCTTCGCCTCATACTGAGTATCTTGAAGATGAGTCACTGAGAGACTATGCACTCAGTGACCTGTTAGTGTTTAACGGACTAAACACTTGGGCTATTTTCTATTCAAATCCTAGATTAAGGGGTTTGGGTATTTACTGAACCAATAGTCTCCCCCTATTTTGATATACAAATAGCCTAAGTGATTGATCAGTGTAAGTGAGCAAATGGCTTCTTCTTACACTGAATGTACTAATGAATAGAATAAGGAACACTGAATATTATAAGAAAACATACATCTTTTATTGATCAAATTACAAGGTTCCTATCACTAGTACAAAAGATAAATCAAAATGATGTCAGTCCAGATGGATTCCCAGTGCTTCAAGCTTGACTTTCTTGGTGATAAGTGTTTCCCTGTCAGGATGGTCTCTTATCTTGGCATTCAGGTCTTGACAGAACCTGATGTTTGCTGGGGTTTGGATCTGAGAGGCCACGGGTATGTAGCTCAGCATTGCAGCTACACCAGCCTGATCAATATCACTCCATCTTTGAAATGCTGGGTTTCCATAGACATCAATGTGGAATAGCCCTTTTTCAGGCTTTTCAATCACTAAACAGTTCACGAACTTAACACCTTCTGGCAGTTCCCTGTTGCATTCGAATCCAGACACTTTTATCTCAGGCTGAAACTCAACCCTTTTCCTTTTGCCAGTGGATGATTGTGGTTGAGATCCTTGAGGTGCAGTTAAGGCAGGCTGAATTCCCAGTTGTGATGGTACATCTCTCAGTCTTTCATATCTTTTACTGAGCATCTTCATCAGCTCCTTAACCACCGCATTTTGCTTCTTTTCTATTATTGGACCGAGTTCATCGAGTTCAGTGATCCCAAAGTCGGTGAATTTTAGGGGATCATGAACTTCGAAATGTCTTTTATCAACCCCCCTGTAGACGTTCATTGCCAGTGGTTTGGATCTGGGGATGATTTTGACATCTTTGATCTTTTCAGGTAACCTTCGACTTGTCATCGTCCAGTTGTAATGCTCAATTCTGCTTTGGCTGAGGGCTTCAGCTTTCTTCTTCTTTTCTTCCAACTGTTTTTTCATTTCAGCCATTTTTGCTGCCTGAGCATCCTTGAACCTCTGTCCTACCTGACCCTTTTTGAGCTTCTTTGGATCAATTCCCACATTCTCAGCTTCTTCGGCAATCACTTTAACCAGTGCTTCCTTACTATTCTTATCTTCCTCAGCTTGTTTCAATCTCCTTTCTTCTTTAGCAAGATATTTACTTAGCTGTTGAGGTGTGAGAAGGTATTCAGTATCACCGATTTTGTAGAGAATCTTCTCAGGCTCAGTAGTTGTCATTATGCCTTTGCCTTTGTCCTGGCCTGAGGAAGATGATGCAACCAAGGGTGGTGTTGTTGTCATGATTGGTGTTGTGACTGTCAGTGTTGTTGTTGTTGATGTTTGTGGTGGAAGTGATGAGATGGGTATTGCTGAGACTGGTTGTAATGATGATATTGGTGCTACATATATTGATGGTATTGGCTCCCCCTCAGTGTGAAGAGGAGTTTCTTCAGCAGTATTCTCCCCCTCAACTGTTTCCGGAGCGTCAATGAGGGCAAGAGTTGGTGTTGGTGCTGAGGGGGACTGAGCAGCTTGACCCTTGAAGGCCTGATAAATTTCAGTGATCATGACCTTTATATCTGAAGTATCTGTTTGAATGCCAGTGACCTTAGCTTCCAAATTAGCCTAAGATACTTCCAAAGCAGTCATGCGCGGCCCAAGATTCCAGGCCAAGGAAGTAGATGCCTGAGCCAACGTAGCCATTTGAGTGTTCACAGAGCTCAATGTAGTTTGAAGGGACTGGACTGAAGAATGAAGACCCTGAAAATTTGTTGATTTGAGCGTTTCGATCAGTTCAGCGAGGCTGGAGGATTGTTTCAAGTACGCCTCTGTAGCCTCCAGCACTTTAGAGTTGAGGGCTGAGTCGTCTTTGACAGATTCCCTGATTTCATCTACCTTTGTGCCTACACCCTGAAGGTGTCTGAGGAATTTAGACAAATTTTCATCCAGTCTGTGAATGTTGTCATACATCAAATCCTTGTGCTCATGAACATTTTCATCAAAGGCTTGGACCTCAGCCTTCAGATCTGCATAACTTGCACCAGCTTCAGTATGTTGTTCCCACAGTGTTTCAGTGACCCCAGAGTATAATTTCCTTGAAGATTTGGTGATCCACTGAACGAGCTGCCTTTCAGTAAGTGGGAGAACATTATCAAATCTTGCAAATTCATCAGTGGAGGAAGAGGAGTCATCATTTTCAGGCTGGAATGGTGATTCAGTTTGCTCCTTTGGATCAGGCTGAGGCTCTTGTTCAGATTGAACCTCAGCGTCCACTTCTTCCCCAGCTGATAGAATTTCATCATCAGTGTCAGCAAGCTCATCTTCAGAGAAGAGTATTCCAGTAACATCAGCAACGGTTAACAGGGGGTGATGGGTTCCATATCAGCGGGTGGTATTAATCCCTCTGAGTCTTTGTCCCCCTTTGACCCCTCAAACACTGGTGGGAGTTTCCCAGTGCCTTCTCTAGAGTCAGGATTGGTTTTGGGTTCTAAATCGGCGGGTTGTTTCTTTCCCTCTGAGCCTTTGTCCCCCTTAGACCCCTGAGACACTGATGGGTGTTTTCCAGTGCCTTTAGCAGAGTCAGTGACAGTGATATCCCTATCAGCGGGTTGTATGGTTCCCTCTGAGTCTTTGGGATCGATCAATGTGCCCTCAGACAAAGGATTGGATTTGCTAATGTCATCACTGGGCGTTGTGGAAGGCGCTCCCCTACCAGCGGGTTGTATGTTTCCCTCTGGATCTTGGGGAGTAGTGGTTGTGACCAAGGGCACTGACTGTGATGTATCAGTGTCCTTCGTTGTCACGGGGGTGGATGATGCCTGGTCACCAATGGGTGTCTGTTTAGTCTGGGGCTTTTTGTGCCTCTTACGCTGTGTTCCAGAAGCCTTAGGGCCCTGAGACTTGGGTTTAGTCTTAGTCCCAGTCTGAGACTTCCCCTTTCTCTTTTTAGGAGCAGGGTTTGGAGACACTGATCCACTCTGATTGTTTACAGCAATCATATGGGCCGTCAATTCAATATCACGAACTTGGGATGAGTCTTTTTGAAAGTTTGATTTACTCAGGATGCCAGGTAAAGCACAAAATTTTCCATCCTAAAGGTAATTGCAACCCAGTAACACTTGCAAAGCACAAGAGACAAATCTAGGATATGAGATATATTTTGCCCTAGATTTTCTCTGTAGCTTAGTTACGAGATCACTGTAAATGATCTCCGAAATTTCGACATTTACCCCATTCATCAAACAGTAAGCCATCATCAACTGAATAGAATTAACTTGTTCAGTTGATGAGTGGTTCCCGCCGAGGACCTGAATCACAAAAGTGAATAAGATCCTCCAAGCCACGGGGAATGAATTTTTGGTGACTGGGGTTCTGTCCAAAAAGTTTGGCTCTAAAGCAATTCGTTTTAACCCATCCTTCACTGTTGTGGGTTCAGGATGGGCGACATAAACACCTTTATTATAGTCTAACCCTGAAGAGGTGGAAAACGTTTTGTAATCCAGGGTGACTGATTGTTTCCCATAAAAAAGAATGAACTTAATGAGATACTCCCTTAGTGGTTGTAGGTCAGTCTCATTAGTAGCAGGTGCCGGGTCATAGGCCACGGCTGTTGCCCAAAACTCCCTGAGGAGGTTTTGGTAAACAATAGAGGGACACTGAACAAAGGCATTTTTTAGTGGGCAGTTAAACAGAAATTTCATAATGTCTTTATAGGCTGGGACATTTTGTGGGCATTCAAAATTTCCTATGACATTATTGGTTTTAAATTCAACATTAGTAAGATCCCCTGCCCACTGTTGTGCATACTGAAGAGATTGAGTTCTTGCCATTTCCATTTGAAATAGTTTTTAGGGTTTTGAGAAAAACTTGACAAGAACAGTCAAAAGAATTTTTTGAATCTCTGAATTTTTGATGAAAAATCTTTTGTAAATGTTTACACTGAAGGTTTTTCTGAAAGAGGTTTGAAGAACACAATGATTTCTGGGTTTGAAAGAGATTTTGACAGAGTTTTGTTTGCAGAAATCAATTGTGTGTGTTTTAATATTTATGAGAGGGGTATTTATAGAGTGGTGAGAGGGGTGGTTTTTGCATAAACGTGGATATGTAAAGATGGTTTTTGAAAACGTTAGAAATTCCACATTTAATGCCACCCACCACTACCCGCAGTAAAATCCCGTATTTCAAGGGAACAGTTGTAGTGCACAGTAAAAGTGCACTTTTGCAGCAATAAAATATCCACAGGATATTTTATGTGAGAGAAGGCATTTAATGCCAAGTGGGATGAGGTAAGTGAGGAGACCCCTGACAGTAAGACATATATTCCTATATTAAATTGGCATAGTTACCAACCTAGGACATTTAAGTAACTGATACTTGGATCATTTAGTTACTCATTCAATGCTCAATATCAACTGTCAGGGTCCATGAATGAGTCTTACTCATTCAGTGAGAGGATGTTTTGTGGGTTTCGTTCAGGGAAGAGGAACCATTTTAGAGAACTTACTGAGATTGGTTTTCAGATGCTTGACTTTCAATGTCAAGCATTCCCAATTCAGCTTTCAGTCTCCTAAAGGTAGGTTCATCCAAGGGTTTGGTGAAGATATCAGCAAGTTGATATTCATTAGGGATGAAATGAAGTTCTATGTCTCCTTTCATTATGTGATCCCTGATGAAGTGATATCTGATATCAATGTGTTTGGTTCTTTGGTGGAGGACAGGGTTGTTGGAGATTGCAATAGCACTGGTGTTATCACAGAAGATGGGTACCATTTTGTAATGGATGTCATAGTCACTGAGTTGACTTTTCATCCATAATACATTGGCACAACATCCTGCTGCAGCTACATACTCAGCTTCTGCTGAAGACAAAGCCACTGATTGTTGCTTTTTAGCACTCCAACAAACCAGCTTTTCTCTAAGAAATTGACAGGACCCTGAGGTACTTTTCCTGTCCATGTTGCAGCCAGCATAATCAGAGTCAGAATACCCTTTGAGGTCAAACCCTGAGCACTTTGGATAGTAAATTCCAAGTTTTGGAGTTCCCTTCAGGTATTTGAGAATTCTCTTGGCTGCAGTGAGATGGGATTCTTTAGGATTAGACTGATATATTGCTATTAGACAGACTGATAATTGGTGGTCTGGTCTAGAAGCAGTTAGATACATCAGTGAGCCTACAATCCCTCTGAAATGAGTTTGATTGACTGATTTGCCAGTGAGGTCAGGTCCAAGGTTGTTTGGAGGGACCATTGGTGTCTTCACATAAGTGCTTAGCCTTCCATAACACAAGATAAACGCATAAAAGTTGAGTTTGAAAGATTAAACATAATAACAATTAAACAGAGACAGATGAATGTTTATGATATGTAAATCTTCGACTATATGATGATTACAGCCTTAGCGGTGAAGAAGCTCTGGAAATTGTATATGCTCTTCTAATGTTAAGAAAAACACAACCTTAATGAATAATAAGTCAATATTTATAAGTTGGCGCCCAACTAGTCAGTCATACGGCGTACAACCCCATACACCGTATGGGTCATCATATGCACTTTAATTCTTGGCTTACACTTTAAGCCACATCACTAATCTTTAGTTCATACGGCGTATGGATATAGACTCCCATAAGCCGTATAGGTCTTCCAACACTTGGGGCGAATTTCTTGTCTTCTTCTTATATGGCATATGGACATAGATTCTATACGTCGTATGGTCTTGTTTCCATCCCTTGATATTCCAGGTCTTGAGTATATACGTCGTATAGCATTGAAAATCTATACGGCGTATTGAAGTTCAGAACGCCATATGTCACTCCTTTTTTGTTTCTTTTTCCGTTCTTTTCCGTATCTTTCACTTTATTGCTCCAATTTAGTACTAAAATGTGAAAACATAGCAAATTAGTAACGAAATCTATAAAACTATATAAAAACTAGTAATAAATATGGGATATTCATACTAAAAACATGTTATTATTTGATGTTATCAGGATAAAATAAAAACAAGGACAATATGAATTGTATTTGCGAGTTAAGACTAGTAAACAATAAAAATCCACTTAAAAAATGTTAATTCATTCGCAATATCTTTGTAATACAAATAATGCACAAATTACAAGTTTGTAAAGTACTATATTCGCAATATATTTGTAATACAACAGTTGCATGAATTACAAGTTAGTACGATAGTTTATTCGCAACATCTTTAAACCGATAACGTCTTCAAAACCTCTAGACCTCTCAACACGTATTTTGAAGAGATTTATCAGTTTTTAGTAACTACATAATCAATATACTTTGTAAGATTTATGGTAACATATACTAAGAGAAATAAACTAAATGATGTAATTTTTCCCCTTTAGATATGGATTTGAAGTCCTTCACATGAGCCAATGAGGAATGACATTCATCCAAAAATAGGAGAGAAAAAAAGCTACTTCATCCATATTTCTTCCGATAATATACCATTGATCGAATCGACATATGGTTTTCATTGCCATGGCATATGAACTCTGTCATTCACCTTTGTGGATTCATTGAACTCTGTTATTGAACTTTGAAGTAGACCTAGCTGCAACAATAACGTCATCACGAGAATATGAAGTTTTATGAAATCATTCGCACAAAAAACTAGAGCGTCGAAGATAGACATATCTAGAACCTATGATTTTGTAGTATGTTGGCTCAAAGTTTTGGGATATAAACTATGGAATGCACGTATGGTTTATATAGGACGGTTATCACGTGCATGACGCGTGATACTGGTTATAGTTTATTGGGAATATAAGAAAGGTCTAATTAGCTGACCTAACGCGCTAGATATTCACAATCTTTCAACAATTTCAACTTTAATCATCATATAAAGTAGAGAAAAGTACTAAAATGGGACAAAATCTTTTTTGAGGTCCCCATCATGGTCATTTTTTAAGTCAATTCCTAAAATGGTCATTACTCAACTACTCAACTCCGCAACTTCACCCATTGTTCGACACGTGTCGTTTGCAAGTACAAAATATCAAATCACACATATTTTTATTATAAAAAGTTGGACACTTGTCGAGTATTGAGTGGAGTTGCGGAGTTGAGTAGTTGCGCAGTTGGTCATGTGTCAAATTTTGGGTGAAGTTGCGGAGTTGAGTAGTCAAGTATGACCATTTTCGGAATTGGCTTAAAAATGACCATGATGGGGACCTCAAAAAAGATTTTGTCCCTTTTTGGTACTTTTATCTATAAAGTATTGGGAGTGGTATAGAAACAAGTGCATGTCCTTGAAGTATATGTTTCATTCTTCATGAATCATGGCATGTCTTGCTCAGTTCTTTGGATTATTTTTTTCTTTATGCTTAAACGAGGTTGAAAATGATGTCTTTCATTTGGCTTGCGAGGTTGCATGTTCGATTTAATACATTTGTTGTCATGTTTGCGGCTCTATGCTAGATCTGATATTAAAATATAGGTGTGTTGTTGCTTTCCCACTTTGGTGAAGTAATTTAATACCAAACCAACCGTGATGAAAGGAAGCATCAATTTCATGCATATGGGTTATATAAGTCGGTGAACAAAATGAGCCATTTTGTCAATGTTTTCATGAATGTTGAAAATTGCAAGCAGGATATTCTACCTGCATTTCTCCAAAGGGAAGATGTTATTTTCAAGTGAGTTAATAAATCAGTTTGAACATTGTCTTTCACATACATATTTTAGAACTAGCCGTGTGTGGCAGCGTTGGTCAGCGTTGTTGGTTGTCAACATTGTGCATTACAATGTACAACCGGTTAAAACATAATATATTTATAGTATAACTGTTTAATGTGTAAATAATGTCGACTGATCAAAAGATTTTGTGTGCAAATCAATTCTCATAATGATAACTATATGTAAATAAATCGGTTTGAACATTGTCTCTCACATAGATTTTAGGACTAACCATGTGTGGCATGCGTTGGTTAGGGTTGTTGGTTGTCAACATTAAGCATAAAGACATTCCACCTATTAACATATATATTTATTGGGTTAGAATTTATCATGATAGGGAGACGAATTTGTACACATGGGTTGTTGATTTGCACACTTTGATATACGACTGGTCAAAACAATATATATTTGTAATATAACTGTTTAATGTATAAATCAGAGTCGACCTATGAAAAGATTTTGTGTGTGAATCAATTTTCATAATCATAACCATATGTATCCAAATCAAATTAGATTTCTTAGAGAAGATTTGACATGATACATAATTACGATATGAAATGTCTCATTTATGGATCACATCAACTACATCTTGTCTTGGAAAACCATAAATTGAAGATGATAATAATTACGAAGATGATAAGTGGGGATATGATATGATGCATGCAAAATTAGTGTGTGATAATGAATTGTAGTTTCTGGCCTGTCCAAGTCCAACACATGATAGGAATCTCCACACGTGTAGTTAGTTTGACTATTTGTTCCTTTTTAAAGCTGTTTATGAGTTGTTATATGTGGTCCTTCTCATAAAAACAAACACAACCATGTTTTGTGGTCACCCTAAATATACTTGGTCTATAAACATACTCATTGTCACTCTTTGTTTATATTTATATTGTTAGGATGTCATCTTCTACTAATTTAGCCTAGCAAGAAGCTAGAAATATAGCACCTTGTAATACATTTAACAAATTACATTGTTACAAGCGTGTAGTTTGGATCCAAGATACATTCATATCAAGAAAATGAAAGTGTCTTAAACTCGTTTTCTAAAGTGTCTTTCCTAAGGAGTTTGATATCAAAACAAAACTTTATTGCTAAAATAGTTGGCTTTTGAGTCAAATTCATCCATATAAACATTGATAGTTTCTTGGTTAGAAGTTAGAAAAGTTTGTATAAATAATCCTAGCTAGGTATAACAATTTTCTCTAGCTGAAATTCTAAAATATTGAGAACGTGTATCTATATACCCTGGTGACAACTTTATGCATAGATGGAAGGTTTAAGTATTTATCTGGAAAAGATCGGATACAATCATACAAATCATTATTTAATTTATATAATTACTAGACAACTTACTACAGTGAAATATGTTGAAATGGTCCAAAAAAACTATAAATCAACTACTCCACTAGACAACGTTTTTACTGCTTCATTACTCGAACCTTATATGGCCTTTAGTGCATGGTGCCATATGGTCCCCTATACCCAAATGCGGAGAGGGAGCCATAACACAAAATGATCATATGCACTTAAAATAAACTAAGAGCAGAGGGTATGGGAGAAATTAACACGCTAAATGCATCAATTTTTCATGCCAAACTCGTGCCAACCATTGGTGAGCCAAATGTTCCCAAGCCATTTGAATGGTTCATGCCATTGTGATGTTTTTTTTTTTTTTTTTTTTTTTTTTTTGTGAGTGAGTTGGTATTTTTAATGAGGTATTTTGTGAGATCCAATAACGTGTTAGTGGTGTATTATGAGTGAGGGTGTTTTAGTTATTGGTGTGTTATTGGGAGGTGTATGATGTGGCGCTGAGGTAGCATACCAATAACGTGTTATTGGTATCTATGATACCTTGTGCTCTAAGCAATACTACAAACACAGTTTTTAAAAATCAGGTGCATTTAAAAAAAATCGAGAATTTTTAACAAAATTAACACTACGCCCTCACAAAAATCCATGTGCGTCTCCGAACCCCTTTGAGGCCCACCCTGCGTCACTGCCCAAATGCATGTCATATGTTTACCTCAAGAGAGGGCTGAATAAATATTTAAGCTGGTAAAGTGTCAACGTTGAAGTGAATAAAGCATATACGGAGTATATCACAGATATTAACTAGGCATGGTAATTTTTATAGTTTTATTGTAACCTTGAGGAGCCAAATTACATATTTTTTCTGTTATTTGATAAGGTATTGTATAAGAAGATAATCCAATCACAATTCAACCTAGCTTTTCATTATTTTTTGTTTCATAGGCCACTTGAATCTCTATGGTAATATGCCCTGCTAACCATCACTACAAGTCTGCGAGCATACTATGGCTATGTTTGGCAACGAGCTTATCAGGCTGATAAGGGCTTGATCTTTTAAAATAAGTTAGGTTTATAAAATAGTTGCTCAAGTTTGGTTGAATTTCATATACGACCCCACTTTTGTGATTCGTCAACACTAACGAAATATTCATGTACCATTTACTGTATTGGATTATTTCTCGCAATTTTACTAATCTTTGGCAAACCGTGAAATGTCCTGCAGTTGCTAACATTAGAAACTGCACAGCGCTTAGCTGCAACAAGTAGTCGACATGCATAAATACAGAGATACAGCGATTTTGCAGCAATACCTTACTAACTTGCAAATTTGACCCATTTTACTCTCAGATTTGTGTTTTTTACCTTCTCCTGTTAGTGAAGGATAAATGGTCAAACCCAGTTGTAACATGCCGTATATCAAGAAAAGGTCGCGTCCGGATAGCGTCTCACAAATACACTGACAAACGACATTGTACTATAAAATAATGAGTCATTACAAAGGCATGTCATTACATTATTGCGAACAACATAAACATAAATGTAGCGCTTCTATTTTTTAACCTGTAATTATACTTACAAGGTAACATCTCATTCCAAATTCTTTTCGACTCCGCATATTATTTAGTGTTCAACATACATGAAACCAGATATTTCCATTTCATCTTACAACCGCGATTTTGCTTGATCCAATGGAGCACTCTGCATTGCAACCAAAACTTAATATCATATTTTCGACATTACAAAATTTTCAATACTAGTTAAGGAGAAAGATTATAAGAAATTCTAACCAGAGGAGCCCCGACTGCAGCTCTTTCAGCTAAGTGGGCACATGGCTTGAAGAACCCTCCGTACGTCTTTGACCACTCCTCGAGCCTCCCATATATGTATTTAGATCCTACCGTATCCGCCCAGAACATAACCCCTCCCCTGTGCACAAACAGAAGTTGATAGCTTTTTAGTTTTTACCATTATTCACGGTTTTTATTTGCTATTACTTTCTTACCGAAATATGCAATTTTAACCATTTGATGCAACAGGTTGCACACTTTGGTACATATGGCAACTATGTTGCATACACGGTTAAATTTCTAATTTCTACGTAACATATACTGTTAAGAAGTGAATATTCCATTTTCTTGCACTTTGTGAAGTCGCTAAACAGAATGTTTAAATAAACCATGTTTTGGTGATTGACAGGATATGATACCTGTAAGGTGGAAATCCCATTCCCATAACACCAGCAATGTCCAAATCAGCTGCTTTCACTGCAATACCCTCTGCATATACTCGACAAGCCTCGTTCACGACAGGAAAGAATATCATCTCTATTATGTCCTTATCCGACAATTTCGCAAGCTGAAACCAAATTAAATACCAATATAAAAAGCTAGAATCTAAATTGGTTGTCACAAATTAAACTCCACATTTTTTAGTGTGTGCTAGTTTTATATATTTAGCAAGCTTATAAAGATTCGTGATTTTCGTTTATTTTCTTGCGACCAATTCTTATACTTCTTACACGTTTACAGAGTGTTTTAAACTAGACAAACGATAACTTGTCTCCATAAGCCAGAGTGTGCAGAGTATATTACCTTAGGATCAATGGAGACGCCCGACAATTCTCTTGCCTTCTCAATGTATTTTTTGATTTCGGGATCGGGACTCGCTTTCCGCTTATCATTGTACACATAGAAACCTTTGCGAGTTGATTCACCTACACAATTTAACAAACTCCATATAAAAACTAAAAAGCCAAATAACCAACACCATATTCAAAACTATATATGAAGAATAATATACCAGCTCGTTTGTCCTCTTGCATGAGTGGAATTATCATCGATTTATAAGTTCTTTCCGGGAAATTTATAATATATTGTCCGCCAGTTGCCGCCGCAACACCAAAGCCGACAAGATCACACAATCTAAATGGGCCCATTGGCATTCCAAACTTTGTAATTGCTCTATCGATTTTATAGAGATCGGCCCCATGTTCTACTAGCAAAAGAGCCGCTTGAGCATACGGGAAGAACATTCGATTGACAGCAAACCCGGTGCAATTCCCAACCACAACTGGAGTCTTTCTTATCTTTTTCCCGACATCCAATAAGTCCACCACTGCTTGAGGTGATGTTTTAGACGTACGAACGATTTCCAAAAGTGGCATCACGTGAGCAGGGCTGCATTACAGTCAAAGAGTTAATTGAGGAAACTACTGAACATTTTGTTTTTTGTTTTTTTAGATATGCAAGTATCTACTAAAAGTTAACAGGGTTTTCAATTTTGGGATTTTTACACAAACATGACAGCAAAAACATCTTGTAATGACTCAGTTATACGAAAAATAGCAAAATGACACAAACATCACAGCTGACAACATTCATTGGTTTTTTATGCAAAAACCCCAAACTAATGCTAAAGAGTAACGAGTAATAAACTAACAATCGATTACCTGAAAAAGTGTGCTCCGATTATTCTATCCTGAGAATTTGTCTTCTCACCGATTAAATTCAAGTCAATTGTTGAGGTGTTACTTGCAAGTATGCAATTTGGAGAGCAATACTTTTCCAAGTCAGAAAATATTTTTTGTTTCAAAGAGACATCCTCGATAACGGCCTGTTTGGTCAAAGATGGAAAGAAACTTATTATTCCATTCAGGCAGGTTATGTAACAAGTTATACCAGTTCAAATAAAAAAATAGTATCAATTATAGTATGAATTGGATAAACCAAAAACACTTTTGGTCCATTTTAGAAAGAAATGGCATGGGTTTAGGACGAAACAATCCATTCGGGTTGACCCAAAAACACTTTTTGTCCATATTTTAGAGAAAGGTCAAGTGGTCAACTATAGAACGAGTTGGATATGCCATAAGCAGTTTTTTTCTATTTCAGAAAGAACTGGTTTGGGTTTGATGAAACTAAATTCATTCGGGTTGGACCAAAAAAACTTTTTGTCCATATTTTAAAACATTTGTAAATTGTAGTGAATAATGAATGCAGTAAAAGAACAAAAAACAATACTATTACAATAATGTTGACTTCTGTATAAAGCCATTTAGAAGGTTGTATATATTAAGAAATACACCTCATGCAACATTCGAATCAATTGACACCAGCCCATTTGACTCGTTCTCATTTTAACTAAATATTGTTATTTAGCCTGTTACAGAATAAAAAATTAACCCAAATCGACCCATTTAGAAGTCATGTTTCCATGTTCTGACTCGCACCAACTGGGGGAGACTAACATATAATCAAAATACTAAATTCTCAAAATAAAAAATAATCTAATACCTCTATCACCATGTCCACATCCTTAAAGCTTTCATAGTCAAGAACACCTTTGAGACGAGACATAGTTTTCTCAAACTTTTCTTGAGTCAGTTTACCTTTCTTAACGCTACTCATCAGATTGGCTGCAAATATTATAATTAACATCAATACAAAAGTAATTAACCATATATTAGGAGACCAAAAGTTCGTACCTTTGACTCTGCCTAATCCACCCTCTAAAAACTTCTGATTGACCTCTTTTAAGACAACTTCAAACCCACTTTGAACAAGAGCGGTTGCTATTCCCGACCCCATTAGACCTCCTCCAAGGATAGCGACCTTCTTGATCTGTCTTGGCTTCAGACCCCTATCAGTCACCCCTGGTACCTGTTAACACAAACATAACAAAAATTAATCTTTACTCAGTTTGACCATTTAACACCTGGAATTTATAGAAGGCCCCTCCTGTTAACACGGTGCGTGGATAACCCATGGACCCAAAAGATAGCAGATGGTCAAAAAATAGTACTATACATACAGTTTTATTTGTTTCAATGATTGTATTTTGATCCAGTAGTCAAAGTTAAGGAAAATGTTACTGGTCATTTTCAAAGAATATGACCATAATACCCTTAAAGTGATGACATTTGCAATGACCCGGGTGGAAGAGCGGTATTATGGTCTCTCTTTATGAAAAATGAATATATAGAACACTTAATTAACTTAATGACAAATATGTACGCCCAGATGTGTATATGTCTAAGATGACCGCTTGATCCAGACCCTTGCGAGATTTATTCTAAAATGTTTCCACCTATGTCATTGCAAGTATCATGTTTAAACGATATTTTGGCCATACAGAAAAAAGGCCAACGACTAACATATAACATTTTTCACAACTCCAGTGACTATAACGGACCAGATCATGTTTAAACACAGATGAAAAGAAAACGGAATAAAACATTGCTATTATTTGACATTACACCCTGTATCATAATAATAACACTTTTAATTAAAAAACATAAATGGTCAAAATAAAGAAAGAATATACCTTGGTAGTACCACGTTGAGCAAAGAAGATATGAAGCAAGCTCTTGCAAGTATCAGAATTTAGAAGAACTTGGAATTCCGTATATTCCTGTAAATTACATCGACAAAGCCGCATTATAATGGGTCAAGTAATGGAAATTTAATGTTTAGACGAAAAACAAACCTTCATTAATCCAACACGTGGGCCAGAGACTATGCCTTCTTCAATCACATCAATGCAAACTTGTGGGTGTCGTAGATTAGGTGCTTGTCTACGAGCTTGAGTTCTAGCAAAATTTAGTATTTCACGTGCCTCACCAAGAGGCTCTAACTTATCTGTCCTGTAAAGACTTGAAACCCATGGTTTTCTATGCTCTAGTATATCCAATGCCCATCGACGAGCAGCGTCTACCAACTCATCTCCTGACACAACTGCATCCACAAGCCCTAAATTATGAGCTTCTTCTCCCCGAACTGGCTTTGATGTCTAGAGAGAAAGAGAGATCAAAGGCTTAACAAGGATAGAAAACAATATATCGGCTCAGCCCATGAAAATTGCAACATTTGACCCAAGATACTTTTTGTAAGATCGCGACCTGGGTGTAAAGTATTGAAAACTGATTACGGTCAAAATGTGTACGGGACTACGGGTTGATCCAAAACACTTTTTGTTCAAACAATCTCTTAACTTCGTAGATAATTAGACTCAATTATGATACTTTTATTAAGCTGTTTTTTAAATAAATAAATAAAATTAAAAAAAAAAAAAAAAAAAAAAAAAATTGTTTAGGCCACTTTATCACCTAGGAAATTTTAACTCGTTTTCTTTTAGAGTAACTTTTACTTATTTGATCGTTAGACATAAAACATAAGCTGAATTGACCCGTTTATAGATAAATGGATCTAATGTCTAACATTTCCTTCAATGATGACGAAGAAAATAACTTACAATCTTGTCAACGCAAACCAATATCGTCTTACCTTTTGTTTTCATGATGATGCACAAATAAATATACTGAGACTTGAAAACTTTCTGAAAAAGTGGAAAGACGGGACACGTATATTTTAACTTTTACGAGGCGTCACAAACTTAAAAATGTTAAAATTTTCACAGATGCTGAGATAAACAAACACAAATTCTGGTGGATTTCAATGTATAACACATACCAACATCATTTCAAGGGCCTTTGCGAGACCAACTAGTCGTGGAAGCCTCTGAGTTCCTGAGATTACTCATAAACATAAGTGAAAATTTTTGTCTTTGCTTTGTATATATACTGCATAAATATAAACGACCATACCTCCGAATCCAGGAATAATACCGAGCTGCAGTTCAGGCAAACCTAACTGAGCAGTGGAAGTAGCTATTCTAGCATGGCAAGCCTGATACAAAATCATGAACGTTTATAACAAATTTTTAAAAGATGTATGATTTCACATAAATTAAAAAAATTAAAAAAAAAATAAAGTAGTACATACCATTGCAACCTCCAATCCTCCCCCTAAAGCTAGCCCATCAATAGCAGCAACAGACGGCTTTCTTGCAGCTGAGACGGAAGGAAACATAACGAAATTTTTTTTATTAACTAAAATCAATTAAAAAGATAATAGTTTAGTCATGCCACCAGGATGAACCATAAAAAGAATATACCTTCCACGGTATCAGACAAAATATCAATTGATACATAACCAGGTTTTGATGCCAGTCCTGTCGACATCGCTGCATACATAAGACAGCATAAGAAAACATGAAATTTGCAAAATGTCGAATGAATTAACACAGACAAAATGCATTGTATACAGTATGCATACATTTGCCATCTTGCAGTCCACCAAATGCATTGATGTCAAAACCACCGGAAAATTTTCCTTTTGCACCTGTTCCAATTATGTGGAAGTTAGAAACTTATATTCATAAATAAGTATCGAGTAACCATTAAATATTGTAAAATTTACCTGTAATTACTATTGCCTTCACGTCATCCCTTTGCAAGGCTTGATCAAAATTTTCTTTTAAGCTATTTAGTACTGAAAATAAAGAGGGAGGATAATGTCGATATGATTAGCAAACGGCAACATACCAAAAAAGTTATGACCCAACTGGATCATGCATGAATATATGTAGTAGTTGTACAATTGTACTATGATTTCAGACGCCTAAAGAGAAAAGCAGTCATGCTTCATGTCAAGATATCATTTGTCGGTCCATGGATCATACTTCAGGAAAAGTTACTAGTAAGACCTCGTGAAACTCTTAGTGCGAATACCTCACCCATCACGCTATATTCATGCCTCAACAAATCACCCCTCTTGTCACCTTGACAGCACTAACTGCTACTCATTACATACAGAGATTCTACATTACTCTCCTACCCCTGATACAAATATGTGAAGTTTGTACTTGGTACCTCGTTCACTCGAAAAACTTATTTATAATCTCCAATTTTTAATCAGTAATCTTAAGGCTAAAAAATGATAACAAGTTTCTTCACATTTTTTTTTTTTTGGTTATTGTTCAATATAATTATCTGTTTATCATCCTAAAAACTTAGAAGCTTCCAAATTCAAATAATTTAGACGCCCTCTTAATCTAAATGTCCCAACTTGTTCGAAAAACTATAAAAAAAAAATAATAATCGAACGAACTTTGACGAAATTCAGATCTAGTGACCCCAATTACACTTAAAAGATGAAGATGATTATATTATCATCTATGTTTATACATACGTATATTTCAACCTAAGCTAAATAGTTGTGTCGAAGTGAATAGTGATCTTCATTTACTGAAAACTGCTTGTCTGACCGAAATAAGCACATAAGCTTAAGCAGTTTAGATCACGCCAAACGGCTTATCCGCAGTAGATTAGCAGAAAGAATAAACAATCACCCTGTTTCATAACTTATATCTAAAATTCTAGTCTAATTAACTAGTAACTTAAGTAACTATTTTGATATCTGAAAATTAGTGACATGTATCAAAGTGATGATAAAGCAATTCAGATCAACAACAAGATCATATAAAAATATAAAATAAAAAGTGATTGTTATTGTTAATAATACCATCAAAGGCAAGAGAATTAACAGGTGGATTAATAATAGTGATAACAGCAACTCCATCTGATCCAACTGAGATCGTTGTTTTTCCTCCCATTTTCTCTTTTGTTTTATAAAAAAAGAGATTCAACTTTTTTATAAAATTGTGTGAGTGTTTGAAATGAAAATTTGGGTTTTTAATATGTGTTTGAAGAATGGGGTTAAAGGTTTGGTCGTTGGGGTGGTGCACTATTATTATTATGGTACGGTGTCGTATTGGATTACTATTATATTGGATTACTGACTGACGTGTGGATGATTCTTTGTGTTAATACTTCACGCGCCTTTTTGGAGTATGGTTTTGTTTAGCTCACTAGAATACACTATTTTGGTAATCTTTTTTTGATTTTGTTATCAATCGTTTTATTTGGAAAAATTAACTTGTGGGAGGGAGTCCTTAGGGGCTTTTGGGGGAGGGAGGTCTTGAGTTCAAATCCTTTAATGAAGGGGTTTTTGGGCCTGGTAACCCCAGGTTCAAATCTTGGAAAAGGCAAGGGTTTACCCCTATTAATTGTCGTGCCTTCGGACGGATTAGTAGGGGGTTTTCCCCCATCGGGTATTTGAAATAGGCATTTTCGCTTCGAATGAGCTCTCTAGCGCGGACCCGGTTAAGACAACGTAGTCTGGACCTCCCGCTGTCGAACCGCGACACGAAGCACTTTATAAGAAATTCACCTTTCAAAAAAAAAAAAAAAAAAATTAACTTGTTTGACATTCACAAAAACATTCGCTCTACGGTCAACTCTTGTATGTTTTTATGTATATAGTGGTACCAAAAAACAGTAGCAATAAGTAATAACAGAAAGCGGTAGTTGTTTATTATAATTATAATAAATTGTTCGGTATGATAATCGTATAGTCATAATTAGTAAGTGAAAACACTAGTTGCTCGTATATGCTACTAGAAGTAGCGTTTTGATTTGGAGCGTTTAGAAAAAGTTGGAATACTAGTTACTTGTTTCCAAGCAAGCATTTTGTGCAAAATGTTAACTGCTATTTGCTAGCTGCTTTAAGACGCTTCTTATCAAACATACTCTCTAACTCTATGTTTGTTGCGACCGTACGTCAAACTATTTTTTCGTGAATTAGAAAGAGTTAAGATAAAAATCGTGATCAGGTACGAAGCTTGAACTATTTCATTAGAGGGGAAATATCAATAATTAATTTTAGAAAGGCCATATGGTTAATAATAATAATAATAATAATAACAACAACAACGCTTATTATCTAATAAAGTGATGTTTAAGGGGAAAAAATATAATAATAATAATAATTACTATATATACTATTTGTCGGGGAAGAGAGGGAAACCAACCATTTGCATTAAATGCCAAGTTTTCCAATTTGGCAGAAACAGCCCCTGAGATTCAAGTGACGCTGCAAAGTAAGTCCAAACATTAAATGCAAAGTTTCACAACTTGGCAAAAACAGTCCCTGAGGTTTAAGCGTCGTTACAAAATAAGTCCAAACATTAAATGCAAAGTTTCACAACTTAGCAAAAATAGTCCCTGAGGTTCAAGTGTCGCTGCAAAGTAAGTCCTTTAAAACCAATCCCGCTGCATCGCGCGGGTTCCCACACTCATAGTAAACAACGCTAGCTCAATGAACAAATTACATTAAAAACCGAATTTGTTGAAAGGGCCAGGGCCCACCCCCGCCTTATAAATCCTCCATCCTTGGCCGTGACATCTATGACAAAAGGTTTCTTTTTTCCCGCCAATAAGAATGTTTGAGCTAAGATAATAAGCGTCTAAAAAGTGACCTCAAAAATTGCTATTTGTGATATTTGTACTTGAGACCTCCACTAAACATTTGTTTTGACAATAATTGCCATACAAATAATCAAACAAGTTACAAATCTTGAAATGGTCAAGAGCTGTAAAAATAAACTAGAAACTATAAGATATAGTTGTGATATTTATATGTTTGGTGAAATACTAGTAACTAAATGTAAAACATAGTTGTAACATTGACATGGTGGTTGTATAGATGATATTGTGTCACTTTACTTGCTCTTTAGATGTTCTTGTGCATGAATTTAATTGTTTTTTAAATAAAAAGAAGCTTACACAACCACTACACTACATATACATCAAACACTTTTGATAACCTTAGGCTCTGTTCTCGAGTTTTTTTTTTTAAAGTAATGGAAAGGAAGGGGAAAGGAAATCAAAAAAGGAGCGTTCTTGAGTTTTTTTAAGAAGGAAAGGTAGGGGACGGAAAGGTGGGAGGGAGGGAAGAGATGAGCTCTTGTGTGTATTTTTGTTCCGTCCAATTTTGGGCGGATTGAGAAGGGAAACAAGTTTTCAACATTACATGCCTTTGTTAAATTACAATATTAACCTCGCTGCAAGTGCACTTAGTGTCAGCTTATTAATTTATTTTCTTTTAGAAATTTAGATTATTTATCGTAACAACATTAAACGCATTAACTGTTCATAAGAAAATGCAAATCAGTTTTTTTTTTTTTTTTTTTTTTTTTTTTTTGGTGTCAACCTAAATATCTTCTGAGTCGCAAACAATTTGTCTGACCTGAAAATTTTGTCACTCGTGCCACAGTAGTTAATATATTTGTTGTTTATTTATCGCAGGAATTCAAAGGTTATGTCTTCAAGATCATGGGTGGTTGTGACAAGCAAGGATTCCCAATGAAACAAGGAGTTCTGACTCCAGGGCGTGTCATATTCAAGCTTATTCCGAAGATGTTAACTTTTATTTATGTCATCATATTCAAGCTTAATTGTAAGATGTTATTAAAAAAATAAAAAATAATAAAATAATAAAAAAAAAGATAAAAAATGAGAAGTTAGTTATGATAATGTTAGGAATTAGAAATTCCAGGTATTAAAGAGTCGGTCACCTCAAGTATATGTAATTGTTAGAAAGCTCGTAGATGTAGTTCATTTAAGTTAAGTAGTATTTAGTTTAGTAACACCGTGGAGGACGGACGGGTCTTTACCCACTGTATGCCTGATCCACAGCCCGTTGTGTGGCATTTTATTGTAAGACTATAAATACTCTCTACCTTCCAAGGTAGAGAGTTGGAGCTCATAATAAGAATTTTCTTTCTCTCACTAAAGTTCCCTAAACCTCTAACTTTCTCTCTCAAGAATTCACCTTTATACGCCCACTTTGTGTTATGGTTTGATGTGTATGTGAAATCCAATATCCTACAATTGGTATCAAGAGCCATGGTTAGATCATATCTTACATATCTTTGGATTTCTAGTGGTTTTTAGGTGATTTTTGAGTTTGAAAAGGTTTAGTGGTTTTTGCATCATTTGGGTGATTTCTAGTGTTAAAGTTTGAATTTTGATAGTACTTTTGTGTTTAGAATCATCACAAGTGTTTAGGTTTTGATTTTGAAGGCTTGAATCATCGTGGTTGGGTTGTTTTTGGATTGAAAAGTGGTGTTTTTGAGATTTTCTTGCTAGCGACTTGAGCCACGGATTGTTATTCTTGGTAGCGACTTGCTTTGTAAGTTGGTAGCGAGTTGCAGTTTAAGTGGTAGCGACTTGGTCCTAGCGACTTGTCTTTTGAGACAAGCCGACAAATAGTACAAGTTAGTGGATTCTCCACTACGGTTAGCGACTTACTGAGGTTAGCGACTTGCTTCAGAAAGTGTTAGTGAGTTGCAGTGCAAATTGTTAGCGACTTAGTATTCTTAGCGACTTGGACCTTAACGAGTTGCTGTTTAGCGACTTGACTGTGTAGCGACTTGGTGCGTAGCGATTTGGTGATTTAGCGAGTTGCTCTTTAGCGACTTGACTTTGTAGCGACTTGGTGCTTAGCGATTTGGTGATTTAGCGAGTTGCTACTTAGCGACTTGGTGCTTAGCGACTTGGTTCAAGGGTTATAGCGACTTGGTTGATTTTTTCGAAGAAGAGGTTTGACCAAAGTTGACTTTTTACGTCAAAACTTCAAACGGCCATAACTTTTGATCCGTAACTCCGTTTTCAGCGAAATACCTGTCAAAACGACCGAAACAGCCTGAATATTGTGAGGTTTCTCTACGATGTCGTAAAACGAATTTTTCGAGGCCCAAATCCTCTCCGAAAGGAAGTTATTGAGCTTTTAAGTTTTTAGACCTAAATTTCTCCATAAAATCGTGCAACAACCAACCCAAATCACAACCAAACAACATCTCTGCTTATCCCACAAACAATCATAAGACCTAACACACAATTTTCTATCATTGTGTCGATCCATCAGTCATCTTAACACATTCCATTGGTCATTGCTTAACGGTTTGGTCTTGATTTTAGTAAAATCCCGCGAAAGATTCTATTTCTCGGTTTAAATCATAGACTTGTAAAATCCCATGCACTCTACCACATCATGTCTTACTCTACTGACCCAGTGATTTCAGAAGTGCTTAAATTGTATGATGTTGTGGACAACAATGATAATGAATGCTACACTGAACGATTAAAGATGCTTGAATTAATCAATGAGGATGTGAGATCTTCGTGTTCAGAGTCTGAAGAAAGAGAATTGCACCTGTTTAGACTACAGAATGCCATGAAAAAGGAAAGTAGCATTGAACCTTATCATCTACTTCACTCACACCTCATGTTACTCACACCGATAAGAATGGAACGAACATGCATTGCCATTTTCCGTCAAGACTTATCCACATTAACGGGAACGTTACTATTGAACTTAGAACAATTAGAACAACAACTTGATAAAGAAAAGGTTCAAAAGGGTAGTTCCAGTGCTGCACTTCAAGTGATCCACAACCAATTTCAGTCATTCATAAGTAGGGAATTCACATCAGATTATGATCAAGACATGACTGAAGTGTCTTTCAAGAAACATACTGGAATGGAAATTAGTGTGTTCATAGAGACACTTATCCATCTCATGGATAATGTGGAGAAGTATATTGAGGAAGTTACTCAGATAGATGAAAAAGTGGATGAGTGTCTGGTGCAGTTGAGAGATTGTTGTGATAAGTTGGGTAATGTATCTGTTGAAGAATCGGGTGTTGCTGAATGCAGAATGTCTGAGACAACAAATAATGATGAGTCGGGTAAAACACCAGATGATGAATCAGTTGGCATTGAATACAGAGGCTCAGAGATTAATAAGCTTGACACATCCAGCGGTCCAGTGACTCTTGTTACACATGATGTGGATGCAGATATCAGACCAGAAATTGAGCAGGTGTCATGTAATGAGGTACCCTTTACTGTTCAACATAGTGCATCTGCTAAAGTACTTAAACAAACTGATCATGATGCTGAACATGACATTCATAAATGTTCTGTTACTGAGGCTGAGTCTGAGATTAAGTGTTTCGAAACAAAAGATATGGTTGATAAGAAGGCTTTTGATGAACTTTCAAACAAATTCTCAAATCTTGAAAAACATTGCATTTCACTTGAAATCGCGATTCAGAGTAAAGAAGAAAGTTTTCAACTTAACAAACCATGTAAAAAAACCGTAACTTCCTGAATTCCGTGAACTTTTTGAAATTAACACTTTGAAAGCTCAGCTTCAAGACAAAGAGTCAACCATTTACAATCTGAAGAAACATATTTCTGTCTTGAATGAGAAAAGTAATTTAGTCATGAATACACAAGACATTGATGCTATTATAACAAGAAATAATGAACTGTCAATTTATGTGGCTAAATTACTAAAGGAAAATGAGTCTTTGAGAAAGCATCATATAGAACTAAGTGACTCTGTCAAAGAAGCTAGAACTAAGTCAATGGAAAAAACAAACTCTTTGATAGAAAAAATTGATGAACTCAAAGCTCAACTTCAGGATAAGAGTTTCGCTATTGTTGCCTTAAAGAATGAGCTTAGGAAAACTGTAGGGAAAAGTGTGAGCACTAAGTTTACAAAACCATCAACCTTGGGGAAACCAGTTTCTCAACCCATTAGAAACCGGTCTGTTGTTAGGCAGCCTACTGCGTTTATATCCGAAAGACTAAAATTTTCAAAAACACGGTTTGCCTCCCAAGTTGATGAGAAACAAGTTTTGTCAAAACCAGTCACTTCACTTGTGTTACCTAAGAGTCATGCTTCTAGTTCCTCTAAACCTCAACATGCAGCTACTTTTACTCCCAGCACCTCTAGGATTAGTTCGGAAACAGTGTCAAAACCAAGCATTAAAACCCAGAATTCATATGATATGAATGACTTGTGGAAGAACTATTATCTAGAAGAAGCTAGGAAAAAGGCACAGATTCGAAAAGACGGAATTTTAGGTGCAAGACCTAGGGTGATGAATTCTACGAGATTTCAAAGAACTACTAGTAGTTGTAAACCACTACCTAGGAGCACTCAAAAGACTAGGGATTGGCGTACATCTAAGAGTAGTTACGTGCATAAGAATACTAAGCATGTAGAAAACAAAACTAGAAATTCTGAGTCTTTTCCACATAAGAAACATTTTCCTAATTCACATGCCAAGGTACAATCCACTAAGACTACTAATGTGACTAAGGTTCAACATGTTATGAAGCAAAGCAAACCAAAAACTTCGCCTAGATGGATACCAACTGCTAAATCTTTGGAAACTAGGAACAAGGATAAGTCTTCCACTATGCATAAGAAGCCTTACAATCCTAGACCTTGCCATAAGTGGATACCGTCTGGTAGAATGTTTAAGGATGCTGGACTTAGGTGGATTCCTACCGGAAAGCTGTTTTCTGATGACAAAATCAAGGTTGACCGTGAACCTCCAAAGGGTTTGGATACTAATTTCACTAACCAATATATATGCAATCAAGCTTGTGATGTTAGTGCAGGTAGTCCTTACTCTGTTGCAGATACTTCGATCCTTCAATACATGGACTGGTTTAAAGTATGGATAACACAAGGATTGATATCTCATAATTCACGGGTTCAAGAAACTCAACCTTGATATTCAACCGGCTATGACATCTGTTCACATCAGTTCAGGCCTCGTTCTTCAACACTATGGCGTCTGCAAATAACACTTCAGGCCCCGTTCCTCAAAGAAAAGAAAAGTGTACGCTTCAGTGCGCTTTATCTTCAAAAGAAGAGAAATCTTCATGTGTATGACCATTCTCATCGACATTCTTCATCAACAAGCTTCATGTTTTTCCACGCTCTTTCAACCTTCAAGTGCCCGTTCATTGGTGTATATTCTTATTCACTTGTTCAAGTCAAAAATGGCAACTTCGGATGCAATTTTTGAGGGGGAGAAGAGTGCATATACTACATGTTGATGGATGCTTGATTTATGGTCATATGACTCTCCTTCAACGCCTAATGCTTCACTTACTAAGGATATCTGGGATTCATTGTTTGGGATGTTTGAATATTTGGATGTCAAGATATGTTTGATGAGTACTTCCAATCTCCAGTTATTCCTCAAGGCGTTGTTAATGTCTATCATTGTTGTTGCACTCATGAATAATGATCCGCTCTTTGGTACTTCTTTGCCAAATCTTCACGGATTACTGTTCATGAATAATGATCCGCTCTTTGGTATCCCTTTGCCAAATCTTCACGGATTATTGTGCACTTTATAAATCAACCACGTGAACAAAATGACTACCTCATCCGCTCAAAGATACTATTGGTGAGTCTTTCAGATCAGTCTCTACATGAATACTTTTAGGAAGAAGGCATTAATGTTGAGGTATCATTTGTTCCGGTTCATTCAGTGGATCAATATACATCCGATTGTATGTTTATTCACGTGTTGGGCATTTGACACAAGTTGATTACTTCGGAGTTAATCATTTATGACTTATTTGAGATTGAAGTTGACTTTCACAAAGGCGTGTTCTTATTTGATAACTTGCTCGGGCTTAAGAATTTGAGTTGAAGTCTTGTCTTATCTAGTTACCAGCAGTCGGGGTGGATGGTTGAAGACCTGGTTAACTATCACTTTAAGGAGTTACGTAGTTTTACTCAGTGACACACACAAATGTCGTTGTGGATAATCACAAGAGGTGTTAATGTCTCATACTTTGGTTGAGTATTGAGTACTTAGAGATTTTATTGAAGTGTAAATTCTCGACACCGTTCTTCCATCATTAAGTGCAAGCTTAAGATACAAATGTGGGGAATTCGACTTCAGTTTCAAGTTTGGTATATCAAGTTTTCTTCTTCAAGTGGTCACTTCAAATTGTCCACATATGGGTTGATAAAGATAGTCAGAGAGTGTTTCTGTAGCAATTGATTCTCACAAGATTTCAAGTTTATGGGTATATTATGTGGAAGGTCTTGGTCACAATCTGTTCTCTGTTGGTCAATTCTGTGATTTCGATCTAGAAGTGGCTTTTTAGAAAACATACTTGCTTCGTTAGAGAACTTGATGGTGTAGAATTATTAAGAGGTACTCGAGGTTCTAACCTATACACCATCTCTATCGATGACATGATGAAGTCCTCTCCAATCTGCTTGCTATCAAAGGCTTCTAAAACAAAGTCTTGGTTATGGCATCGTCGTCTCAATCACTTGAACTTCGGCACCATAAACAACCTTTCCAGAAAGGATCTTGTCAGAGGCTTACCCAGATTAAAATATGAAAAAGATTATCTTTGTTCAGCTTGCCAATTGGGTAAAAGCATGAAATATGCCCATAAACCAAAACCCACAAATTATGTAATGGAAGTTCTTCATACCCTTCATATGGATCTGTGCGGACCAATGAGAGTGCAAACGATAAATGGGAAGAAATACATTCTAGTAGTTTTTTATGACTACTCTCGATTTACTTGGGTAAAGTTTTTGAGGACAAATGATGAAACTCCATATGTCATCATCAAACTAATCAAACAGCTTCAGGTTCGACTCAACAATACAGTCAGAATTGTTCGAACAGACAATGGCACAGAGTTTGTCAACAAAGACTTAATTCAGTTTTATGAAAGTGTTGGAATCAGTCATCAAAGAAGTGTTCCACGAACTCCTCAACAGAACGGTGTAGTTGAAAGACGAAATCGAACTCTTGTAGAAGCCGCAAGAACAATGCTTATTTATTCGAAGGTTCCAATGTTTCTATGGGCTGAAGCCATTGCCACTGCATGCTACACCCAAAATCGTTCCCTTATACACACCTCTCATGGAAAAACTCCATATGAACTTGTTCATAAACGAAAACCTGATCTCTCCTACCTTCGTGTGTTTGGAGCTTTGTGCTATCCAACAAATGACAGTCAAGATTTAGGTAAATTAAGAGCAAAGGCAGATATTGGAGTTTTTGTTGGTTATGCACCAAACAAGAAGGGTTACCGAATCTACAACAAGAGAACCCGTAATATCATAGAAACAATTCACGTTACGTTCGATGAGCTGACCGGTCAAATGGCTTATGGACAATCCAGTTCAGGACCCGCACTTCAAAACAGTCCCATTGGTTCATCCCTTGTACCAAATTCTTCTCCAACAACTCCATATGTACCTCCATCTGAGGATGATTTAAAGAAATTGTTTGATCCTATGTTTGATGAACTCTATGAGCCAAGTGCTAGTGAACTGTCAATTCCCACAACAGAGGCTGCTCATATTCCTGAGAATGAAGTCAATCCTTCAGTCTCAATGTCATTAAGTCAAGAAGCGCCTGCTGCTGATAACTCAGTCTCATCAACAAATCATCAATCTTCGAATGTACATCATGGAACTGCTTCTGGCATCAATGATGAAGTTAATCCCTTTGCTACTCCTGAAGATGCTCCATTTGAAAACATATTTGCTCCTGAATCATCATCAGAACCATCTTCTTCAGGAGACATCGACTCTGCTACCTCAGTCCCTCAACAACTGCCACATGAACACCTTAGAAAATGGACTCACGATCATCCATTAGACAACATCATTGGAAATATCTCTCATCCAGTATCCACACGGAAACAACTTGCAACCGATGCCTTATGGTGCTTCTTCAACTCCGTACTCTCTAAGATCGAACCAAAGGATGTTAAAACTGCCATGAATGAAGACAGCTGGTTCAATGCTATGCAAGATGAAATTCATGAGTTTGATCGACTCGATGTATGGGAGTTAGTACCTGCTTCAGATTGTGCTATGATCATTGCTCTAAAATGGATCTTCAAAGTGAAACTTGATGAGCATGGTGATGTTTTGAAGAACAAGGCTCGATTAGTTGCTAAAGGATACCGTCAAGAGGAGGGTATTGACTTTGAAGAATCTTTTGCTCCAGTTGCTCGAATCGAGGCAATCAGAATCTTTTTGGCTAATGCTGCTAGTAAGAACATGGTAGTCTATCAGATGGATGTAAAGACGACATTTCTGAACGGAGATCTTAAAGAAGTCGTCTACGTCAGCCAACCGGAAGGATTTGTGAATCAAGGGCATCCTACTCACGTTTATCGTTTGAAGAAGGCTCTTTACGGTTTAAAGCAAGCTCCAAGGGCATGGTATGATACGCTATCAAAGTTCCTTCTATCTACCGGATTTAGCAAAGGAGCAGTTGATCCAACATTGTTCACCAGGAAGTCAGGCAAACATTTAATTCATGTTCAAATTTATGTTGATGATATCATCTTTGCCTCGACTGACCCCAATGAGTGTGACCGTTTTTCAAATGAAATGGGTTCTAAATTTCAAATGTCAATGATGGGACAAATGTCATTTTTCTTAGGACTACAAATTTCACAAAGTCCCGGAGGCATTTTCATAAATCAATCTAAATATGCAAATGAGATTTTAAAGAAATTTGGATTTGATTCAAGTGACCCTGTTGACACTCCCATGATTGAACGTACCAAACTAGATGAGGACCACTCAGGGATCATGGTAGACCAAACAAAATATCGTAGTATGATTGGATCCCTGATGTACCTCACAGCTAGTAGACCAGACATCTTGTTCGCTATTTGCATGTGTGCTAAATACCAGGCTAAGCCTACTAAAAAGCACCTTGAAGCGGTTAAACGGGTCTTTCGGTATCTCCAAGGAACCATCAATATGGGACTGTGGTACCCGAAGGACACCGGTATGTCATTAACAGCCTATGCAGATGCTGATCATGCAGGATGTCAAGATACTCGTCGAAGTACGTCTGGAGGTGCACAGTTTTTGGGTGATAAGCTTGTGAGCTGGTCTTCAAATAAGCAAATGAGTACTTCTATTTCCTCTACAGAGGTTGAATACATAGCCATGTCATCTTGTTGTGCTCAAATCCTATGGATGAGATCTCAATTATCTGACTATGGCTTTGAATTTAACAAAATCCCTCTGTACTGTGATAATAAAAGTGCTATTGCTCTCTCATGCAACAACGTACAACACTCAAGAGCAAAGCACATCGACATTCGACATCATTTCATCAGGGAACAAGTGGAAAACGGTGTGGTGGAACTTTACTTTGTGAGGACTGAATACCAGTTAGCAGACATCTTCACCAAAGCTCTTCCTAGAGAACGTTTTGAGTTTATTCTTCCACGACTTGGCCTTAAAAGCCTTCAACCTGAAACACTCAAACGTCTTCAAGAGGAAGAAGAGGAGTAAAAGGTTTCCTTCATCTATCTCTTGTAAATATCTTTTCGAAAAGCAAAATACAAAATTACAAAACCTTCAAAAAGCAAATAGAAAAATATAAAACTTTCAAAAATTCATAAAAAATTGAAAAATCTTGAAAAATTCCAAAAATATTGTCTTTTTGTCAAGTTTTCCTCGATTCGATAATATCTACGGTCTTTGTGATGTCATTCAAAGAATGACACGGGACTTTAGATGTTGTTCGAATGTTAAAAAAAAATCAAAAAATTATTTTTTTTGGGAGAAAGTAAAACAATGGTTTATTGTCATTTGTCATTTCAGGCAGTAACCCGCTTTTCAAAGAAAGAACAGAGTCATACTTTATCGTGTTTTCAAAATTCCATGCTCTGATTCTATAAACATTTATCTGCTGAAAACTAACTGCTTTGAAAAAATAACTCGGACTCTATTTTTGATAATCATCTGGACTTATTTGTCAAAATATCTATCTCTCAATCAACAACCTATGTCATTGATTGAGGGGGAGAATGATTTCAATTAAATTAAAATGTTATTTGTCATTCAATTGTTTTTCAAAATATATTCATGCATGTTTTATCAATGGAGTTTAAAGTCTTAAAATCCGATCCTTATCAGTTAAAACGCTTTCATAATCAAGTCACAATTCTCCTTAAAAGCTTTCAAAATCAATTTAAATCTATAAGATATCACAAATCTCAAATGATTTGATAATTGTGATCGGGGGAGAATGTGTGATTTAAATTGGATTTAAACTGATAATTCGGTAAATGGTTTTATAAGGATGTACAAGTTCTCCTTCCCACATGTGTCAAACGATTTCAAATTTTCCATGCACATGTTGAGGGGGAGCATCTATCTTAAACCTATGATTTGAAACGTGATCACTTATCTCAATGTGCAGGTTCCCTCTAGTATGTGCAAAACTCTTTTCAAATCTCGAGGCACATATTGAGGGGGAGAAAAATTATGAAAATCTCATCCTTTCCCAAAATGTTTTATCTACTTGATTTGATCAGGGAAGTGAGGTTGATATCTTTTAGAAAACGGTAATCTAAGAAGTTAATTCTTCCTCTTGCCTCCGTGTGCAAAACGATTTCAAACATTTGATGCACATGTTGAGGGGGAGCACTTGTTCTAAAAATATCAAAAACAATTCAGGTACAAAATGTTTTGATAATATATCACAAGTATCTGGATTGATTTTCAAATGGTTTTCAATTGGTTCAAATGGCAGATGAACAATACCAAATAGACCGACCAAATTTACTTTATGTACGGTGATATAAGGATGATAAGGTTAGGTATTTATTCCCATGATCCGCCAGAACCGGAGGGATCTACCCAGGGACAATCCACTAGTTAGTGTAGAAGTCCTTAGGTATGATGATAAAAGGAGAAAAATGAGATATGGGAAGAGTGTGGACTGAGACAGAGCGAGTACTGGAACAAACCCAACAAGGTTCTTGCTATGAAGTCTCGATAAGCACTGAAGGGGTTGAAGAATGAAAAAGAATTGAATGAGAAAAGGGTGAAAAGAAATAGCCCTCCATTTATTCAACCATAGGGCAGAAACCGAGAACACAATTCATATGCTACTGATGGTAACATTGGTATTGAAGACAAGACGTCATGGACCCAGTGACGCACTGCACTACAACTTCCCAAACCACTCAAGTTCCTCTTAAAAGGGCTTGTTTCATTCTCACGGGGAATCTACATAATCTATCGACCTTCTCTTAGAGATTGTTGATATTGAAGAAGGAGACCCTCTCCCTAGTCTCCGGCACAGGAACCAAATATGCACATATTGAGTCTAGAGCCACGAGATCATCAATAAATCTCATTAGGACACTTTCATTGAAGACTCTCTGTTTCACACAATGTGGAAAGAGAGATTTTATCTTGAGTCCTACGCATTATCCTTGTGGTATTGCCAGAACATCTGAGTGATATGCTAACATACTCACAATGAAGATGGAAAGCCTTCTGGAGCCAACATCAAACAAGCTCCTGGTGGGTGGCATGTGAGATCTATCAAATAGATCAACCATGTGACAACTGAACAGAAACAATGGGGCGATTCAATCTTTTGAATCAATCCTGGTTCAGGTTATGGATTGACGGATACCTTTGAAAAACCGGTCTTTGTGCTTAAAAACTCTTTTCTTTAGCAAATCGACCGTGTACGGATATTTCAAATCAAAAGGTGTTTTATGATTGATAATTGATGTTCATTAAAACCTTCGTTGTATTGCAAAAACAATTTCTATTGAGCAATACACGATTGTTTTTCAAATATCTTTTCATCAATCAGTGAATTTCTATTCGCTGGTTCACTCACTCCGTGTTGTCTTCTTTAAGACGTTCCGGTTTGAGAACAGCTAGAGCAGCTGCGAAACCCTGTCAAGGAAATTCTTCGGAATTATACCTGATCACAGGCAGTACTTGTACTGATCAACGGGGAACCGTGGGCCGTGTACCTCAATTCAACGAAAGTGATCAAAGACACTTTCGTGCGATTTATTGCTAACTGTTGTATGCAGGTACGTCCTACGTTTGCACCTGATCAGAATGAAGCGGTCAATCCATAGCCGCATGCTCATTTATCACATTCATCTCAAAAGAAATCATGATTAGTGCATCAATGACTCTGATATTTTCACTCCATGCTTCTGCTACGCTGCTGCCAATATCATGAATCAACGAAAGCTTCCGCTACTCTGATGAGAAGATATCATGATCCAGAATGTGAGCATGTCGGTCCGAAAGTCACAACATCACATAATACCAACACCACAATGGATGTCTCAGAGATTTTTGTTAGCTGATGATCTCAAAAGCTGGCTTAAACTTATTATCATGTGGATCAGTATAAGACCTCCACTTGGATTAACCAAACATGCAATGAGTGGAATCAATGACTACGAGCTTCGGAGCAAAGTACTACATCAAGAATGCAAGAACAATTGTGAATGTAATATCTGTTTCTATTCAATGTAATTTTAGTATATGTTTGAGGTGACCTCCCTTAGGGGGAGATTGTCAGGAATTAGAAATTCCAGGTATTAAAGAGTCGGTCACCTCAAGTATATGTAATTGTTAGAAAGCTCGTAGACGTAGTTCATTTAAGTTAAGTAGTATTTAGTTTAGTAACACCGTGGAGGACGGACGGGTCTTTACCCACTGTATGCCTGATCCACAGCCCGTTGTGTGGCGTTTTATTGTAAGACTATAAATACTCTCTACCTTCCAAGGTAGAGAGTTGGAGCTCATAATAAGAATTTTCTTTCTCTCACTAAAGTTCCCTAAACCTCTAACTTTCTCTCTCTAGAATTCACCTTTATACGCCCACTTTGTGTTATGGTTTGATGTGTATGTGAAATCCAATATCCTACAGATAACTTTTAAAGTAAGGCATAGTTAGAGATCATATATCAAAACAAATATATCATTTTTATGTTTTTAGCGTGACGAGTTGTTAATGAATGGGGCATGAAAAGCTCGTGAGATCCAACTGCTAGTGTTCATATATACTTACGTAAGCATGCACATAATACAAGTAGCATATCGGTAATACGATAGTATATTGGTAATTTGTGTAGTTTTCTTTTCCTTTCTTTGCTTCTTAAAAAAAAAACTCAATAACACAAAAATAAATAACCACTTTCTTCCCATCTCATCCCCTACTGTGCCCTTCCCATCCCATCCCCTTCCATTCTTTAAATTTTAGACTTGAGAATAGAGCGTAACTTTGCTCAATCATGGGGCATTATTTCGACATTTAGCATCGTTTTTGGATCGTTGAGAGTGTAATAGAAGTGTGAAAATAGCACTCGAATTAATGTGGAATTCAAAGTCGGATGAAGATTTGTGAGGTAGATGAAGCAATTACACATGAGAACTCGGGGTCGAATTCTTTTCAAGTGAGGGGGGTTAACGAAGATAACAAAGTGAAAAACATAAGAGGGTGTTTGGATTCCTTATTTTGTTATAGGGAAAACAAGTGTTTGACATCTAGGTAGAACATGAATGTCAATAACTCTTTGGATAAGTGTTTGTTTTTATTGACATATATATTTTACCTAGATGCCAATATTATTTTTGTGTCGTAACTTTTTTCTAAATATAATTATAGAATAAGTTATTTTATTTAATTTAAGTTTTGTTTTGTTTTGTTTTGTTTTTTTTAAAATATTACTTTCTTTAAAAAATACAAGGATTTGTGTTCTATATAACTTATATTTTTTTTATCGATTAAAAATTGCATGTTTTTTTTTAATCAATTGTTAAGATTTTTATCCTTTGAGGTGGGCCTCATTTGTCAATCCTTGAATTAGGATTAACAAAATTCATTTTCGCCCGTCTTGCATCATCATTACACACAACACACGTTTCAACTTAACTTTTTGCCTTTGAACATTAAGTATATTCGTTAATCATAAGTTGTAAAGTATTGTCTTGTACGGCTTCTAACCAGGATTATTAGATTCTAAGTTACCTCCTATGTAATTAGTTCATCAAATCTTGGTTTATGTGTTTATTAGTTTATGTTTGTTTTATATCAAATTTGATATGATATGCTCCATTCACAAGCACTGAATATGCTCTTACTGACCCGATATTGATACCTTTGTGATTACACCAAGGGAGTTGCTATTACGATATCAAAAATAATGCTATGGGACGTTTGATACGACTGAATCACAAAGAATGGAAATGCATTGGAGAATAGAATGACATAGAAAAAGAATGAGTTTGATATAAGAGAATGGATTCTTGTGCTGTCAGAATCGATTAAATAATCAATTCATTTGTTTGGTACATAAAAGAATGAATATATATATTTTCAGGTTTTGTAGTTACGTGGATTATTTGACGCTATCAGGTCACATAATTACAATTATGCAAACATAATTCAAGTTTTTTGTCATATAAAAATATATTATATCATCTCTACGATGAAACAAAAATGACAAAAAAACATATTTCTACAACTTACACATTGCACTAAACACAACTAATAAAAAAGATGAATATTGTATAATATTCATGATCGAACGAGTATATACACGTAGAGGATAAGCAATTAAAACCTAATTTACAAACACTAGTATATACACATCAATATTTGTATAATTTTCTGCTGTAGGGTTTTTTTACATGTTACGAAGTAGAGAAAAATTTAAATGCTTACTCGTACTTTGATGCTTACCAAGGGACAAAACCTCACCATCCATCTAATTTGATCTAATGGTGAAGATTAATCTAAAATTTAATAGATAAACCTAAGTCCATGTTTTTTTCTTGTCTTTTTGTCTTTCTTTTTTATTCACATTTTTTTTATGAAAGCGTAAAAACACGTCTGAACACGGACGAAAACGTATGAAAATGGACGAAAATGAAAGAAAACTGATGAAAACGTATGAAAACAGACGAGAACGTATGACAACGGGCGAAGAGGTATGAAAACGGACGAAAAGGAACGAAGACAGATGAAAACGTATAAAACAGACGAAAACGAATGAAGCGAAGAAAAAAACGCGAATTAAAAAAAAAAAAAAAACGTGAATAAAATAAAAAAACGTGAATTTTTGTCCGTGATTTTTTCATTCACTAGATAATGGATAGAGAGAAATAGCCCTTCTAAAATTCTCATTCTCCACCTTTCTCCTCTTTTTTTTAAGAATCAAAATGGGAAAATGAGAATGGTAATTTAATTCCCTGTTTCTATTCTTATGTCAAACAAACATGATAATCAACTTTTTTTCCTTTCTCAACTTTTCATTCATGCGTACCAAACATCCCCTAGTGTTTGATGTTTCATTATAGGTGTACTTAAAATATTGTTCCAAACAATAATTTATGACTTATGATCAAAGTTATAAATAGCGTGAGGCGTGGCGTGGTGACATAATTAAGCTTTACATATTTGCGGTCAAAACGAAATTTTTGTGTTTATAAAGCGTAGCATAAAGCGGCACAAAATAATGAAAATATATGTATATTTATATCATATTTCATATATATCGAGTTTACAAAAAGATGTGACATAAAACGGCGTAAAGGTATGGCGTAGCCTCATGCTTTTATGAGACTTTGCGGGCTTTTGCGAGCCTTTAAGAACTATTGTTATGATTTAGGGTCGTTTGGTTGAGGTGTATGGGTATAAATCTATAATATTGAAAATCATTAATGTTGTTTGGTTGGTTATGGGGTCTACCATAATGGATTGAGGATACCAAAATGTGAAGTTTTCTCATATCTTATGTGTGTGGGTGGTTTATTATACCCTCCATTAACATTAAACCATATGCCAACACCCATAAGGGTGGTGGCAGTCGACTCGGTATGTGATGCGGTTTGCTCTATACCGAGCGGTTTGAGCAATGCTTGTTAATCGGTTTGGAGCGGCATGCAAGAGAGGAACACCAATTCGGCAAAGTTTCCCGAATCGACATGGAAGAAAAATGTGTACGCTGGAGGTATTTAATGGGTCAATATATCCGTTTGAAGCTATTAAACCAAAATTTAATTCCCTTTTTTTTTCATCCCTATTTAAATTCAATACATTTCTTATTTTTTTCAAACAATATCATTTGTATTTCACAACAAAATGTATTCATCTTCATCTTCTTCATCCGATGAAGAGTTAGATTTTTTATCCGACTCTTCATCCGACATATTTTCTACCGGTTCTACCATAGAAATCTATTTAGCCGCGTGCGATAGCATTGAAGACACGGCTAGCTCTACCCGAAGATATGTTACCCGTTATCGTGAAAAAGCGCTAGAAACTCTAATGAATGACTATTTTGTAGAAGACCCAAAGTTTCGCTCTAATATTTTTCGTGAAAGATTTCGTATGGATAAGAGTTTGTTTCTAAAAATTGTAGGTGATATTGAAGCGAATTTCGAATGGTTTCAAGAGGGTGTAGACGCTAGGGGGAAAAAAAGTTTCACGGCGTTGCAAAAATGTACATCGGCTATTCGTCAACTCGGTACGGGTGGACCTCCGGATATTTGAGAGGGCAATATAAAAGAGGTGATCACCAATACCCGACTATTATGCTTGAAGCCGTTGCTTCAAATGATATGTGGTTTTGGCATTCATTTTTTGGTCCTCCCGGTGCAAATAACGACATCAATGTTTTGAATCAATCACCGCTGTATCTTACTCATCGTAATGGAACGACACCCAATAGTTCATTTACTCTAAATGAACGGCTTTACAAACGTGGGTATTATCTTACCGATGGAATCTATCCCACGTATTCAACGTTTGTTTCAGCATATCGTTATCCAACTGACCCAAAAGAAAAGAAATTCAAGAAGCTACAAGAGTCTGCACGAAAGGATGTCGAAAGAGCTTTTGGTCGTCTTAAAGCAAAATGGATTATTCTCAGTCATCCTCTACGGGCTATGACCGTCGCAAAGATTCGAAAAATAGTTCATACGTGTGTTATATTACACAATATGATTTTAAAAGACGACGGGATGGCAATATCACCAGTTCATATAATGGATCCGCCGGTTACGCCAGTTTATGACCCGAATGTATTACCGGAGTTACAAGATGAAAATATCCATCACCGTCTCCGTTTTGATCTTACGGAGTATGTGGACGCTCAAGACTTACCATACCTTGATGACTAGTGTTTTTATTTAATAAGTTAAAAAAAAAAAAAAAGGTAATGAGTTAGGCATGGTTGCCACTAAAAATCTATTGTTAGGTATGAGATTGGTATGAGGTGAGTTGGCGAGACATTATTGGTAGATGACTAGGCATGAAAAAAATTGATAGACATGACTGCCACCACCCTAACCATTGTGATTTATATAGCAACAAACAAAAGACACACATAATTGTTTATCCTTATTTGCGGTTCCGACACGCGCTGATGGTGCGATTGAGATTGAGTGAAAAGTATATCCTTCTATTGTACTCTTTTTCTCGATTACATCAACGTGTCAATATAATGTCTGACTGTCACTTTATGTTCGTCACCGTCCAATCAATTACTAACACGTGGCCAGATCTTGATTAAAATTTTGTCGTATCCTACACACTTCCATGCCGCAATAGTTTTGCATTCCCAATGTTATCTTTCATTTTGCTAAAAGAAATGATGTTATCTTTTCCAAAACGATAAATTTATCGCAATTTTGTTTCCAATTTTTTGTTTTCTCGCAATGTGAAATGATTAGAAGAAATTATGATAATTCATTAGATGATTTTATGTATCTAACATTTTTATTTGTATACTCTTTCCGTCTCATAAATGTCAATTTTAGTAGCCATATAATATTTGATTGATAAACAAAAATGATAAAAAAAAATCATGCTCGGCGAAAACCTGATTTGATTAAGAAATCTTCGAATTGACCGGAAATAGAGACGAGAATTCTCGAATTATGAAACTGGGAATGAGGCAGGATGGGGATGGCATGAATCTCCGAACCGACCTCAAACATTTGAATGCATAAATATATAAAAAAATATATTATTTCATATTATATTTAATAGTATATGTTTGTGAGTATTAACATGTATATTTATATTCATATATGATATTTAGCGAATCAAATATCGTTAAAAATATAAGCACTAATTACATATTATACAACTACCATTTTGTCAAATAAACCCATACAATATGTTTTTATATTACATGTGATGTTTAAATATGTTTTTTTGCTTTAAAGTTGAATTGATATTGTAATTAATTTAATGATGTATGATATACGTTTTCTAGACATTATGCGTCAAATTGTTTATATTTTTCATTAGTTTGTGCAACTTTCTTGTTTATCTAATTTAGGAAGGAAAGTTTCTAAATCTCTGTGGGGATCCTGATCCTCAAATCCGCGTTGGTGATCGAGATAGGAATGTAAAATAATTCTCCGTTAGGGATGAGACCGGAGATAGGGATGGAGAGTAAAAAGAAAAAAATTATGGAATGAGAATTAACAATTCCTTTCACATAAGCAGTGGGTCTCGAGACACCCATGAAATTTTGCGGCGTAGTGTTATTTTTTGTACAAACCCTCAATTTTTCGTAAATGCACCTGGTCTTAAAAAATTATGTTCCGCATTTTGTATAATTTTTCGTAAATGCACAGCTACAACGAAGAATTAGTAACAAAGGAACAAATGTGTGATTAAGATGATTCAGAATTAGAAAAAAGAGTGAAAAAATATAAATCTAGTCATTTTACAAACTTGTTTATTATTTTTTTTTATAGCAAAAATAAATAGTGGAGCATAGTTCCTCAAATTTCCCAATCCAAATGATTTAAAAACTTTTTCCCGCGCAAAAATCTTCCACAAAACCCCATCATCATCACACAAACACCTCCAATCAAACCCCATCACCACCATGGCCAACCACAACCCCCCACCACAAGACCTAACCCCGAACGACATAATCCGCCTCGCGCAATACCACACGACAACCCCCCTCCACCCGAACCTCCTCACCCCATCATCCCACCAAACCCTCATCTCCCATCTCCACACCCTCCCACCCCAAACCATCAACCAATACACCACATCCCTCTTAACCCTCATCGCCCCGAAACCCGAACACCAATCCTTAATCACATCCATCATCACCACTTACATCACACTTTTCACAAAAACCAACAAAATCCCACATAACCCCCTTTCCTTAAAAACCATCCAATCCTTCGCTAACTACCTCGACAACAACACCCCTGTCGACGCGCTACGTTTGCTAACCGAATCAATTCTCGCCTCTTTTGTTACTGATAATGGAAATGAAAATGACCCTGATGATGAGTTGCAGTTGTTGGAGCTGTTGCCTAAGTGTTTGGATGTGATATGGAAATGTGACGATACGGGTTTAGAGTATCTTAACGGGGTGTTTGATAAGGTTTTGGAGTGTGAATGGAGTGGTGTGTTGTTGAGGAAGCTGGTTGGGGTGATACGGGAGTTTGGGTTTTTGGATAAGGTTAAGGGGAGGGTGTTTGTGGATAAGGTGTTTGACGAAATGTGTAAAGTGGAATTGCAGGATTTGCCGGGGCTGGTTTACCAGTTGTTGGTTTTGGGGTCGAAGGGTTTTTTTAAACGGGAGGTTGTTGAGGGGATTGTGAGGTTTTTTGGGGGGTTGGGGATGGATAAGGGGAGGTTGGGCGTGGTGAGGGAAGTTGAAGGGACGGTTTTGTTGCATGTGAATTTTGCGGTGAAGCAGGATCCGTCTTTGGGTATGGAAGTTATGGGGATTGTGAGGTTGGGTGGGGGGACGGTGGATCATTTTGTGGTTGGGTTGTTGTTGTCGATTGCAAGGATTAGGAGGTATGGTGAGAGTGCGATGGGGACGTTGAAGACGGCGTTGGGGACTGTTTATAAGGATTATAAGTTCTCGAGGTATATGTCTTGTGTAAAATTGTGTATATGCTTATCACTAGTTATCAGTAGACAACATGCTTGTTTTTCGTGTTGCTTGAAATAATTGTTTCCATATACCTGCTTCCGAGTTACATGTCATAAATATTGATCTTCGTGTTAGAATTTACTATGTCGCATAAAGGTTGGGTATGACTTGTTGCTAACGATAATACAGTAGTTATTTTAAACTGTTATTGATATAATTTATTAAAAAAATATGTCATTGCAAGTGATAAGAAAACTGTTATACTGTTATGTATTTCATACAAATATGTTTTATAAAAACGGAAGTGTGTTCTTTTTGGAACACTCAAAACAACTTATTAGCTCATTGCATTTGAAACAACATAAGCTATAAGCTAATCCAAACACTATAACCATTTTTTTCTGAGTAAACATAACTTGTTATATAAGCTTATCCAAACACCCCCCTAGAGTTGTGATTAATGGCCGGGGTTACTTATCGAAAAAATATACTTTATGTGATCATCCTAATACAGTCTGAGTTTGTGTGTTTGTTCTTATCATTGGTCTGAGTTACATGTCATAAGTATGGCTTCTGTGAAAATTTTGTTATCTGTGATGCGAATGACATGTGAATAGATCCATACCTGGTCCCTGAGATCTTTCATATACTTGTTTTTCATCTTTGTGCAGACAGTGTAAATGGCTACCTGATAGCTTAAAGGAGGAGTATCTACAAAATGCCATATTGACAGAAAAAGCAGTGCTAAGAACTGTATTTTTCTACCTTCCTTGTTCCAACTTTTTATATCCGTATATGATTAATTTACCGCTACATGGTACTCATGAAGTAACTAACATGCATGACGCGTCGTCTCACAATTCTGTTGTGTTTAGGTAAATGAGAGCAACTACGGAAGAGAGCATATTGTTCCTAGCATAGTCCAGTTAGGCTTTGTGTTGCTGGAATCAACGGATGAGTTAAGTCATAAAGAACTTGGAAATACTGGTCTTATGGGCTCACAAGAGCTTGGCATTCAAATGCTAAAAAGTTTATTTGAGGTTCATGATATGTCAAGGAATGAGGTCAGTATGAACACATAATCCTAGTTTGAAACTTGCAATTCAGAGTTTCATACCATCTAAAGAAAGGTAAATTCCCATTCCTGATTTCTTCATTTTTTGTTTTGTGCAGATAATTGAGCAGATTAAATTCAGAATACTTTCTCTCAAGCCTGAGCAAAGTTTAGCTACTATCAGGTGTCCAAAACTCTAAAAAGCCTCTCGTATACCTTTTGATGCAACTTTAGTTAGGTAACATGTGCTTATCGTTTTCTTATGTTTCCTTTTATAGATTACTTGGCAACCTAGTGCAGAACCACCCCTATCCTATGTTAGAATATGTTTCACACTTGAAGGAATTGTTAGATTATTTCGGTTTCATGCAAAGCAAAGTTGCATCTCGTCTGATTAACGTTTTGTTGCCACTCATCAAGTTCAGTCATAACCTTCAGGTATCCATTCGCTCCACCATTTTGTTTAATTAATAAATAGCATATGTAATAATGCTTCTGTATGCCTTTCCGTCACTGCAGGATTACATAATCTTGGTTGTGCGCAAAGCTATGTTCAGGCAAGAGGATCAAATTCGTTTAGCTGCAGCTGGAGCCATTATAAATCTAATATATGCAGAAAAACAATCCAAACAAAGTAGGCTATCTTCTTATCAGGAATCTTCAAGTCAAGCTAGCAGTAGTCAAGCTCATGAAATCCCACTTGGAATAAGCGGTGATCTGTTTAAAGAGCTCAGTGGCTTATTGCAACGCTGTCTCTACCAGCAGGTTATATATATTTTTTTATCTGTACCCTTCCTTCATTGCGCACGCGGTGGCTGGTCGAAATTGACTCTTTGTTTTTTGTATGTAGGCCAAAGTGAAAGAGGTTATATACAGGGGACTTCTAAAGCTTGTGCTGGTTGATCCACTGACCGCAGGGGCAGTTTTTGATTTTCTGTTACCTCACTTTTTAAAGTTCTACACAGAAGTAAGTAAAAAAACTCATTTGCAGTTTTGACATTTTGCAGTCATGTTTCTGTTCCGTGATCGAGTTTATACGTTTTGTTTCAGGATGGTAAACTTAGTATTAGCCAGTGTATTAAGAAGGATAATGGCAAAGTTTGTATAGTAGAACCACTGGATGAGCTCTTATCTTGTGTCTCATGGATTCTTTTACTTCAGCCACAGACTAAATCTGGTGTCCGTTCAGATTCATGTGCTTTTTTGGGTTTCTCACTTACACAAGACAGCCAGGTAATCAAACTTATTACAAATGAAAAAAAAAATAAATAAATAAATAAAACCGTTTCAATGACTTTATTTGGTGACTTTTTTTAACCATAAATAGCAGCAGGCAGGAGGAACACATTCTGGTGAGTCGTTTTCACGTGCTTTAGCAACAATCCGTAAGCTTCTAAGAACTGAAAATTTGGAAGGTCAGTGGGGTACCCTTGAAACTAACAGAATGAATTAAAATGTTATAAAACGTATAGAACCTAATAATATCTATGCATGTGAGAGCAGGCTTACTTGGTGAGGCTAAGGATGCAGGCCCTACACCCCAACAAGGGGAGAGAGTCGGATCTAGTGGTCAGATTTTATCAGGTGTTATTGAGGTGGTATTGAATACCATTGCTACGGAATTGGAGAAGGCAACTAATGATAATAAGAACGAGTTGGTCAAAGAATTTGTCGATCTTGTTGATTTATACGAGTCATTGGATACACCAGCAACAACTACACAAAATATTGGTACTAAAAAAGGGATAACGCAGTCTACTGCTCTTGATCCAACATATAAAAATGAACTCGGCAACTTAAAATCCTCTGCAGAAAGATCTTCTTTCTTGGCAACATGTAGCATTTACCAGCTGTTTCAGACGTTGTTTGAACTGTACAAACATGACACCACAGCTTCCCAAGCCCGTAGCCAAACATCTACTAAGCTACCAAACCAGCACTGTAAACTCTGCCATTTTGTCTTGAACGCCACACTTCGTCAGATGAAGTCTTATTCTTATGTGGCAAAAGATGATCCACTGAAAGCTTTGATCTATGGGGACATTAAGGTGCTAGGACCACCCATATTGAAATTGATCTGGTTGCTGATGCAGGAAGATAAAAAGAAAAATGAAGCTAAAGGGAAAAAGGATAATGAAGATAGAAAGGGTCTTCTTCTTTTAGCTTTAATGTGCTTGAAGGAACTTCTGGCAGTTGGTTCTCAAAGTCCAGACGAGATGAGGGAAATTGAAGACATGCTGTCAAAATCTGTAGTTGAGGATGCATCACAAGATATGCATGATAACGAGAGTGAAAGGGAAGAACTCTTCATCACAAAAACTTTGAAACCATTGTTATCTAAGCTTCTTCATGCAAAGTTCTTCCATGAAGTTGAGGTAAAATCTTTTGTTTATTTGTCTATCTTTATGGCTACATTAACTGTGGCAATTTGGGTTGGTGGGTTGGTGTCAACTAGCTCAAACATGCAGTGCTTATATAATCATGCTGAAAATTTCAACCCTGACTCAGGCATGTAACTCTAAATGACCCGTATAACTTGTTTATCTAAACGGTCAAGCGGGTCGGAGGTCCAACGTGTAATGAAAGTGTTAAACAGGATGTAAACCTTTGTCGGGTTGAATTTATTTTTCTTTGTTATTATTTTTTAAAATCTAATGTTAAATGTGTTGCAAAAGGGTTGGCCAGGTCAACCCCGACATGACCAGTTTGTTAGACAGCTTAGGCAAACCGACCTAATCACGACTCTAATCTGTTAACTTTTGTGCTGTCTTTTGTGCCCGTTCAACAAGTACACTGTTCTACTTGTAGATATGATATAGACTTATATGCTACCTTTTTATCAGATCCTGTGCGATATTTCAAAGATGACTGGGGGTAACGTTATTGGAACGTGGGCGATACATATGTGTGAAACTAGTGATGTAGCGAACCCAAAGATTGCAAAAAGTGTAGTCACACTAGCATTATCATGTACTCAAGCTCCAAATGATTTGGTTACTGCTCGAGACATGGCGCTAGAGCTAGTAAAAGTAACTGGATCACTATTAACAGAATCAGCATTAGCTAAGTCTGAAATTTATGGCATCATCAACCGTTCAACAGAAACAGTCATAGCATCAGTGTTTTTGCAGTATGCTGAATCAGTTATAACTGATATGGACCGACTCAGCATGACACTGAAAACATGCTTCACTCGTGTTTATAAAGATGGAAAACAGAACCAGTATTTTGTATTGGAAGAGACTCTGTATCAGAGGGCAGAAGCTGTGGTGGAACTATTATCTTCTTTTGTGGTGATGAACCTAAAAGGTAACTAACTTTCTTGAATTCTTTATACAAGTCAGTTTTTAGAAAATTTTGGAAATTACAAGGATTCATATATTTGCAGATCCTCAAGCGGAACATCTACTGAGATTGGCTGCTAAATTATACAAAACCTTAGCAAGGATCTCAAAGTTTCATATCGCGCCTAAAGGTTGCAAGCAAATCATACCGAGCCTCAAGTGTCAAAAGCTTGTGGAAGTGACTTGCAAGCAGCTAACAGCCCCATTATACGCGTTTGTGGACTACATGCAGAAGGTGTGGGTTCTATCCTTGACTTTCGCACACTGCTAAAATCGTGCAATCACTAGTGCATGCAAATTCTTAGTAATATGCCTTAATGGAAAACAGTTTATTAAATTAAGCGATGCTGCAAACTTGGCATACATTTACAGAGGACTTAGGAAGGTTGTTTTATTATATAATACGCACTATCCAAACTGGAAATTATAACATTTTTTTTGCAAATTTTATTCGACTCTTAACTAATCGTCTTAAATATACTTTCATATTTAAATAACATTAAGGGCCAAAAGGAATGCTATTGGAACTTTGTAACGGGCAAAAACAAAACATGTAGCTTTAGATCAGTTTTTGCCCAACATGAAGATGTTGACAACCGTAATCATTTTAGCTTGATCCTTTTTTTGTAACATATGCAGAATAAAAAAGACAGCAGACCGAGTAAAGGAATGATAAACAAGATCAAAAGGGAGAATAAATGCATCCCAGATTTGATATTTCAGATAGAAGACTATGAAAAGTATCTGATTTTACTTAGCAAAGCTAGCAAAATCAACTTGTTAAGGCATGCAAAGCGTAGCACTGCTAGAGATTTTAGAATTAGAGACGAACAAAAGAATCCTCAGCAAGAGGTGCCTAATCAGGAACCCAGAGAGGATAACGAATCTGCACCTCAATGTGATTCGGTACAAGATTGTGAAGACGCTGAAGATGCATCAGAAAGGGTATTATCACCAGAAACTGGTAGCCCATTGGTGGCAGGCGATTCTGAAGAGGACAATATGATTCCCAGTGCAAAAACTAGTAGCCCAGAAAGGGTGTTATCACCAGAAACTGGTAGCCCATTGGTTGCAGACGATTCTGAGGATGACAATATAATTCCCAGTGCAAAAAGGAGTAGAATTGTTTACGACTCGGAAGATGAAGCATAAAGAGTATCTGTGGTTGAGATGAAACTTCTATATTTACACTGGTTAATATTACGTCTTAGTAACTACGTAGTATTTTAAAGTGTTATTAATCTCAGACACTGGTTTTAACTTTTAAGTCCTAACATGAAATACAGGATCACTTTGACCAGGCAACCTTTGTTATCATATCTTTACGCTTTGACAGCCATATGTCATGATTGAGCAAGCTGGTACTTGCTAGGCTGGCACTTATTGGCACATTTCCCCTCTTTATAGAAGTTTCTAGTGATAAGATCATATCACCCATGACACTGCTCAAAGGGCATTTGGCAATTGCTGAGTATGATAACAACATCAACTCCAGCTAGTTTGTTTTTTTTTTTTTGGAAGAAAACTCCAGCTAGGTTGTTAATTGCCAACTAAGCTCCATGTGGCCAACTGGCCAGCTGTGTGAGGAGGAGATGTAGACTCGAGTCGCTAGTGAATGAGCTGACGGCCTTGTTTGACCCAATGAAACTCTTCTACCAACCTACGATAAGAAGACTATTCAATCCCTTTGAGCCTAAAGCACCACCAAACTCATTTTGACCCACATAGGATTATCCTACCCAGCATCCTTTAAGGAAGCGTCGGCACATTGGAATTATTCAATAATTAGTTTTTAACCATGCCTGAATGATTGAGTAGCTCCAAAAGCATATGGTTCCTTTTTAGTGGAACTGTGTTCTTTTTTGTATGAGTTACTTATTGGTCAAGAAGGGCGTTCTCATCCTTTTCACATGCAAATATTAGAAAATAATTAAAATGCAAAAACTGGAACAGAATAACATCTCTTGAAAGATGAATTAAGCAAAATTCTATTTATTAATCATGATTACAATTTCGGATAACCTTGTTATATACTTATTCCTGTCCAATGTCAAATAGAAAGCCCCAATGAAGTCCCAAGCTTTTGATAATGACCAACGGTTCCCCCATGATTTGTTGCCCTTGGTCTAATGTTAGCGTAAATTTTTCAGGAATTGGCAGTTGTAACCATTGAAAGTCAGAAATCCATCCTGCATATTAGATCCAATTACACTGTGTAAATCATAAAGTTTTGATAACCAGCATCAGCTAGTAGCAAATCAGAAGTTCAACAAAAGGACAACAATGAAATTCAACAAAATGGTACTGAAAACAGTCTGTATCATCTTATTTAAATGAACTTATTATTCAAGCTTTCAAACTGTCTCATATTCAAGAAAAAAATAAGCAATACAAAATACCCCAAGTATACCGATACCAGTTTATGCGGTGTTTGAATTAGCTAATTTAGCCTGCTCATGGGCTTTTCTGAAAATGGAAAAGTTGATGTTATGGCTTCTTTAAGCTAATTAGCTGAAAAGTGATCTTATAAGCTTTTCCAAATTTATTTTAACGCACAAGCAGACTAAAAAAGCAAATCCAAGACCCTCTTGGCACTGTTCTACATTTTGGTAAGGTAGCTCTGGTTGGGTTTAGAATTTCATTTCCTCCCACTTTCGCAGACTCTCAAAAAGCATCTACTCTTAACAAGTTCTTAGGTTAACAACACAGAATTACATTTACTATTGAAATTATCCATAATTTACAAAAAATAAAGACGATGAACCAAAACTTACCCTTTAACACCACCTTCACTCACTTATCAGCATCACAATCATCCGCAACACGACTACTACTCACTCCTCCAGGCGTCACTCCCTTCCCCACCCCACCAGTAGCCGAAACAACAGTCGCACTCGACATCTCCATTTGACAAATCCTAACCGCCCCCAACAACCGTTCCGGCAGCTCCTCTTCCTCAACAGCCTCAACAACAAACCCCATATCAATCGTTACACTATTCACACACCCTAACGCCAAATGCAAAATCGCAGTAGCTATTTTCGAACTACCAATATCAACATCAATCTCCAAATAATTGTCACCTCTATAATAATGACAATTCAATGCCTTGCCTAACAAACACGCGCTATAACCACCAACCGCTGTCCTAACCAACCATGGTCCTTTAACTATCCGGTTCACCATCTTGAACCGGCTGTTACGAAAACTATCATCTCCGTTAATAAACCGGTATAATAATGAATTAGTTGGAATGGCCTCATCTGTTGCAAAGTAAAACACCGCACTATGCTGGTCCCTACCTGCAGTAGCAGAAGCAAAATTATAAGTCACCAATGCACAAAATCTTTATACTGTAATAAAAAAAAAAATACGATTTCATTGAAATGATTGAGTTTACTTAAATCTAACTTTACTTTTTTACATATCAATGGACTAACTTAAGGGGGTGTTTTTCAGCTCATTGGCTATTTTACATTTACGAGGGTGTTTGGGATTGCTTATCTTTCAGCATATTATATTAGTACTTATAAGTTACTTAAAAATAAGTACTTTCCTTATCTTGTAAAAACAGTAATTTGATAGAAATTTTCAAACAAATTCATTTATAACAAGGTTTTAGATTAAACTAGAAGGGTACCCGCGCAATGCGACGGCGGGTACCCGATAACTATAATATGATTGGAATATATGAAATAAAGGTTAAAGTTGTAAAATTTTGAATTAAATAAAATAAACCCACTAAAAATATAAAAACTAAAAACTCATAAAAATATATTAAAATGGATGTTGAATTAAAAAGCATAAAATTTTAGAAAATACGGTGAAATTAGATTATAATATAAATAAGTAGATAAAAAGGTATTTTAATTTGAAAATAAAGATGAATTTTTAGTTGAGAAGTGACACATGTCATTTTATAATTGGAGCTCCTTATCTTAATTTTATCTTAATTTTTGGTGGTTAGGAGTTAGGCTTGGAGTTTGTTAGAAGTTAGGCTTGGAGTTTGTTAAGAAGTGACACATGTCATCTCATGATTGAAACTCCTTATCTTAATGTTACATGCATTATAATATATCTTTCCATAATAAGCAAGTAAAAAAGTCTGAATTTTTAATTTCTAATTTTAGAAGGCCTAAATGCATTATAAAGTAGTATAGATATAAGAGTAAAATGTGTTTTAATTTACTATTAAATAAACAATAGGAAATAATCAGCTTCTTATCTGCCTATAAAAAACAGATTTTCTGCTTAAGAAAAAAACGCATAAAAGAAAAATAAGCAATCCCAAACACCCTCTAAGTCATAACAAGCTCCCAAGTCAAAAAATACGCTGGAAAAAAATGAGTCAAATAAGCACTATTTCTTTTTACCGGGTACATTTAGTGGGTGTTTTTCTAAGCTTATTTTTCGCCTTATGAGCTTATTTGATAAGCCCGGATTGTCTGGCTTAATTTGAGATTTATGGGCTTATATAAAGTCAACTTTATTATATAAGGGGGGTGTTTGAGTTAGCTTGTTTATCCACCTTATGAGCTTATTTCATTTTGGAAAAAAGCCGATAAGCTCATTCTTTAGAGCTTACCACCTTATCAACATCACCTTATTGGCTTCAGCCAATAAGGTCAAGCACATAACAAATAAGCTCTAAGAAATGAGCTTATCGGCTTTTCCAAAATGAAATAAGCTCATAAGGCGGATAAATAAGCTAATCCAAACACCCCCTTAGAAACAAATCAAAAATCCATCTTACCTGGCACTTGTAAATTAACAGCCAACACAAAAGTCTTCTTAATATCACTACTCCTAATCTTATTCATGACGCGATTATCAGCGCGTGAGAGCACGTGATCAAGTTTAGAACCCGATTTAAGCCAATCCACACCAACCGGATGAAGCAAGTAGGAAGGAGAAGAAGGTGATTTAGTTTTCTTAGTGAGATAGTTTTTATCACGGAGATTGAATAGGTTTCCAGGTGGTGATGCCCAGCCGTTGGATCCTGTTTCTAAAGGTACGTGTTTTAGTGATCCGCCGTTGATTGTGGATTGTTTCCAGTCGGACATTTTTTCGGACGGTGGTTGGTGGTGGAGCACCGCCGTGAAGGAAGAGTGTGTGTGGGGATATTTGTTTGGTGTTTGATGTGGTGAGCTTTATTTGTTTTTTGGGGTTGGTTGTTATGGAAATAGTAATTGTGTTTGGTAAATGTTAACGAGAGTGACGTAGCTGTAGACTTCAATTTTGGTATATATGTTGTTTTCTAGTGAGCTTTTCTAACTTAATTGTGCTTGTTGATGACTTTCGAACGTTGAGATTGTTTGTTGTATATTGATCGATATTACTCGTATCTCTGGTTCTTTTACGCGTATGTTTAGCGAAAGTAACTGTTATGAAAAATGAAATTGAAATTGAAAATATAAGTATAGAACGAGATCAGAATAATACGGAGATTATTTCTATAAGCTATATAAAATAGTAGACTAAAATACACGGTTGGTCCTTAAACTTGGCAATCCGCTTCGTGTTGGGACATAACTTGGCATTATAATTGTCAGAGGTCCAAAACATGGGCTTTATATGCCAAACTCGTCCCTTGACCAATAACGCCGATGTCAACATCTTTTTTCTGTTAGTTAGTGGAGGGTATTATAGTCCATACACATTTATACCTCACCTTAGTTAATTCTGAGAAAAGCTGCCGTATACCATCTTGATCGTTTCCCTCCTTTGTCACACAACCCTCACACACACTTTAACAATGGCAGACCAAGAGCTTACTTTTACAAATGTAACTGATGAGATGGTAAAATATGTGAAGGCAAAATATGAAGATACTTGGTTAAAAGAAGATGAAATGTCTGATGAAATGTTTGATGATTTATGCAGATTTGCGAAAGAAACTCAAGTGATGAAAGGTTAGTCGGGTTTTTTCTATTTGTGTGATTGGCATTTTAAGGGATGAGCATAAATAACTCTAATTTATTTGACAGAAATCCGAGCAGTATCAGAATCTGTCAAAAAGAGGGATTATAGCAAGCTAAAGGTATTTGACGATATGGTTGAGTATGCCATGGCTACTTATGGGAATAAGTGGGATATAGGAGATGACATTGCTGATGTGATACTTGAAGACTTGTGGGAAAAATATGGGAATAAGGAGTCTGAGAAAGGTTAGAGTTAATGTTTGCAAGCTAAGAAAGTTGTAATGGGTGAACTCTGATTTCTTTCTGTTTTGTATATCTTTCCAGATACTAACGTGAAAGGAAATGAAGTTGATGTCATCATTATTGATGATGAGTGTGGGAACATGTCTACTAAGACCACTACTTTGAAAGGTTCCACTTCCCAAGCGTCCAAGGCTTCCGCTCCCAAGGTTGTACTTGGTCTTGTAGCGGCTGTGGGATGCTCCAGCACAAATAGGAATGAGTGGTATGTGCCTCCCCCTAAGGACCTCAAGTCTCCCCCCATGAATATCAAGTCTCCCATCAAGAAGTTCACCTGTTATTTTTAGTTGTTGATGTAATGTGTAACACCCCCAATTTCGTGATACGCAGCGGAATTCAAGCTGGGTGTTACTTCATGGCTCAACAGTTATAATAATAAAAAACGAACTCGAATAGTGTCATTTTAAAAGATTTATCATTCGATTTATATAAATATCAGAGTTTACAAAATTAGGTCCCAGTAGTTTCGTAGTTTATAAAATAAGTTTTCGAATGATAAAATATATATAGCCTTCTTGAGTATTCGTGCCCTTCCGTGCCATCCTCGTTCATTATAGACCTGAGATAAACATGCTAAAAATGTCAACACAAAGGTTGGTGAGTTCATAGAGTTTATAGATAAAACAGTTGAGTTCAATAGTTTCGAGTTTGAGCGATTATTGTAATAAATACAAATATCGATGAAATAAGTAGTGGGTTACGTTGTTATTCACTCATAGTTCGTTTGTTTAGTAATCAGTTGAACACAAGTTTTAAGGTTGGGCCATGTTGTTGCACCCATAAATTCAGTAGTTGTAGCATTTGTATCATTGCAACACAGTATATATTGCCTTAAGTCTCATGAACTCAAACCTTAACACGAACGTGTCATAATAATGACGTAAGTTACAAACATCATAATAATGATGTGAGCAACAATGCCCTCTGGTAGGAGTTTGCCATTCTCCTAGTATTCTCAAATAAAGTGCATTTGGTTACCTATCCGGCTAACACAAATGGGGCGTCAACTGCCAATAGATCTATTCACTATATTCGCGTTCACTTGCAAGTGATTAATGGTTCATGATATGAGGGACTTTCAGTGGCAGGTGTAAGTAACTTAAGCAATAGCAATCAGGTGTAGGTGTAATATAGAAAAATACTTGTGTTCGGTTTTGTAGCATGTATCTCCCCACGAGTTTAAAAAACAAGTAAAAAGTGGGACTATGAACTCACAGTAATATGTAAAAGTATAAAGTACTTGTGAAAGTAAATGAAAATAGTTGAGCATGTATCTCCCCCAAAAATAGTATAAAACAATTGAAAATAGGGCTATGAAACTCACAGTAATTCGTAAGAGTTTAAAATAAATGTAAAAAATATCAAGCAATATTTGAGCATGTATCTCCCCCAAAACGTTCAAAATAAGGAAAAGAGGGGCTATGACTCACCTTGATGATACCGTAGTCTGGATGGAAAACAAATTAAGTAATGTGAATAAACTGCTCCGACTCGCGACCTGAGTTGGTATGTCCTGTTTTTAGTATTCGAATTTGAGTATATGTGATGATAATGCTTTATCGATGGTTGGGTGAACATGAAGTCCCTTCAAAATTTAGTAATACTTATCATACTTATTTTTATGGCTCGGTTGAACATTTATAAGTCTTATCGAAATCCAAATTGTTAAATATAATATGTTTCAAAAATGTTATATTTTACAATTTTGAGTATTTACGGTTTTTACCCTTGTACTTTTAAAAATGACACTTTATACCCTCAACTATGGGTTATTGACAAAATCAGCCCTTGTTTTATTAACTTTGAATAATTTACATTTTTAGCCCAAGAAAACTTTATCTTTCAAAAATTACAATCTCTACCCTTGTAGTTTTCTAAAAAAAATTTACTTGTTTTAGGCCTAAGTCGACAAAAGTAAGGGTAAATATAAGCGAGGCCTTAAGAGGTTTTTACTACGTTATTGATCGCTTCAAGATTTTGTCGGGTGGTCTTACAGTTTGGTAGCAATGATTTCCCAAAGTAGGGGGGTTAGGTGCCTTATTTAAAAGTGTTGGTTTTGGCGACAACAAGCCCAAATGAGGACAAATTTTACACGAGGCAAGCCATTATTTTTATGACGCAATTGATCCTTTAAACATTTTGCTGTAAGCTTTTCAAAATGGTGTAGGTCTCACATTCTAGTTATCTTTGGTTAGAGAGAAACAAGCCCGTGAACATGGTCACTTGGCCACGTCGCGGTTAAAGAAAAATTCATTTTTGACCATTAGATTTTACGGTGTAACCTAGGGATATCGTAATATGTTAATTAACTCATTTTAAGTCATTCTCTAACATCCTATAGCTCATAAGACTCAGATTTTAAAAAATACACGCAAGAGTTATTTATAAAAATCTTTACGAGTCACCTTCTTTTTGATTGACTATAAAAGAGACCGTAAGAGTTTTTAAAGACGTTCTTGGGGCTTTGAAATCCTTGCAGCGAGCTCTTTAAAATGGTGTAACTCTCATATTTTACAATCCTTTAATTAGCGAGATATTAATTATTGAGAAGGGCTACTTAGGGTATTTTTGACAAATTAAAAATCTCGTTTTTAAACTTTAAAACTTTATAACTCTTGCATGAAACCTTGTGACATGACGTTTAACTTATTTTTACTGTTTCTAGAGTAGCCCAGGGTCAAATTTACTAAAAATAACGAAATTCTCAAAATCAATTATATAAGGGTGTGTTTGGTTTTGTGACATGCGACCAAAAAGAAGAGCAGAATTAAAGCGAGATATAAGGGCTTCTTAACCAGGTTATGGGGCGTTTTGTAGTATCCTAGGAGCTTGTTGAAAGGGCTTAATGGCTGGGCTTAGGGGTTGCGGCTTCTAGCTTAAAAGTTGGGCTTAGGAGAGGTGCTTGGCTTGATTTTATACAAATATATATAACAACTATTAAGATTTTGATTAAAAATAGCATTTGTTTTGCGTTTTCAGGACCCGTGCTCCCGAGTTTTTGAAGAAAACATCGTTCCGGAAAACTTTTGTGCTTTAATTTTTTCATGAAACGGACCAGAAAGGCCTCGTTTCGCGTGCCTAAACATTCTGTCATAGAAAGTTTTTGACAGCTTTGGTGGTGACTTCTTTTGGTCGTATCTTTTGACTCGATTTCCCGTTTTAGGTGTTTCAAAAGGCCACGTTTTCCTTGAATAATCCTTTTTAATATTATGCACTTGATATTAAATGTGATAACGAAATTGAATGAGTTTAAAAGACTTACAAATCGTTGGTACTCGTTAAGGAAGGAAAACACCCAAGGGACTTCTTAAATTGATACTATGGTCTCTCCAAGACTTTTAGGCTTTACTACAACTTCTTTTTACTTTCTCTTGGACTTCAAGATCAGTAGGTAAGTGGGTGTGAGAGTTTTGTGTGATAGAAAGCAAGTGATGGGATGAAATTGTTATGTGTTTGTTCGACCATTTATAGGCCTAAGTTTAAAGGTTACTTTCAATAAATATTAGCCACTTGTAAAGCTTTGTCAAGATAGTAAGAGACATGATGAGGTGTTAGTAATATTATCATGTAACTTGTATGGTGTTTTATGTGGCCATGTTGCTTGGTTCGAATGGTTTCCAACAAGGCTAAGTGTTGCGATTTTAACCAAGGGTAGAAGAGACATGATGATGTGGCTAGTTCATGTTCATTAGGGTTCTTGTGGTTTATAGAATAAATCACCATGTGTTCCATTTTGTGCCATAAGGTTTGAATGGTTTGAAAAGAAAACACCTAGGCGCATACTTGTTCAATTTCCTAGCCACAAGGGTGGAAAATATAGGGGACAAGGTGATGTGTAAGTAAAATATAACTAGTTATGAGTTTATGGCTTTGGATTTAGTTAAAAAAAAATCTAGTTAGGATTTGTTTAGTTTAGGTTAGTCTAATTTAAGTAAATGTCATGTTTAAAATATAAAATGCTTGTACCACAAGCATTGGAGAGTTGTACTTTAGACTTGTAAATTATAAGAAAATCAAATTTAAATGCTTGTGCATTATAGGGTTGTACCTTGTGCTTAAAAATAGGTATATTGAGGTTATAATCTAATTTATATAAGTATAAAACTTTTATTCATTAAAGACTTGTACATAAGCTTGAAAGACTTGTACTATAGGTATAAAATGTTGTACTTTAGTATTTATGATTTAGTTTCGTAAATCGTAGTTATAATAAGTTACGTTTTCACGAAAACTCCAATAAATGGCTAACGTTTGGTTTAAACGTTTATAAAACATTCGTTAAGGAAATAACGTAAAGTGGAAAATAAAAAGTGAAAACTTTTATACTTGATATATAAGAATGTTTATTTAAAATGAACTTAAGACATTCTGGTGAGCACGTTTATTAGGAATATAAGTCACATTAGTTGGTTGATGTGATTAGTTAAACTGATAACGTTTTAAAAAAAATTTAGACGTAAAAAAAATGGATAAGTATTCTTTAGTTAGAATATCATACAAGTGGAAATTTATCGGTGGTTACATAATGAAGATGTATATTTTTTGGTTGATGATGGTTACTGAAAACGATACTTGTTAACGTGTATATTTTGCTTGATATGGTGTAATTAGGTGGTGGTGTAGGTATATTTTGGATTTCTTGTTTTTATTTTGTAGTTTGCAGTTGCTTATGCAGTTTAGGTGGGTGTTTGGGAAAACCCATTTTGACTTATAAGGTCAACATAAACCAAATTATTAGAGGAACCACACCGAATTGTTAGTATTTAAAATCTGTTTTGTTTGACTTATAAAGTCAACAAATTCAAATTGTAACCAAAATTCAATTATTATAAAAATAGAAGCACACACATATCAGTTAAGCTACATTTAGACTGAAAGACAACATAACATTTGTTGCTAGGAATTCACTGCTTTAAATGACTAGTAGGTGATCCATTTGGTATGTCAGTTGTAGTTGGTTCAAGTGGTGTTTGTCTTGGGCGTTCTCCATTTGGTCTTTCAGTTGCAGGTGCTTCAAGTGGTGTTTGGCTTGGGCGCTCTCCACTTGCTATTTCAGCTGTAGGTGGTTCATTTTCTTCTTCATCACTGCCCAAGGATGCACCAACACTAGTAGGTGCAGAAATATGTAGACCCATCACATATCCACCACTATCTCCTGTGGTTGTGTTTTCCCTTGTAACACCATCTCTACTAGTATAAGATGTGTTTCCCCTTATCTCAAGGCACAGTGGCACACTGGACAAACATACCACATGAAATCTCTATAAGGTGGACGCCTTGCAAAAAAGGTCAATCCAGCCCTTGTTTCACTTTCAACTCAACAGTCAATGCATACCATTTGACAACCATTTTCTACATCAATGGTGATAATATGTTGGTATGATAAACAATTGATGACTTAAGATGTATTATATAAGTAGATGGGAGTTGCGGTTGTTGAACAAGTAGATAGGAGTAAAGACAACATAAATTCTTACAAACTAGTCAACTTATAAAGTAAAACAAAAAAAAACAAAAACATGTTTAAACATGATATTGTCGAAATTACAAATGGTTAGAAGAGTAGAAGCCTACAACCTTCGAAAACTGCTGGAATTTGTGCCATTCAGAGCATTAATTTTATCCAGCACATATGGATGTCTTGGATATAACTCTTCCACATACACTCTATAGTAAGCTGCCTCAGACTCTGTATCTTCAAGCCAATTTTTCCTCTCCCTTTCCTCATCAATTCTTTTGTACATTCTCTCCTCTTCTAAAAACTGCTGGAATGCTTCTTCATCCAACCTAGACTGCTCTTCATCTTCCTCCAAAATTGTGTGTTCTTCTTCTTGCTCATAAAGAGCTTCAAGAAACTCTTGTTCCATAGTCTTCCTTATATCGTCTTCATCCATCCACTACAAAAGTAATACATTTTCACATCAACTAGAATGTAAACACACAAGAACAATCGTTATGCAAATGATAATTAAATGAATACCTGTTGCCTTCTGCCATCACAATGCCTTTTTCTACCTCGAACCTTAGTTTCCTTTGTTGGTTTTGGTACCTGATCTTTGTGACAGCTAGACTTATTAGGTCCAACAGTTTGACAATTAGAGCATTTAATCTGTTTACGAGCTCTAGATTTACCCATTTTGATGCAATTTCACTGAAAGGGTTGGCTTTATGTTTATGAATTCAAATTTGTGGTAAAATGTGAGAATAAAGTGCTTGCTATAAGTTAATGCAAATGTGAGGACAGGATAGGGGACTAAAACCTTAGTCCCCTATAATCTTAAACTGTTTGAGCAAGGACCATAGTTCTACCAACACCCAATACAATCAAAACCGATATAACAACTCTCTTAGACGAATATAACAATTAACAACAAAATTAACAAATTATAACACTAGAACATAACATATAGATTCATTAATTTCATATTAAACATTAAATATTCAGTACATATTTTTCCAAAAAAAAAGGAAAACATAACCACTTCATTTCCTTCTCAACACTTCCTAAGATCATCAAGGAAGTTGTTCCTGTCACACACCTGTGAGTGTGTTTGACAGATCATCCTCCTTATCTCCAACGCCTTCAAGACATTAGCCTTTTGCTTGTTGCGAAGATCCTCAAGAACCTTGTAGTTCATCACTGTAGTTCGAAAGCCTTCGAGCTCAGAGATGTATTCTTGGGTTTCCTTCATACCAAGAATCAAGTCAGTCAAAGTGTTTTGGAGTCCATTAGCAATTTTGATGTCCTTATCGTTTTCTCTCTGATAAAAGAGAGAAATCGAGTCAAACATGTAGTCAGACTTCGAAGCTTTGGCGAGTTCTTGAAGAAGTGGGAAGTCAGCCATTGGGAGGTTGTTAAGATTTTGTTAGGATATGTTTTTTTGATTGTTGGTATGCAAATGGTATAGGTTATTAACCCATAAATGCCAAAACCAACGGGACGTTGCAAATTCAGGGACTAATTGTGAAGTTAGTAAAAAGAGAAATAGTCAAGTTTGTGTGAGAAAAAAATACACGGGAATTTTAAGTGCAAAAAACGGCTAACTGCCCAAATTCAGGGACCAAGTGTGACATTTGAAACCTGTTACCCTGCAACTTGACCTTTTGCCTTCCTTGATACGCTTATACACAATTAATGTGTTGGGAAACACCAAAACAACCCAACTAACAAGATCCGAAACAATAAACACTATCATAATAACCCGACCCAATTAACAAAACCCAATCAAAACCAAACCTAACATACATCCACACTCACGTACTGAAACACACATCTCGTCAAACCCATTCGTAAAAAAATAAAAAAATAACAATGAATGACAGAAGCATATTCGTCTCAACTTTTAAGGATGTGAAGGAAGAAGAAGAAGGTGAGGTCCTGTTTAGAATCCACTATAATGGGGTTTTTGATTATAGCCCACTCATGAATGAAGGAGGTTCTTTAATTAATCTGTGTGCCTTTACCAGTGATAGGGATATATTTAGTTCAAGCATTGATAATGTGTTATCAGAGATTAATGAACAAAAATGGGCGTTGTTTTTCTGTGATCTTAAAGAATCCCTAGAAAATGGTTTGCATTTGATTCATACTGATGTTGATGTTCATACTTTGTTTGGAATGGCTGAAACAAATGAGTCAGTTGATGTCTTCGTTGCCCACAAGCCCCAAAAGTTCGCACAATTTTACTTAAAAAACATCAGTTTTGAAGTTGTGGGTTGGGTAGAGCAGGATGCTAACTTTAGAATGCTTAGTCAAACACCTTTTAGGACTAGACGTCAATAGCAGGGATAGATAAAAAAAAATGCAGGGGAGTGGAACCAAGACACCAATAGTGAAAGGTGGTGTTGTAATTAAAGAGGAAGAAGGGGTTGTAGCTAAAAAAAAGGGAGAAAATTAAAGGAAAAGGAAAGCTGGTTGATGAAGAGGATGTTTTGCCCAGAAAAAAGGGAAAGAAGTTGTTCAAGAATTTAAGCGAGGTTTAGATGGGAAGGGGAAGGCCAAAATGGTTGATTTTGTAGGGTTTAATGTTGAGAACTTGCCTGGTTTTAATGGGGAGGGGAAGGCTGAAAAGGTTGGTGGTGCTGCTGCTGATGTTTCAAGCGGTGTTAAGACACCCTTTAGGAGCAAAGAAAATATTACAAACTGCGTCCTAGCACTGTTCGCCCAAAGGCGACCCTAGGTGATGTTTCAGTGATGAATACCATGTCATGTGTTTAATTCCATTAAGTTGTAACAGTACAGTACCTTACTTATATGTTTGTTGTTTGTATACTTGTTTTTGCAGACAAGGTAGCAGTAGCATCATCAATTTAGGGTTCATGTTTTGTCGGTTCAACAGTTTATGGATATCGATCAGAGCTGTGTAGATCATTTGAAGATTCAGCAGTTGAACGTTTTGAAGTTGGGTCCAAATTCATCTTTTATATTTTGTAAAATGTCAGTATTACCATGTATCAGACAATGACTCCGTAGTATCAGTTATGTTCCAGTTTCATCAAACACTGAATATAGTTGAGTGTTATAAGTCAACTAGCTAAGTAGTTGATAATGTATAAATATTTTTGTTTGTCCTGGGTAAAATTCTGTGAGCTCATACTTTCTTTACCAGTTGACTTTTATAAAGTCATACTTAAGTGGTCAGGTACACTGGTATAATTTGTTCAAACAATAACCCCTTTATGTGTTGGTGGAATAGTTCTTGAGTTAGAATTAACTAAGGTGAGGTATAAATGTGTATGGACTATAATACCCTCCGCTAACTAACAGAAAAAAGACGTTGACATCGGCGTTATTGGTCAAGGGACGAGTTTGGCATATAAAGCCCATGTTTTGGACCTCCGGCGATGATAATACCAAGTTCTGTCCCAACGCGAAGCGGAGTGCCAAGTTTAGGGACCAACAATGTATTTTAGTCAAAATAGTATTTGATTTTAAAAATTTTCTTATATCTCTTATAAATTATGTTTATCAAACAAAGCAATATCTTACTATTTTAAAAAATTAAGCATAAATCTTGTGTATCAAACATGACCCTATTATATAAAAAGAGATGATTTACTTAAAACTTTCAAAACGAGAAATGTTGAATTACTAATATGTAGTTATATCTTCGCACAAATGTTCTCTTATAACGTTATTTTTAAATTAATATTGTTTCTAAAATTACTTGACTTTTACCATTTTTTTCGCTTTTCTTTTTTTTACATATTCATTTAAATCATGATCCACATTTCAATCACAATTTGTTAAACTGTAACTTGTATTATGTTGTTGTCATCTCTAATGACGATGAAGACTCCATCGACGTCAATTGATACACATCACGAGAAACACTTAACGACAACATTATTATAACTATTTGTCGCTATATGATCTCGTCGTTATGCACGGGTACACAACTACTTTAGTTAATTAGCTATATATCATTTCATATTTTTACTCACTAGTCACTTAAATTCTCATAGTTTTTAGTCCACTCATAGAGACGCAAAGATAGAGCTCGCTCTATAATGTCGGTCACACAAATGAAGAAAAAACCCGATAAAGAAGGTTACGTAGTCGGCTACACGTGACCGATGATGGCCATGTAGGCCTCAAGGCGTGAGTATACTCCTGATTATGACCGACATAACAACAAAGAGTAAGGCAGTGGTTTAACTCGACTTGGAGTATTTTTATCACACGTGTAGTGGTGATGTAAGTTAAGTAAGACACGTCGCAGACTTGAGGCTCCTACAAAACGCAACAGTAGAAAGTTAAACACAAACACACCTCGCAATACACTCACTTACACGCAATACTTTTGTGTTCATCATATTTTCGACGTTCATCGTTATATTATTTAATAACTATTGTGTTCCGTAAAAGTTTTCAAAAAATTCTATAAAAAAATGTGAAGTAAGAGAATCAAAAACAGGGTAAAAGCCATAAAATAACAACGTACTTTCTAAAATTTACCGAGTTGAAACACATACTTTTTTATTAACATATATACTCACGTACTTTCGAATTTTGTTCCGACTTCAGCCATATGACCGATTTATATTAATATAATATTATATTAAATAATATTATTTTATTATAATATGGGTAAAGTCGGAACAAAATTTGAAAGTACATGGGTGTATATGTTAATAAAAAAGTATGTGTTTCAACTCGGTAAATTTTAGAAAGTACGTTGTTATTTTATGGCTTTTACCCTCAAAAACACTCGATAAAATATTGTAAAGGAAATTACACAATTTTTTATAGGAAAAAATATCGATGAAAACAGTTGACGAACATTTGGTTTGATGAGCATTAAATTGAAAAACACTAAACCTTAGGCGTTTTTCTTATCACATATCTTAAAAAATAGTAATAAAAATAAGAAAATCCGCGATGTTAATAATTTTCACTTGGTTTCCTATTGATTCTTCGCTCTCACTCATTATTTAAACCATTGTAACTCTTACTTACTATTTACTTAGAATACAATATTAATGAAATCACACATTCCCTATCTCTCAAGCGCGACACACACATAAAAAGCTCACCGTCGTGAGCCTGCACAACACAAATGAATCGAAATGTTGAATAAATTGTGGTGGAAGGGAAAGGGGGAAGGGGGCGTAGTAGACGTCAATTGAGTGCGAGTTTGAGCTAAGACATTATCTTGCTTTAATGATCGCACTTGCCTTCTATTACACACAACATAAGAAATAATATACTGTGCATTTGAAAAGTTACTAACCCCGAGAAAATAGTCACTTACCAACCTAAACTAAACCAAACACTTGACCTTACTAACTTATTAAACATAAGCGAAGCTAAACGCTCAACACGAGCTTATAAAATTACGATATATAAGTCATAAGTTGCTGATAACGCTTAAAATGAACATGTTTTTAGTAGCTTTATTGTTGGTTTTGTGCATGATAATCGGCTAAATTTACTCATAAATGTTGCAAAAGTGCAAAAGATGCGTATTGTGTATGTATATGTAGCCAGGTATCACAAATGATGAAGAAATGAAGTTTTTATGCACGTTTGGAGAATTCCCAAGGAAGGAAGTCGAGCAAGGAAGCTTTTGGACTCAATGATTAGGAAGCGCAATGATTTCTAAGTATCTACAGCAAGGAAAGATCAAGTTTCGTCTTGAAAATCATCAGCGAGAACAAAGAAAGAGGCGCAAATCAAGAAAGTCAACAAAAGTCAAAGTTGAGGCACCCAACCGTTTGGTTGGAGCCCGCAACCGATTCGGTTGGGCGATGGTCAAAACGCAACCGATCCGGTTGCATCATAACCGGTTCGGTTGCATGGACTGGAGTTACACAAAAATGCATTTAATGTTGCCTTAACTCCCCATAATCATTGGAGGCCGATCATTTCTTGTTATTAACTTGTTGGGAATATTTTTGGCCAGTTAGTAAAGTCTCTTTGGCTATATATTGAACCTAGACTTAGTATTCTAGGTGTGACACAACCCAAAGTGTAATAGTTTACACCAAAACTATTACCAACCATTTTCTTCATCCCAAAAGTTTAGTATTCACTGTAAAACGTCCAGGAGGTTGGAGAGAGCAATTCTCATCCATTGTTTTGGTCATTCGGAGTTATACGGTTAAGCTAGGTGATTGGAGGCATGTGGTTGCTATAAGCCACGATTTCTAGTTCTTGTAATCGCAAAAGTTTAGGTATTCTATGAACCTTGTTATGGATTTCTATTCTCTTGAGTTATTGGAATTACTTTGTTATTTCTTGTGTTTTGTTATTATTATCATGGAGTAGTTTTTGAATATACTTGTGTGTAAGGATGTAGGAAATCATACCAGCGTTCCCATATGTGATGCATGTATATATGATATTGTTTAAATAAGTTTGTTAGAAAAATACTATGTTAATACAAATATCGTCATTAAACGTTATTTATATTTTTGATCTTTGCCTAAGTTTTGTTAACGACAAAAGTAAATTTAATTTATAAAAGCTTAAAGCTTGTCAAGTTTATTAGATATTAAAACAAGCTTTCTCAAACAATATATTCATCATTCAAGCATTTACATTTATGATTAGTAACATCTTGATATGACTCTAATCATTATGTATGATAGTAGTTTGTAGAATGTGTTAGGTTCTTAAAACCAAACACTACTTAAGCACTTGCATATTTCTATTAATAGTAATACAACATATTGACATCATGTATTACATCATGGAGATCATTGGAAGATTCCATTAGATATTTTGTGAAGATTTGTACTCTTCATATCTTGCACAATCTTACTTAGATAGAGTTGACTTTAGGCAAGATTTGATATCTTGACTGTCAGACTGGCGGTACCAATTTGGTACACGGGCGGAACCCTTTTAAGGGGTCCGCGGTCCGTGGACGCTCCTGTCCAAATTGGCTATAAATAGCAATGCCAAGCCAAGTAGTTTCTCATCTCTTTCTAACATACTCTCATACATATCTTCTCTCTAACCTTTCTAATTCAGTTTCATATCATATTAGTGATCTCTTTTGTAGCAAAGAAGATCAAGTCATATTCAAGCTTCAACGAGAAGTTGGAAGTCTTGTTTGTTTAGTGTTGTATGATCTAGTGTTGATTCATACTTCATTGTTGTATCAAACCATCATAATCTTGTGAGTGTGAGTGGTTAGTATTTTAGTCCTCAAAATACATTGTGTGTGGGAGTAGTTGTACCCTTGGAAAGAACTCGACATCTAGCTTAGTGTCGGAAATAGTGTAAGCGAAGTGTAAAGGTTTTCTCCGCCGGTGAAAGGAGCTTGTTGACTAGTGAAGTTAAACTCTCGAGTGTGAGACTCGGGGAGTGGAGTAGGGCAAGGAAAAAGAGTCCTTGTAGGCCGAACCACTATAAACAACTTGTTGTGGTTTGATCATTTCTTTCCTTATTTACTTATTACATATTGCTTGCATATTTCATTAACATACTTAAGATCAATATCAATTGATCTATCAATAAGTTTCAAAACAAATATTTTAATCAGTAAACTATTCAACCCCCCTTCTAGTTTTCTACAATTGGTACCAGAGCCTCGTTGCTCAAGA
>BPTQ01000001.1:89338988-89549064 GCA_019973895.1 Chrysanthemum seticuspe | reverse complement strand
AAATCTTTTAGGTAAACAAACATTTTACAAGAATAATTTGAGCAAGGATACTTAGAAAGCTGGAAAGCACTACTTTTACAAAGATCAGAACAAAATTATTCATTTGTACCACCAACAGTTAGTGGTATAGGTGTATGATTAAACAGTGAATTGAAAAACCTTATTTTGTGTTATCTTTAGGAAAGCCAGGAAAAAGAATTTTGTACAAAATGTCTGTTTAGTTTGTTCTGATCATACATCTTTTGATCTTCCCCCCAACTTATCAAATGACTAATTTTAGAAACAAAACTTTGAATAACTATCTAGTTAACTATAACTAGAATTCATACAATTACTTAAAATGACGAAGATTCTATTGTAGTTTTATTCCAAAAAGTTAAGTGACAAATTAGTATGTGGATATGGTGATTGACAACCACCATGTTTACTTATTAAAACAAGACTAGAAACATTTTCATCACGAAAGGTCGAAAGATTCATAGGAACGAGTTTAATAAGAACATTTTACAAACAAATGGATTTTCTAAAGGATAATCATTAGGATAAGGACCGAAATGATTACCTATATGTTTTTGTTCTAAGAATTATTTTTACAAACATAAACCATGGTTGGAAATCATTTGCTTATGATATGTGCATCACATCAAGAGTTTACACCAAGCCTTCATGAACACTTACTATGATTGCCTATAGACTACACACAAGTATATATATTTATTTATATTGAGTTTCACTAAAACATCACTTTTGGAGGAAGCCTTGACAAAGCTTTCTTGTTACTAATCTTTTAAAACAATTTCAAACACAAAATCCCTTGGGACGATCTCGACTTACCCACCTTTGCTATAGCGAACGAGTATACTTGCTCGTATGTGTTTATAGTATTAGACGGATAAATCGTGTTTATAAATTTTTAAAACTTGCACACGGTAAGCACATCAAGTTTTTGGCGCCGCTGCCGGGGATTTTGGATTTCTAAGTAATTTGATTTTGTTAAGATTCTGTAAAATTGTTAGATTTAAAATTGAATTTCGTCAAAAAGAGTAAATTTTTTTTTTGGTTTAGAGGCTAACCGATCCGGTTGGTGAGCCAACCGATCCGGTTAGTGCTCTCGGTAAATTTTTGTCTTTTGATTTTCATAGTTTTAGTTTATCCAGTGTTTTGTGTTATAGTTTATAGATTAATTCTTGTCATTTCTGATTTTTTTATAGATTATCTCATGGGTTGCTTATGCTTTTCTTAGATTTTTAGATTTTCTTTTATTTTAATTATTTTTAGTTTTATTTACTTTTTAGTTAATTGTCTTAATTACAGTAATTAGAAATAGTTAATTTTCAGTTTTTATGGTTTTAGTAGTCTTAATGAGTAGTTTAATAGATTAGTTAATATAGTTTTCATTAAATAACTTAATTAATTTTATCTATACTCTTTTATAAAGGGTTTGGGACATTCTAAATATAGTAGTCTTAAAATTTTTAAGACCAAAAACATTTCCATCAAAAGAAAGTTACTTTGCTAAGCATAATAATTAAGCATACATATAAATTTAAAAACTAATTAATGTCTTAAATTCTCATACTTGTAACATCCTCCAATATTGATGCATCTCATTAAAACCATATAAAGACATGTAAAAAAATGTAATAAGTTAAAATACTTAGTTCACGGGAAATTAAAATACGTAAAGTTATTGCTAGAAAAAACATATATATAAAAAAACATTTGCTCGTCACAAAAATAGTTACCGGATACCCGCCGCCGCATTGCGCAGGTACCCTTCTAGTAATTAATAAGGATAATGAGTAGTCTCAATTAATTAAGAGTTTAAGTACACTTAATAGTTTTTAATTAAATTAAATTTACAGGTTTAATAAAAAAAATTAGGAAGTCAATCCAACCGTTCGGTTGCAACCCGCAACCGGATCGGTTGGACGTTTTGGTTAAAATGTTTACCACCAACCGAATCGGTTGGTGAGCCAACCGATCCGGTTGGAGCTCTCGGTAAAAATTTTTCTACTTTTTAAATTTTGAGTTTTAGCTTGTGTTTTCAGTTTTGTTAAGTGTCTTTACTTGCTTAGTATATGTTTCTATAGTTTTCTTTTGTTTTTACTAACTCTAACGCTAATGATTTGGATTTTTTTCGTTTTTGGTTTTGTTTTGTCTTGTTATATAGTTATTATGGATAGTTTAAGCGGAATTTCCGAGTACCTTCGTAACTTGGATGAGATGTTCAAAGACACCGGGAGTTCGTTGGAGAAGATTGGAAATATCTTAGAAAGGAGTAAGAAGGATTTGGGGATTGATACGGTTAATATGGAAGAAACGGGTGAGAACAAAGTTCAACTTCCTAAGAAGGGAAGAGTTGTGGTATTCACACAAGCACCACTAACGGAGTATGATTCGCCACTTATGAGGTTCGGTACACCTTGTAGTGTAGAGGGGGTGAGTGCTTGGGACGCGCAACTAAACATGGCCTATGGTGAAAATTACATTGTGGAAAAAGTTCTTGATCAAATTGGCCATGTGCGTTTGGATTACGAAGCTTACGGAAGAAGAATGGTTAAGAATCTTAAGGTTAACATTCATGGTCACATTTTTGAAACGGATTTTGTTGTTTTGGAAGAGGGGAACGCCGATGAGCCCAATGTATGTTTTGGGCTGGATTTTCTTGTAACAACCAAATGCCAAGTGGATTTTGCCTTGGGGGAAATGAGGATCAATATCACCGATTTGGAAGAAGAAAAGGGGGTGAATGAGATGCTTGTGGAGTTATGTGCTAATATGGAAGTGGAAGATGTGGAAGTCGTAAAGATGGGAAAGGCAAATAGGAAGAAAACCTCATCCAACAAATTAACTCCTACCACATCCACAAACAAAACAAATGATTACACACCTTCACCACCTACTACACCAAACACCTTCAAACCGTTAACCCAAGAACAAAAAGAAGCTATTTTGGAAAACCTTCAACAAAAGTTTCTCGAGCTAAATGAGAAAAAGCCGGTGATTGAGGTACTACAAGATTACGTTCTCTACCGTACGAAACTAGATGCGGTGATGCTAGCAAGAGCAAGATTGGAGGATAAAGATCTATCGGAGGAGGATAGAAATAGGATTTTGTTTAGAGGTATGCCACGTAAGGAGAAAGATCCGTGGAATTTTGTTTTGCCAATTAAAGTGAACGGGACCACACCAGTGTATGCCTTGGCCGATACGGGTTCAAGCGTTAATGTTATGCCCTATCCATTGTTTAAGACGTTGGGTCGTAGTAAGCCACAACCAAATAACTCAAAAATTACCATGGCGGATAATTCCCAAGCAAAAGCGATGGGGGAGGTGAAAAACGTAAGAGTTCAAATTGGTTATCAACCCTATTTGGCTGATTTTCTAGTCTTAGACATCCCGGTGGATAAGAGTTTACCTCTTCTACTAGGAAGACCATTCCTACGCACATGTGGTGCAATCATAGATATGGGTAGAGGTACGATGACTATCGATGATGGAATCTCGAAACAAACCTATTATCCCAAACCAAGGGGACCAGTTGTGGAATTCATGGAAGATTTAGAATTGATGGAAGCGGACGATGACTTGACTTGTTTTGAAGTGGGACGTGATGTCCATGAAAACCCGATGTATGGACCACTAGCTCCACCATACTTTGATATTGAGGATAAGATGGAACGCGCACTAGCGGTGGAAGCATTTTACAATCCATTCAAAAACATCCTTGTTTACAAAAAGCTAACCGATTTCTTAGGTTCTTTACCGGTTCAACTCAAGAATTTGGAATGGGGACCCGAGGGGTCGGGTATTTATAAGAGAGAGGATGGGGATGGAGAATGGCACGTCAAATTCGATGTACTATGCCCGGATGGGAGAAGATTTATAAGGAAGTTCAAAACTTACGAAACACACCGTGAATTGACCGGGAAATTTCTAAGTGAGGACATCCTAAGGCATGAATATTTTGAGGATTCTAAGGAGAAACAAAGCACCATAATAAACAAGCAATTGTTTGCTTGAATTTCATGAACTTTTTAATTTTATGCATTTAGGATTTCTTGTTTTTCATTTTTATCTTTATTATTATGTTGAAGTTATTTGATTAATGCATTATGAGTTTTAGTTTTAGTTTTAAGTTATGAGTATGATGATTTGAGTTTTGAGATTAGATGATTGTTGAAATTTCCAAATGGTGGATGAATGTTGTGTGCATCTTTAATAGGATTTTTGAGTAAACGATTGTTGCTTGGAAGGTAAAATACCTAAGTAACGAGAAAAATGCAAAATTTGGCAAAAATGAAAACCGAAACGGTTGTGTCCATGACTGAACCGGTTGCATACAAGTATATATACCAAAAATTCAATTTTTTCAGAAAAACACACACACACACACTAATCCTCCAGCTGGGGTTCGCAAAATTCGACCAATAGAAGTTATTTGAAGATTGTATAAGTTGTTGAAGATCATCATGGCACCCAAGCAAGTAAGCATCTGCATTCAATTAACTCAATTAAGGTTTAATTAGAGCATTTGATTCGAATTGCAAATTAGGTCACTAATTTGGGGGTTTTGGATAGAATTTGAATTAAGTTGTAATCTTTAGGATTAAGTGGGTAATTGATATAGGAATGCATTGCAAAAAGAATTGTAGTGATTGATTCAACATGGAATGAGTATTAGATGATTGAATTTTCGGATTTAATTAGGTTATGCTATTGAATCAAATTAAGTTGCAATTGGTGATTCCTAGTTGGTAGATGATGCGTTTTTAATGAATATTAGATGCCCCATTGTTGATTAGAACAAGTAATTGAGAATTGAGGTCTAAATTGTTGAGTTCTAAGCAAATGAATATGTGATGATTGGAGGTTTGGAAAGTGAATTTAGAGCAATTTGAGGATGTAGGAATCATCGATGATGTTAGAATGCAGTCTAGGATTGAATTGGACTTAGAAAAATCAAGTGGGAAATGGATTAGAAGGCAAAGCCTTATGCAGGTTGAGGAACCGATCCGGTTGCGAAGCACAACCGGACGGTTGGAATAGGTCAACAGAGGAACCGATCCGGTTCCACGTTCTGTTTTGGATATTTTTCGAATTTTTGAAGTGGAACTTAGAGGCTTCCATAGACCTTCCCGTTTGTTCTAACACTATTATATTGACTTATATTTATGATTTCTACAGAGAATTGTTGTAGGTAGTTCAAGCTCGACACGGGTTCCACTAAACCCGATTGTTACCAAGTTTTGCCAAAGGAATGAAAGAAGGAAAGTCACGTATAACTTGAAGACGGAGGAAAATGCCAACCTGAAGTTCAAAGATCTCACCAACGAGGAGAAACATGCTTTCCGGGAACGATTATCAAAGTTGCAAAATAGGACATGTTCGGTTCCAAGGTTGATTGTTGGGATTTGTTTGCCGAATATGAGTGTGAAGAAGAGTTGCGAAAAATGATGCGGACATCTTATGTGTATCCGGCTGATGGGGATTCGTTTGATGATTTGTCATGGGAAAGAGCATTTAGCATAAATGAAGAGGTTTATCGTGAGTGGTGTATGGAGTTCTTTTCGACTATGTATTTTGAGAGGAAGGTCAATGTTCGGAACATCATGGAAGAAGTTTGTGTTTGGTTTAGGCTTTGTGGGCGGGATCACGCCTACACTTTGCCAGATTTTGCTGTTGCTATTGTCTTGTATGAACCGAATGAGGTTAAGCATCGATTGTTTGAAGCTCATTTTTCGAGGCTTAGGAGGTTTGAAAAAGAATACCCTAGTGTGCCCGCTTATTGGAATCGAGTGGGAGATCCTTCTTGCACTAGGAGGAATGTTGCAACCATTAGGAATCCGTTGATGAGAATACTACACAAGTTGCTAGTAGCTGGGCCGTTTCATAGAATTGGAAGCAGGGACAAATGTCATAAGCCGGACTTGTGGGTTATGATGTTATTGGAGGAAACTAAGGACATAAATGCGCCTTGGCTAATAGCCGAGTATTTGTCTAGGTGAGCCTCGGGAATCAAAGGTAATAGCAACATTTGTGGAGGCCATTTTGTGACGAGGTTGGCAAGGAATCTTGGGTATTACAATAGTAGTGAGTTGGCTAAGTGTGGAGAGCCAAAGTTTAGTGAGATTTGGAATGCAAATGGTTTTGGAAATGCTTTGAATAAGAAATTGAAAACATTAGGAGCATGGATTGAACTGCAACAACAACAACAACCACCACGGCAACAAGGAAATGTGCCAATGGGCAATATACCGATGGGGAACGTGCAAACGGGTACATTTAGTAGTTTTGACTCAGGTTGGGGAGAGTGGAACTAACATTCGAATGAAATTGAGTGTACGAACGTGTGGAGAGACTCGATGATGTTGAGAAACAATTACATCAATGATTATTCAATGCCTATTTTTCAACACATGGCTCAAGAAGCCAATTACGAGTTGCCACCCTACAATCCACCCAATGTTCCACCATATCCTTTCCCCTACACCTCTTATCCTGGACCATATCCGTACCCATATCCTGGCTATGCACCATTTCCTGACCCAATGCCCGCATATGGTAGATTACCCGAGGTTGGTGGATCAAGCTATGATGTTGTAGGATCTTCATCAGGAGTTGGAAGAACGAAGAAGAAAAGGAGAGTTCGTTCGGAGTTTGTGGATGAGTACTATGTGTCCGAGAGTGATGATGATGATGGTGACGAGGATGATGATGATGAAGAAGGTGATGAGATGAGTGAGGATGACGAATGATCGTGGATCATTATTGATTTATGGTTTCCAAAACTATGGTTATCATGTGTTAAACAATATTATCTCTATCTCTTAACTATTTCTCTAGGATGATTATCATACTTTGTTTATTTTTCATATTTTTAGTAGCATTTGGCTTGTTTTGTTTTGTTTTGTGTATTGTGTATTGGAGTTTTGTTTGCAGGATGGATTTGTCGGAAGCTTATTGATGGTCAAATATTTGGAGTTGGATAACTCACATGCTTGCTTATGACCCAATATGCGTATTGCATATTCTATCCCGTGGTATCTTTTGACTATTTCTTTTTCCCATTTTCTTTACTTTGAAGTTTATTTTTATTACATTGAGGACAATGCAAAACTTAAGTATGGGGGAGGAAAGAAAATAGGAAAAATGATACGATTTTTAAATTTTTAGCTTTTAGTATTATTTTTAGATAAACTTTTGGATGCAAGTAATTAGCAGGAAATCGCCCTTGATTGTCTAGTTGTTTTCACACATTTTTGGGATATATTTAAAGAACAACTTGGGTATTTCAATGGTAAAATGAGATTTTTGAAATTTTTTTGATTTGAACCAAATTACGGAAGTAATTCATTTTGGATTCGATAGCATTTTCTAGCGCGCATTATAGCCTTTTTCCACTTAATTGTGAGGTTTCTTTTTGTATAAAACACATCTTTTGTTTTATATTTGCTATGAGTGTGCCGGTGATTATGTCGATTCTAGAACTTGTACTAGTTATGCATTACGGTTAAAATCACTCTCGAGTGATAAAAATATGTTCAAGTGATAAGAGGCATCGTAGGATTTAACCCAAATGGCCTTCCATTTTACATCTAATGATATATTAGCTAACCACATTGGTTAGTTAACCACCTTATATGAACCCATTTGTTAGTGCTCATCTTTAGCACTAGATACCATTAGTTACACCCTTCGAGCCAATCTTTTCATTCTTGTTTAAATCCAGAAAAATCAAAAAGATTTTACACCTTAAACCTTAGCCAACCCATGTCATGTCTATCTGTTTGTTGCTAGTTTTTGGAGTGTTGGATTGTTTTTGATGATTATGAAGAAGCTACACTTTGTCTATAGTGTGTACCATTCTCCAACAAAGAAGAAGGAGATGTCTTTCTCATTTGTATTTTTTTATGGTGTATGCTTACACTAAGTGTGGGGGAACTTAAAAAAAAATGGTTATAGCCAATGTGCTATATGAAGAATATTGATTAGCCAATGAGCTAAATTGAGTTATACTTAAATTTGGAGATCGATATGTGAAGAGGAGGAAGATATAATCATTTTCAGGATTGTGGTTTGGCTAGCAACATGGAGGTTTAGTGTCACACCCCCAATTTACCTGTTTTGCAGCGGAATGGAATTCCTGGGGATTGACTGTCATAGCATCACAATCACAGTTATATTGAACGACCGAAAGTGTCGTTTGAAAAGAACATCGTTTGATTTAATAAAAAAATCAGAGTTTACAAGGTATAGGTCCCAAAAGTTTATAAAGTTTGTGGAAATATAATTATATTACAAGTCCAAACGATGGTTTTGAAAGAAAGTGCCATAATGTACAATGATGTAAGTCGACGCCGCGACTCAAAAGGGGTTCCTTAACCATGCCATGATGAGTATGCCTTAGTTACCTGAAAATACATTGCTAAAACGGTCAACAATAATGTTGGTGAGAAATCACAGGTTTATGTAAATGTTTTATACGACTACGCAAGTATAGATCTGGTATGACAAACATGTCACATAAAAATGTTACTGGTTGACAATCATGTCACAAAATGATGTTACAATTGCTTAAGCCCATGACACCGAAACTAGACTGTTCATAATGTAGGCCCCAAAAGAGTGTTTGCCAGACAACTCAATAATGTTATTAAATGAAATGCATCCGTATGACTAGTTGGGATTCACCAACCCGGATGGAGGCGTCACCCTCGATAGATCTATCCACTCACCCTCGCTTCTAAGATTAACGGTTCATGTTCAGGTAAAGGGGACTTTCAATTGGCAATGCGGTAACTTAAGCAATGTAAATGAATTTAACATACTTGGTATCGTAATAAAAATGTTGTGCAATGTATTCTCCCCCGTAGGTTTGAAATAATGTAAAAACTTGTAAAACGGGGCTATGAAAACTCACTTGATAAACTGGTATGATGACAAGAGTGAGTACACTGAGGTATATCGAGATGCTTTAATCTGGACCTATTACGAATGATATGATATGTAATGAGTTGCAATGTAATGTTATGCATGCATTTCGTATGTTATTTATACCATTTGTGAGTTTTGAAAAATATTACTTATCGTCGAAAAATACTCTTTTGACGTCTTGACCATTCTTAAATCACTTTATAAGTTTTTACGTCAAAATGTCATCCTACAATGGTTTCGTAATGATTTATTGTGAAATTATCACTTTTCGTCGCAAAATAATGACGTCGGAAATTTCATGAAAGTGACAAAAATGGCTTCGAAAAACTAGTCGTAAAATGGTGTACGTCGGACTTTAGGAAACGAACTCGACGGTTTTGGAAAGTTTGTATCAAAATCTAGAAGTTTCAGTTCAGGAGTTTTCGACATAAAGGTCTCGAACATAAAGATAATAAGGGTTAAAGATGGTGGTTTTGTCTAATTGTTGTGTAAAAAGTGAGTTTCGGCAAAGTTTAAACAACCGTAATTAATTTATTACAACTCCGCTATACAAACGGTTGATCGTTTTAGAAAATATGCTTGGTGATATTAATTTCATTAGAAGACATCTCGTTACAAAAAGTTCCACATCATTGATAAAAACAGCCGTCAACATGGTCGTTTTAGTTACCGTAACACTTATCTCGTAAAAATAATATAGTTTTTCTGAAAATAATAGTTACGGCAATTTTATGAAAACGTGCATATCTTAGTCGTTTCAAATCCGTTTTCTACGTATAATACGTCCTTAGCTTCGTATCAAAGTATACTAATATATTTTTGACAAGTCGAAATAATTTGTAAAGCTTAAGGCTCGTTTTTGACTCGAATAAAGTAAAAATAGTATGCTGAAATTTTCTGAAAAAAATATATTTCGTCGTCAAACTTTAAAAATTCATAACTTCTTCGTTATAACTCCGTTTTAATCCGTTCAAGCGGCCACGGATTCGTTTTAAAGTATATTTTCTAAATATCAAGGCCAAAATTTCGTGCCTACTGTCAGATTTTCCAGAAAATCAAAATAAGGACAGAACACTTTTTATACTTATCGAAAATAGTTTTTCTCGTACTAAACCTATTCTAATCCCTTCAAATCAACTCCAAAGCTAATCTAATCCTACCATACACCTTCTTAGGGTGTCATGGGTTCCTAAACATCATCAAGACCAAAATATACCAAGGGAATAATTATAGGATGACTTTATATATATATAACTCTAAAAATCATGTAAAAATGGTATAAATCAACATAAATCATGCATGTTTGCTCCAAATATGAAGAAATACTTATGAAATGATAAGGAAAAATGAAAGATGTAAATGATATGCTTACAAGTTAATATGATGAGGTGCAAAGAACAAGGTTTAACCTAAACACCCTGGGTTTTTATTTCAAAACCTAAACAAGAGTGTATATTAGATTGTATAGAAATTGATTTGGAAAATTTTGATGGAATCTCCTCTTCTTCATATGTATGGCCGGTTCTTGGGAGGTAAAACAAGAGAGAAGAGAAAAAAAAAATAACTTTACTAACTCTTGAATGATTGATAATGAATATGTGAAAGAAATTTTTGGAGTGTAGATATAGGTTTGATTTGAAAATAATGCACCAATCAATAAATGCCTCCACCCTCCCCCACATGGCCGGTTTTAGGGGGGGAATGCATCTCAAAAATTTTTTTTTTTCTTTATTGTATATATAAAGATGTAAGTAAAATGTGGTTAGGTACAAGATGTTGCAACTTGTATATATTGGTGAAATTTGAGTAGTATTGACTACAAATAAGTTTTAATAGGCCAAAGTAAAATATATTGTAGTTATAAAAATTGTAAAAATACATCTCTTGTAAAATTTGAGTACTATAATAATTATCGTGAAATTTTTAAGAAAAGTGTCGTAATAATATAACTTTAACGATTTATGTACCAAATAAATTTAAAACACTAGGTAAACTCAAAATATAGTTTTTATAAACTAAATTTAAGTATAACAATATATCGGGATCATTTTTGGAAATAACGGTTTAAATATTCAAAATAATAACTCACGCGATAACGTTTATTTAATATAAAATTTACGCGTTTAAATGTGAAATGCAATGTCATGAATGAACTAACGTGATGCAAATGATGCTAATGAAATGTAGACTAAACTTAGTCCATATGAAATGTTCGTGATGATATGATCATGAATTCGCCGCTAAACCATAAAGGTTACGCGAATTTGGAACACGCAAACCTAGTTTACGATAAATGTTGAAATAGTGAAGCATAAATTGTTTCGAGAAATGACCTGGAAGTACGGGTTGTCACATTCGCCCATCCAAAAAGGAATTCAGTCCCTGAATTCAATCGTTGTTAGGTCTAACGGTGTTATCGGTGAAAGGTAAAGATATCTGGGTCGTATTGGTTCGTCCAGTGTTTTTCTAAATCGTACCACGCCTTTCCAAGACGGGTCCTTGTGCATAATTTGTTGCCCACTTGAGGTTCTAATGGTTTGCGGCTTATGGGACATATTTCCAAAATTTGCATCGTATAACGATGTAGCTTATCTAGCTATATGTTGTTACTTGTAACTGATTCTTGATTTGTATGACTTCTTTGTTTGTTTCATGAATGAGTTATGGACTAATGAATTGGACTTTCCTGATTTTAATCCTTGAATAAGTGATTGATACCTCAACCTTACAGTGCCTCAAATGGTGTAATCAATATGTTCATGAGCTAACTATTGTTGCAAGAAACTTGTCGATGGAGAATGTTTTGCCTAACCATTTCTGGAAAGTCATACTGGCTTGAGCATATTATCTAATGTGGAAATTGCTCTCTAGCTCTAACCATTGAGCTGAGGATATTAGGCGGTAATCATGTCCTAGTAGGTTTCATGGAAATCCTGAAATGACTGTCAGCAGTCTAAGGTGAATCGAATAGCTTATAATAGGTACAACTGGAATTGATACCACGTGTCTCGTGTTAGATTTCAAAATGTTAAATCTGTCGGAAAGGACCTTATTGAAAAGAATAGATTATAGGTAACAGTTGTGATTCTTCGCGTTTCTAGTCCTATCGAATGTCATGACCTGAGTATTACTTGCCTAAGGTGCTTAGTCTATATGAATAAAATGTTTATTGTTTGATTATTGAAGTGTTTCCATGCTCCATGTAGTAAAGTCACAAACCTTAAATATTTAAGTGAGGTGGCGTAGTGGTTGATTTTCAAGACTTGTTTCAATATTGAGTACTTCTAAAATAATTCATCTCTTATATTGCTATCATGCTAGCAAGAAAATAGATATCAGCTCATACTATGTCAAAGAATGTTTGTTCTAGTTTCACTTGTAGATGGGGAGTCATTGATTGTCCGACATGTTCAAACCTGTGGCATCTCTTGATATGGAAGTGAGGTTACTTGGAATTTCTAGAGAACACAATGCCTTAGGGGAAAGTTTATATCGATAACCTTAATTTAACCACATTTTCCTTTAAGGAAAACTCATTGTAGGGAAATTCACATATTATTGAAGCTATGTTTAGTGAAATGTTCTGTAGTCTCGATTAGAATATTTGATTTATCCCTATAGTGTTGTTTAGTGTGTATTCGCTTCATACTAAATCTCGTAACTCGGTCTAACTAATACTTTTGGAATGATAGAGTTTGGATTCTAATCCAAAATAGTGGTTCGGAAGGTCCCGTGATGTCTTAAGATTTTTTTTTTTTTTTTTTTTTTTTTTTTTTTTTTTTTTTTTTTTTTTTGAGTTTTGAATCATCCTACCACCTAGTTCTAGTCCTTGTTGGTAATTCCAAAATCCTTTCATTGTTTTCTTGTATCGAGGAATCCTCCTCACAGATGGTATAGGAAGTCTTTCCTAAAAGGTCACTCGTCAAATCCTAACTTATCGGTTGAGTGAGAGATAAATGGCGTAAGTATCTATAGAGTGTTAACAAAAAGAAATGTTTATGCACGATTTATCTGATTATAAAACTTTGCTTTTAAATGAGAATTGTTTTAGGAGATTTGAAATGATGCTTGTTACTTTCATGACATAATTCTTCCTGAATTATACATAGGTGATCAGGCCATGTATAATCAAGGACAAATGATGTGATGCTTGTTTTTGTTGAAATGGTATTATGTTCCTCCGAAGTTTTAGATGGTATTCAACGTTTTGTTTTGTAAGATAATGGTTCAAATGATTTTTCAAAGTAACATGAAAATCGTTTCGCATGAAGATATTAAATAGTTGATAAAACGACTGAAACCAATTGATAAGTTGGTAATAAAACAACTTGCGTTAAAACTTTATGAAACAACGTTTCTAGGATGGTGATAAAATAGTTCGAAATAAAATCAAGTGAAATAATTTCATGAAATAGTAGCAGTATAATTTGGAATAAAATTTGTTGGATGGTTTGTAGGATACATAGGAGAACCTTATCGAGTAGTAATAGTCTACTAATTGGTCGAGAATAAAGTTGGCCTAACCCCTAGTAAGATAGTGATGTATCGTCGTGAAATGATGGAAAATTGGGCAATTGAAGTAAGGAATGAAATAAACAAGGTGGTGATTATCGTAGAGATAATAAATGATGAGGATTACATTAGCTAGAAATGTACTTATTATCTGTTCCTGTTGGTGGTCTAATCGTGTTTCAAGTGTAGGAGTAGTAGGCGGTCTAGCAACAATAGCCCTAGAACTCTCACAGTCCTCAAACCTATGAGATGGTGTAGTGTCTGTAGTCTTAGTGGTAAATGGTAATGGTGTGTCAAATCATGCACGCTTCCCAAGCTGCAAGTCAGGTGTATGAGTATCGTGTATGAGATGTGATGGTACGGATGGTGCTCGAAATGATAATGATGATGAAATAATGACAATGATGATAATGGAAATCCTTGTGGTGAGTTAAGAAAATAGGTTCATTAGGACTAAGCCTATAAGTTCTACCAAATGGTATGATCTGTCCCAACTGGATGATAAAAATTGTCCTGATCCTACAGTGAATCAATAGTGATCGTGATGGTGTAGGTGCAACTTCGTCCTCCTAAAAGGTCTCAGTGTCATCATCTGATGTTATCGATGTTGAGTCAACGGATGTTAAAATTGTGATAGGGAATGACAAGGCATTCTCCATGTCAAAGTGATGTGAGTATAATGGGATGGGTATTTGAAGGCATCTATGTGACAATCGCTGTGAAATGAAAGTGAATAACTCGAAAAATTGTACGTATAAATCGCATGCAAAGTGAACACGCACTTATGATGAAATGATGAGATGCTATGATAATGTAGTTATAGTCTAGGGTCAATGATGCAACCTAGTTCTCTATAACCGAAGCTCTGATGCCAATCTGTCACACCCCCAATTTACCTGTTTTGCAGCGGAATGGAATTCCTGGGGATTGACTGTCATAGCATCACAATCACAGTTATATTGAACGACCGAAAGTGTCGTTTGAAAAGAACATCGTTTGATTTAATAAAACAATCAGAGTTTACAAGGTATAGGTCCCAAAAGTTTATAAAGTTTGTGGAAATATAATTATATTACAAGTCCAAACGATGGTTTTGAAAGAAAGTGCCATAATGTACAATGATGTAAGTCGACGCCGCGACTCAAAAGGGGTTCCTTAACCATGCCATGATGAGTATGCCTTAGTTACCTGAAAATACATTGCTAAAACGGTCAACAATAATGTTGGTGAGAAATCATAGGTTTATGTAAATGTTTTATACGACTACGCAAGTATAGATCTGGTATGACAAACATGTCACATAAAAATGTTACTGGTATGAAAATCATGTCACAAAATGATGTTACAATTGCTTAAGCCCATGACACCGAAACTAGACTGTTCATAATGTAGGCCCCAAAAGAGTGTTTGCCAGACAACTCAATAATGTTATTAAATGAAATGCATCCGTATGACTAGTTGGGATTCACCAACCCGGATGGAGGCGTCACCCTCGATAGATCTATCCACTCACCCTCGCTTCTAAGATTAACGGTTCATGTTCAGGTAAAGGGGACTTTCAATTGGCAATGCGGTAACTTAAGCAATGTAAATGAATTTAACATACTTGGTATCGTAATAAAAATGTTGTGCAATGTATTCTCCCCCGTAGGTTTGAAATAATGTAAAAACTTGTAAAACGGGGCTATGAAAACTCACTTGATAAACTGGTATGATGACAAGAGTGAGTACACTGAGGTATATCGGGATGCTTTAATCTGGACCTATTACGAATGATATGATATGTAATGAGTTGCAATGTAATGTTATGCATGCATTTCGTATGTTATTTATACCATTTGCGAGTTTTGAAAAATATTACTTATCGTCGAAAAATACTCTTTTGACGTCTTGACCATTCTTAAATCACTTTATAAGTTTTTACGTCAAAATGTCATCCTACAATGGTTTCGTAATGATTTATTGTGAAATTATCACTTTTCGTCGCAAAATAATGACGTCGGAAATTTCATGAAAGTGACAAAAATGGCTTCGAAAAACTAGTCGTAAAATGGTGTACGTCGGACGTTAGGAAACGAACTCGACGGTTTTGGAAAGTTTGTATCAAAATCTAGAAGTTTCAGTTCAGAAGTTTTCGACATAAAGGTCTCGAACATAAAGATAATAAGGGTTAAAGATGGTGGTTTTGTCTAATTGTTGTGTAAAAAGTGAGTTTCGGCAAAGTTTAAACAACCGTAATTAATTTATTACAACTCCGCTATACAAACGGTTGATTGTTTTAGAAAATATGCTTGGTGATCTTAATTTCATTAGAAGACATCTCGTTACAAAAAGTTCCACATCATTGATAAAAACAGCCGTCAACATGGTCGTTTTAGTTACCGTAACACTTATCTCGTAAAAATAATATAGTTTTTCTGAAAATAATAGTTACGGCAATTTTATGAAAACGTGCATATCTTAGTCGTTTCAAATCCGTTTTCTACGTATAATACGTCCTTAGCTTCGTATCAAAGTATACTAATATATTTTTGACAAGTCGAAATAATTTGTAAAGCTTAAGGCTCGTTTTTGACTCGAATAAAGTAAAAATAGTATGCTGAAATTTTCTGAAAAAAATATATTTCGTCGTCAAACTTTAAAAATTCATAACTTCTTCGTTATAACTCCGTTTTAATCCGTTCAAGCGGCCACGGATTCGTTTTAAAGTATATTTTCTAAATATCAAGGCCAAAATTTCGTGCTTACTGTCGGATTTTCCAGAAAATCAAAATAAGGACAGAACACTTTTTATACTTATCGAAAATAGTTTTTCTCGTACTAAACCTATTCTAATCCCTTCAAATCAACTCCAAAGCTAATCTAATCCTACCATACACCTTCTTAGGGTGTCATGGGTTCCTAAACATCATCAAGACCAAAATATACAAAGGGAATAATTATAGGATGACTTTATATATATATAACTCTAAAAATCATGTAAAAATGGTATAAATCAACATAAATCATGCATGTTTGCTCCAAATATGAAGAAATACTTATGAAATGATAAGGAAAAATGAAAGATGTAAATGATATGCTTACAAGTTAATATGATGAGGTGCAAAGAACAAGGTTTAACCTAAACACCCTAGGTTTTTATTTCAAAACCTAAACAAGAGTGTATATTAGATTGTATAGAAATTGATTTGGAAAATTTTGATGGAATCTCCTCTTCTTCATATGTATGGCCGGTTCTTGGGAGGTAAAACAAGAGAGAAGAGAAAAAAAATAACTTTACTAACTCTTGAATGATTGATAATGAATATGTGAAAGAAATTTTTGGAGTGTAGATATAGGTTTGATTTGAAAATAATGCACCAATCAATAAATGCCTCCACCCTCCCCCACATGGCCGGTTTTAGGGGGGGGGGGAATGCATCTCAAAAATATTTTTTTTTCTTTATTGTATATATAAAGATGTAAGTAAAATGTGGTTAGGTACAAGATGTTGCAACTTGTATATATTGGTGAAATTTGAGTAGTATTGACTACAAATAAGTTTTAATAGGCCAAAGTAAAATATATTGTAGTTATAAAAATTGTAAAAATACATCTCTTGTAAAATTTGAGTACTATAATAATTATCGTGAAATTTTTAAGAAAAGTGTCGTAATAATATAACTTTAACGATTTATGTACCAAATAAATTTAAAACACTAGGTAAACTCAAAATATAGTTTTTATAAACTAAATGTAAGTATAACAATATATCGGGATCATTTTTGGAAATAACGGTTTAAATATTCAAAATAATAACTCACGCGATAACGTTTATTTAATATAAAATTTACGCGTTTAAATGTGAAATGCAATGTCATGAATGAACTAACGTGATGCAAATGATGCTAATGAAATGTAGACTAAACTTAGTCCATATGAAATGTTCGTGATGATATGATCATGAATTCGCCGCTAAACCATAAAGGTTACGCGAATTTGGAACACGCAAACCTAGTTTACGATAAATGTTAAAATAGTGAAGCATAAATTGTTTCGAGAAATGACCTGGAAGTACGGGTTGTCACATTTAGACTTGACTCTATTTTTCTTTTAACACCAATTTCATAAACCATCCCATGCCTTATCCATGCCTTTTATTAACCCGAAGCCTTAACGATATAACCTGAATAAAAGCCCTCTTTGATGAATTTATTTTCTTTGTTTTGATACTTGTACAAGCTTATGGTAAAAAGCATTGATCATGACTAGGCATTGAGTGATTTACATATACCCACCAATATATGAGTGTTGAGTGAATTCTTAAAATCATTCGTGAGGTGTTCTAGTTATGTTATCTAAAGTATTTGGTTCACTTTCAAAGTTTTTCACATATTAAAAGCAAATTAATGATTATCTCTTTTGGGATGATTGTTAAATTTTCGGAACCACGGATCATGACCATTGAATTCGATTTTTGAAAATGTTAGACCTACTCGAGGGCGAGTAGAACTTAAGTATGGGGAATTTGATAACGCTTAAAATGAACATGTTTTTAGTAGCGTTATTGTTGGTTTTGTGCATGATAATCGGCTATATTTACTCATAACTGTTGCAAAAGTGCAAAAGATGCGTATTGTGTATGTATATGTAGCCAGGTATCACAAATGATGAAGAAATGAAGTTTTTATGCACGTTTGGAGAATTCCCAAGGAAGGAAGTCGAGCAAGGAAGCTTTTGGACTCAATGATTAGGAAGCCCAATGATTTCTAAGTATCTACAGCAAGGAAAGATCAAGTTTCGTCTTGGAAATCATCAGCGAGAACAAAGAAAGAGGCGCAAATCAAGAAAGTCAACAAAAGTCAAAGTTGAGGCACCCAACCGTTCGGTTGGAGCCCGCAACCGATTCGGTTGGGCGATGGTCAAAACGCAACCGATCCGGTTGCATCGTAACCGGTTCGGTTGCATGGACTAGAGTTACACAAAAGTGCATTTAATGTTGCCTTAACTCCCCATAATCATTCAAGGCCGATCATTTCTTGTTATTAACTTGTTGGGAACGTTTTTGGCCAGTTAGTAAAGTCTCTTTGGCTATATATTGAACCTAGACTTATTATTCTAGGTGTGACACAACCCAAAGTGTAATAGTTTACACCAAAACTATTACCAACCATTTTATTCATCCCAAAAATTTAGTATTCACTGTAAAACGTCCAGAAGGTTGGAGAGAGCAATTCTCATCCATTGTTTTGGTCATTCGGAGTTATACGGTTAAGCTAGGTGATTGGAGGCGTGTGGTTGCTATAAGCCACAATTTCTAGTTCTTGTAATCGCAAAAGTTTAGGTATTCTATGAACCTTGTTATGGATTTCTATTCTCTTGAGTTATTGGAATTACTTTGTTATTTCTTGTGTTTTGTTATTATTATCATGAAGTAGTTTTTGAATATACTTGTGTGTAAGGATGTAGGAAATCATACTAGTGTTCTCATATGTGATGCATGTATATATGATCTTGTTTAAATGAGTTTGTTGGAAAAATACTAGTTTTGTTTGATTTGTCGGTAAAACATGTTTTAAGAAAAAGGACCGAAAGGATTTCTCTTGTGTTTTATTCCAAAAAGTTAAGTGACAAACTAGTATGGGGATATGGTGATTGACAACCACCATGTTTACTTATTAAAACAAGACTAGAAACATTTTCATTACGAAAGGTCGAAAGATTCGTAGGAACGAGTTTAATAAGAACATTTTATAAACAAATGGATTTTCTAAAGGATAATCATTAGGATAAAGACCGAAAGGATTACCTATATGTTTTTGTTCTTAGAATGATTTTTACAAACATAAATCATGGTTGAAAATCATTTGCTTATGATTTGTGCATCACATTAAGAGTTTACACCAAGCCTTCATGAACACTTACTATGATTGCCTATAGACTACACACAAGTATATATATTTCTTTATATTGAATTTCACTAAAACATCACTTTTGGAGGAAGCCTTGACAAAGCTTTCTTGTTACTAATCTTTTAAAACAATTTCAAACACAAAATCCCTTGGGACGATCTCGACTTACCCACCTTTGCTATCGCGAACGAGTATACTTGCTCGTATGTGTTTATAGTATTAGACGGATAAATCGTGTTTATAAATTTTTAAAACTTGCACACGGCAAGCACATCAGTTGCTTATATAACATATGCATAATTCAATAAAGTTTTGGAAGTTGTCTTTTACCTGTTTTGGTGTTTGATTGTATATCTAGATTTGGTCGAAATATTTGCTCTGTGAAGACAATGAAAATACTAAGAACTTACCCTTGAATATGTGAAATGTGAGAGTGGTTGTATTTACCATCGTTACATTTATGTCATTGTTTAGGATTGCTTATTATAAAGGTGTTGCCTAGGATTGCTTAATCAAATGTAACTGGCTTATCTTTATATGTTGATGTTTGGTAGTATTACTTATTATAACGGTGCTTATTGTATCAATTATTCTAACTGCTTATGGGGTTGTTTTTGGTTGCTTATTCAAACTACTTAAAAGGGGTTGTTTTAAGATTGCTTACTAAACTCTCTTAACTTTTAAAGGTTGTTTAGGATGACTTATTAAAGTTGCTTATAAGTAGGGGTGGAAACGAGCCGAGCCGCTCGTGAAAAGCTCGGGATCGGATCGCTAAAAAGCTCGAACGAGCCGAGCCTAAACGAGCTCGAGCCCGAGCTCGAGCCTAAGTTTGGGCTCATTTAATAATCGAGCTCGAGCCCGAGCTCTATACAAAAGGCTCGTTTAGGCTCGCGAGCCTAAACGAGCCCTAGAAATATATACGTATATATATTTTCTATACGTATAACCGTGTTAACGAGCTCGAGCCTTGTGTTAACGAGTCGAGCTTTGTATTAACGAGCCGAGCTCGAGCCGAGCTCGAGCTTGTGAAAAATTTCACGAGCCGAGCTCGAGCTCAAAATGTGAGGCTCGAAACGAGCTCGAGCTCGAGCTCGGCTCGGCTCGTTTTCACCCCTACTTATAAGGATTGTTTGAGATCCAAAACAACCCTTATAGGCAGCTTTATCAAAATATATGCCTTTATAAGCTGAAGTTTTAGTAAGCAATCCCAAAGTAGTCTTTTTATAAGCGGTTATAATAAGCATTCCAAACAGCCAAACTTCTTATTGTATTAAAAAAATAAAATAAAAAATAAAAAATAAAAATATAAAAAATAATTACTGGTTTTTTAGCTGAAACTTGTCTATAAAACACATTAAAGACATGTTTTCAATATAAAACCAGTCTTCATGCGAATAATTTTAAAATAATAAAATCAGATAGAGACGGGTTTCATAAAAAAAAAACGATCATAATATACTAACTAGAGTCCAGTTTTGAAAACGGTCTCAATTACTTTTCACATTTAGAGCCCCTATCACAGGGGTCATGGTCTCAAGCCCATTCTTAATCGGTATTAGATGTCTTTTTTGTAATAGTGCTAAAAAATTGACACTCCACAACATTTCTCGTCGCAATACGATTTTTTATTGTTATTATTTTGATTGTCCTTTTCATGCATGCATTATTTCTCCATATTACATTCCAATTAGATGTATTTCATTTGTTTTCTTCAGTAAAACAAATATGGGCATGCTAAGAGAGTGTGTAACTACCCCACTTGTTTTCTCTCGTTAGAAAATGTGACAGGTTTGACGAATTGCACAATTATTACTAGTACAATTATATCATCTACTAAATAAAAGTATCGAAACATTATTCACTTTGAGTATCACAAGATTCCTCTCGAGATACACAAAATTATTAAGCTCAACAACTACAACATTTTTTTAAACGATATGTTGTCATTGTAAATTTAATAATGGATACACATATAGAAAAGATAACATATGTTAATTACATATAATTAGTCTGATAATGACAAATTTTCTGATGTTGGCATGGTTGGGCACCTCTTGATTATGCATAATTGCATATACTTCCACATGAAGTAGACAAGTAGCGACTAGTGAGAGTATCTACAACTAATTTCTTGGGTGATGATCTTGTCGTTTACTTAATGAATCATGAGGACTATGTTATACAAACTCTCCCTATATTGTCACATCAAGAGATTTTGATAAAACCGTATAACCCGCGATGCACACCGTATAAGCCGATGATGCATCTAATGATTGGATATCATCTCTTGGGATGTGTTATAGATACCCTCCCTATGTTATCACATCAGAGAGTTTTGGTCAAACCGTATAATCCGCGATGCACACCGTACAAGCCAGCGATGCATCCAATTATTAGATACCCTCTCTATGAGAGGATGTGGATAACTTGTCCCAAAAAAGTATTATGCATGTGAATCAACAATAACCATATTGAACAAAACAAAATAACACAATTACCCATCCAACCTCGCAAGTACAATTATACACTATATAGAAGGAAATAATGAAATGTATACTACACATGTATGGGTTTCTTTTAAGCTTCGAACTTAAATACTTTTTTGTATGATAAATGCTAGACACAACAAATATATCCTATACTTATTTAAAATGGAATTTGAACTAACACTACTAGAAAACAAAGCAATAATGACGCCAAATTCGTCAGTAATAACTATACTAATAAATCAGTGACCGAATATTTTTGTCAGTAATATCGTCGTCGATAATTCTACTGACAAATTTCAGAAATCGCCAACGAAGTTTTCTGTTTCTAATCAATCGTTAAATATGCACATTGCCAACAGATTACCAACTGATATTACCAAAGGCTTTCCAACATATTATACTGACGAATTTATGACAAATTTTACCAACAGATATACATTAGTAATCCTTATCAGTTTCCAAATGAATATCAACAATAAAAATACAAAATTATCCAAAAGTATCATAATGCATTCCATGAATTTTTTAATCCGCAAATCCACTTACGAATTTAACATTCGAATTACAAGTTCGACATCACAAAAAACCTAAAAGGATATTATCCTGTTGAACTACAAATACCAAAAAGTTACTACTATCATTAACTTTGCGTTCTCGAGTTAAGTTAATAAAAATAAAAAAAGAGATATAAAAGAAAAGAAAGGAAGATAATCACATCTTTTCTTTCAAAACTGGACGGAACATTTTATACCAAAAAAACACTGCATCTTTCCTTCCACTTCTTTTCTTTTCGTCCCCCATAAAAAAGTCTTAAGAACACAATATCTTTCAATTTCTTTCCAAATTTTTTCATTTTTTTCCTTTCGCTTGTATATCAATCTCAAAACACAACGTAAATGGGAGAGGGATGTGGTGATCTTCCAAGCATAATATCTTGGAATTCCTCAAACTTCTCTTGCCATTCATGATGATCCTTCTTTCATTGGTCTTCAAATTCCTTCTTTAAAGCGGCTTCCCGACAAACATTCTCTTCTTCCCGTTGATCCAATTTTTCTTCCAACCGAAAGAACCTAAAAAAATACATCAAAAAACATAAACAAACATACAAACATTATGGCCCCATTAATAACTAATATGCAATATGGGTTTGCTTTTAGGTAGAGGTGCCAAAATGTGTCCAGAAGCAAAAAAATGAGCTAAATGGGCACATTTTTAAAAGATTTGGGCATATTTAGCCCTTTTTTTTTTTTTTTTTTTTTTTTTTTTTTTTTTTTGAAATGGGCACATATAGCCCATTGAAAACTTAAATGGGCACAAACGGACACTTTTTTTCTCTCTCAATTGTTGAACATTAACGATCGTTTTAAAGATTTTTTTTTTTTTTATAATATATTTATTTTTGTTAATATAAATAAGATATTACGTTTAAGAAATTTATTTAGTCGTTTTAGGTATTTTATTAAGCGATTTGTATAACATGTGCCCGTTTGGCCCGCGCCCGTTTAGCCCATGCCCGTTTAAGCCCGTGCCCATTATAGCCCGTGCCCGTTTTAACCCGTGCCCGTCCGGCCCGCCCGTTTTGCCACCTCTACTTTTAGGCATGAAAACTTTAAACAAGCTGTTATAGAGTCAAGATGTTTAGTGTACTCATTACGAAAGCTGTAAGTGTTCATTTGCAAACAAACTATTGTGAAATCAAATCAGCAATTTAGTTTGTGAAATGTTGGTATCACTAAACTGACTATTAATGTAAGTTGTTACTTTTAATAAGAAAAGTCAGTTATATTAGTGTCAAATTTTAAATGACATAAAAAATAAACTCATGTTCATTGCGTAACATATAAAAAGAAGGAAAAGAAAAAGTGTCTGGGCATAATAAAATAAGGTATGGGCAACATGAAAATGATGGTCAAATAATGCATGCCGACTTTCAACCGACCAAAATTACAGCGATCCGATTTCGTAGCAATTAAAGGCTGTATACATGCGTTTTACATCGTTATGCAAGAAGACGAGATAAAATCATTTAAATTTTTTCGTTTAAAAGTAAAAAATAATTACAATTTAATAACGATCGTATACGCCATTCATTTCAAAATAATTGTTTGCCAACAATAATATACACTTTAAGAAACAGTCACTATAGTTTTTCTTTTCTACTTTTTGCAGAATAATAGTTTTACCTTAACTAACTAATTTATATTTTTTTTTTAAATTTGTAATAGTAATCTCAAATGAATGTAATACAATTAACGTGATCTAAATTTTTTATCTATTTTTGAAAGTGAACAATTGATTTGAGACAAACTAAAAAATAAAATATAGACAATAAATTTAAAACAAAAAGAGTATATTTCACACTTGCATTAAACAAGACTTGAACTTACAGAATATATAATGGGTCATACTATTAATACAGGCTCTACCCTCTAGCCCCCTAGCCTGCCAGGCTTTTGTCCCATTTTGTCCTCCCTCTCTCTCCCAGCTGTGGGTCCCCCACCCCACATGCGGCTATACCCAATTTTTTTTTTTTTTTTTTTTTTTTTTTTTTTATTTTTTTTTTTTTTTTAAATTTAATTGTAAAAAGGTTTATAAAAAATGGCTAAGGTTTATTTGATTGTGTATAGTTTATTTTGTGTGTTATATTTAATTTGTGTAGTGTTTTTATATGTATAGTGTATTTATTTGTGTGGTATATTTAATTTGTGTAGTGTTTTTATATGTATATAGTGTATTTATTTGTGTGGTATATTTAATTTGTGTAGTGTTTTTATATGTATAGTGTATTTATTTGTGTGGTATATTTAATTTGTGTAGTGTTTCCATTTAATTAAACAATAACAATAAAACATTTTATAAAGTTTTTTTACGTTACTTTTTATAAACTTTTTATAAACTTTTTATAAACTTTTTTTATAAATTTTTTTTTTAAACTTTTTTTTTTTAACTTTTTTTTTTAACTTTTTTTTAAACTTTTTTTATAAATTTTTTATAAACTTTTTCTTTAAACTTTTTTTTTTACTTTTTTTTATAAACTTTTTTTTTTAACTTTTTTTATAAACTTTTTTTTTAACTTTTTTTTATAAACTTTAGAACCATTTATAAAAAGTTTATAAAAAAAAGTTTATAAAAAGTAACGTAAAAAAAGTTTATAAAAAGGGGACCCATGTAAAAACACTACACAAATTAAATAAAAAGTAACGTAAAAAAAGTTTAAAAAAATTTATAAAAATAAATACACTATACATATAAAAAACTACACAATTAAAAACACTATACATATAAAAACACTACACAAATAAATACATTATACATATAACTAAACACTACACAATTAAATTAAAAAAAAAAAAAAAAAAAAAAAAAAAAAAATGACAAAATGGTACAGCCCTGGGACCCATAGCCGCCGAAAAATGGGACAAGTGGAAGAGAGAGGGACGGGGGGACAAGGGGCAGGGGTAGACCCCGTTGCTATAAAAATATAGCCACCGTATTAATAACGGGATACACTATTCCTACGGGGTCTAACCCGTAGGCCAGCAACTTTTTCAGCCTTTGTCCCCCTCATTTTTCCAGTACAACACAGTTTTTTGTCAGTTTCTGTTCCGTATTTCTGACAGTTTTAAGCGTTTGACTTATTAAACTTTATATTTACAGTTCCGCATTTTCAGGTTTATAGCTTTTTGATGTAAACAAAATTATAAAAATAAAAAAAAAATAAAAAAAAAAAAAAAAAAAAAAAATGTAAGAGGGGTATTAATAAAAAAATAGCCCCCGTATGAATAACTGCCCCCATTAATAACCCATCCCTATATAATATCATGTCTAAAAAAATCCTAATGGCAACAAAAGGTCATCATTATTAAAGTAATATATGATAATGTTATGGTAGCTCTTGTATACATTATTATTGCTGTTATACAAGTTAAGTGATTGAATCTTTAAGTGATCGACATTTTGAAAGAATATGAATAATAGCTTTTAAGATATCAAACACAAACTTTGTTTTGTGGAAGTATATATGCTACAAATCAAGTGGAGCCAAAAGGCTATAATGTGAATGTTCATAATTGACAGGCAAATATTCTACCACAATATCAATCCAAGTCATATTTGACATGTATGCCTAATTGCGATTGGAAAATCCCAGGTACCACGTATTTTTCTTAACTAGTTGGATACCCGCGCACAGCGGCGGCGATAAATATAGTTATATAATAAATATAGTAAATGAATTGCTAACCCAACTCTCCTCGCAATTCCTTACCCGCTTAGTGATTTCCTTTTACAACACTCAAAATGTATATGTGTTAGTTGTATGTGTTTGTTTGGGTTTTTCGGATCTTTCCCGTGACATCATTATTCCCGCATATATAAAGACCTTCACAATCTCTTTCCCGTCAAACACTTTTCCAAAAGTAAATGATTTTGATAAATAAAGTTTGTATTGATTGAAATAAAGGTTAAAGTTATAAAAATTTGAATCAAAATAAAATAAACCTACTAAAAATGTAAAAACTAAAAACTCATAAAAATATATCAAAATGGATGTTGAATTAAAGAGCACAAAATTTTAAAAAATATGGTGAAATTAGATCATAAAAAAATTAAACGAATTAAAAGATATTTAAATTTAAAAATAAAGGTGATTAATTAGTTAAGAAGTGACATATGTCACCTCATTATTGGAGCTCTTTATTTTAGTTTGTTAGAGCTCATCCCTTTTTGTTATTTTTTAGTTAGAGAAGTGACACATGTCACTCAATGATTGGAGCTCCTTATCTTAATTTTTTGTGGAGCCCACAACTTAAATGCTTTATATAGTAATATAGATTAAGAACAAGTATATGATTACCACCAGAGTGTAGTTAAGGACTTAAGGTGCATCTTAACCAGGGACACACCTACAAGAGAGCCGGGTGTGACGGGTCATACTCGATTTTAGGTCACGAAATGTAATTTTTTTTTATAAAATATGTTTTTTCTTAACATGTGCAACCTCCATTTCACCTAAAAAAATCTTACAGGGCAACTTTAGTACTCATAACCAACTAGCTTAGCTCATTTGGCCACCTGAGTCCTTTTGAAGCTTGGGGGAGGTTTTACCCAGGGTTCAAGTATCGCAAGTGACAAAAATCCAGGTTTTCCTCCTAGCGTGAAGCCGTGAGTTATAAGGGTTTCCCTTCGCGGGTCTCTCCTAGTGGTTCGGGTCTCGAGGTATGCCCGTTTAGATGGTTTAACTCGGAGATCGGATTTCAAGTGTGATGCCGTTCTTTAAAAAAAAAAAAAAAAAAAAAAAAAAAAAAAAAAAAAAAATCGGGGCGCCTGTGAATTTGCTGTAATCTTACTAGTAGCTTGTTACTATAGTAGTATAGCCGAAAATCGACCAAACCGAAGACATAATGTATACAACATGATACCCGATATGAGCGATATTTAGTAGACAAATTTAATAATAACATGGTATATGGTATGGGTACAAATCGTTGTTTTGTTTGTATTTATGGTGGAAACATCACAACGCCCAAAATCTGAGCACATTTACGGTATAAATGGTCATCTGAAAATAAGCCATAGTTGATAGGCTTGTATTTAAAGATTTAAGAGTTAATTGCATTTTTGGTCTCTGTGGTATGATCAAATTGCAGATTTGGTCCATAAAACTTTGAAAGTGCATCAGAGGTTCTCATTTTCAAGTTTTCGTTGCATGTTTGGTCCCTGGGTCCACACAGACTAAGGGTATTTTAGACATTTGATATTGTCTTTTTCTTTTTCTATTTACTTTTTAGTTTTCTTACATAAATAGTCCCTGGGTTGGAAGGGGTTTTACAAATTTAGTTCATACACATTTATTTTTGAAAAAATTACACGTTTGGTCCCTGTGGTTTGCTCATATTTCAAGTTTAGTCCCTAAGTCGTTTTAATTACACCAGAGATACCTATTTTTGAAACCTTGCACTCATTTAGTCCCTATTTTGGACGGGCGTTAGTGCAGTCTGTTAAGTGTTTTGCGCTGTTAGTCCTTCCTTAATAAATTTTGCACCGTTAGTCCTTATTTTTTAAACTATAGTTTTCCCCAGTTAGTCCCTCCGTTAATAATAGTTATCGCCCGATTTTGTCCGTTTTTATCCGTTTTCGTTCGTTTTTATCCGTTTCCCCCTTTTTTTCGTTTTTCGTCCGTTTTTTAAGTTTTTATCCCTTATCGTCTGTTTTTATCCGTTTTCGTCCGTTTTTTTTACGCTTTTGTCCGTTTTTATCCGTTTTTTGTCTGTTGTAAAACGGAAAAGGGAATCATACCTGCACTGGCTAAGGTATTCTAACATTTAATATTATCATTTAATATTCTAACATTTGTTTTTTACGCTTTTGTCCGTTTTTTTCCGTTTTTTTTTCGTTTTCCCCTGTTGTTTTACGTTTTTATCCGTTTTCGTTCGTTGTTTATCAGCTTTCGCTTGTTTTTTTACGTTTTTGTCCGTTTTCTTTCATGTTTTTCCGTTTTCGCCCGTTTTCATACTTTTTTTTATTGTTTTATCCTTTTTCGTTCGTTTTTTATACGCTTTCGCCCCTTTTTACGTTATACGTCCATTTTTTATGTTTTTCATACGTTTTCGCCCCTTTTTACGTATATAAACGTAAAAAAATAAGGATAAAAACGTCAAACAACGAGCGAAAAAGGAAAAAAAACGGACATAAACTGGCGAAAACAGATAATAACGTAAAAAAAGGGGTGAAAACGAATAAACAACGAGCGAAAACGGATAAAAACTGACAAAAACGTTAAAAAAAAATTGCGAAAACGTAAAAAAACGAACGAATACGGAGACAAAAACGTAAAAATCGGATGAAAACAGATAAAAAAGTAAAAAAAAAAGGCGAAAACGGATAAAAAACGAACCAAAACGGATAAAAACAGACAAAAACGTAAAACAACGGGCGAAAACGGAAACAAAAAAAAGGACAAAAACGTAAAAAAACCGGCGAAAAACGAATAAACAACGAACGAAAACGGATAAAAACAGACAAAAACGTAAAAAAACGGGCGAAAACGTAAAAAAACTGACGAAAACGGATAAAAATGTAACAAAACAGTCGAAAACGGATAAACAACAGACAAAACGGACAAAAGCGTAAAAAAACGGACGAAAACATATAAAAACAGACGAAAAGGGATAAAAACGTAAAAAAGGACGAAAAACGAAAAAAAAAAAACGGGGAAAACGGATAAAAACAAACGAAAACGGATAAAAACGGACAAAAACGTAAAAAATCGGGCGATAACTATTATTAACGGAGGGACTAACTGGGGAAAAATATATTTTAAAAAATAAGGACTAACGGTGCAAAATTTATTAACGAAGGACTAACAGCGCAAAACACTTAACGGACTGCACTAATACGTATCTCTGGTGTAATTAAAATGACTTAGGGACTAAACTTGTAATATGAGCAAACCACAGGGACCAAACGTGTAATTTTTTTTTAATTTTTTTTTATTTGCAAATCTTCTTCCTAATGTTTTGACCCGTTACGGGTTTGGTCCCTTAACCATTATTTCTGTTAGTTTGACTGTCAAGTGGATGTTTTTGTCCGTTTTTTAACGTTTTCGTCTGTTTTATACGTTTTCGTCCGTTTTTTTACGTTTTTATACGTTTCGTCCGTATTTTACGTTTTTGTCCATTTTATACATTTTCTTCCTTTTTTTTACGTTTTTGTCAATTTTTAACGTTTTCGTCCGTTTTTTTACGTTTTCGTCCGTTTTTTTACGTTTTCATCCGTTTTTTTTACGTTTTTGTCCATTTTTTTTACGTTTTCGTCTGTTTTTTTATGTTTTCGTGAATATTTATACGTTTTCGTCCATTTTTTTATGTTTTCATCCGTTTTCTTCCGGGTTTATACATTTTTGTCCGTTTTTATACATTTTCGTACGTTTTTTTACGTTTCGTCTGTTTTTTTAAGTTTTCGTCCGTTTTTATACGTTTTTGTCCGTTTTCTTACGTTTTCATCCGTTTTTATACGTTTTCGTTCATTTTTATACGTTTTCGTCCATTTTTTGACGTTTTCATCCATTTTTGAACGTTTTAGTACGTTCTTTTACGTTTTCATCCGTTCTTATACGTTTTCGTCAATTTTTTTACGTGTTCGTCCGTTTTTATACATTTTCGTCCTATTTTTATGTTTTCATCCATTTTTTTACGTTTTCATCCGTTTTTACGTTTTCGTCCGTTTTTATACGTTTTCGTCCTTTTTTACATTTTTATCCGTTCTTATACGTTTTCGTCTCTTTTTTTGCGTTTTCATCCATTTTTTTTTACATTTTCATCCGTTTTTATACGTTTTCGTCTCTTTTTTTTTGCGTTTTCATCAATTTTTTTACATTTTCATCCGTTTTTAAACCTTTTCGCCCATTTTTATATGTTTTCGACTCTTTTTTACATTTTTATCCGTTGTTCTTATACGAAAACGTATAAAAAGTGATGAAAATGTATAAAAACGGATAAAAGTGTAAAAAAAGGGACGAAAATGAATAAAATCAGACGAAAATGTAAAAAACAGACGAAAACGTATAGAAAAGGATGAAAACTAAAAAACGGACGAAAATGTATATAAACGGACGAAAACGTATAAAAACGGGTGAAAACGAATGAAAACGTAAAAAAACGGACGAAAACGAAAAGAAACAGACAAAAACGGACGAAAACGTATAAAATCGGACGAAACGGATGAAAACGTAAAAAAATAGAAAAAAAACAAATAAAAACGAAAAAAATGTAAAAAACGGACGAAAACGGATGAAAACCTAAAAAAATGATGATAACATATAAAAACAGACGAAAACGTAAAAAAACAGACGAAAACGGATGAAAACGTAAAAAAAAGGATGAAACGTGTAAAAATGGATAAAAACGTATAAATACTTACGAAAACGTATAAAAAAGGACGAAAACGTATATAAACAGTTGAAAACGTATAAAAACGGATGAAAACAGATAAGAACGAACTAAAACTTACTAAAACGAATAAAAACGTATGATAGCGTAAGAAAAACTAATAAAAACGTAAGAAAAACGTATAAAAATTGACGAAAACGTATATAGACAGACGAAAATGTATAAAAACGGATAAACACGTATGAAAACGTATAAAAATGGAAGAAAACGTATAAAAACGGACAAAAACGGACGAAAACGGACGAAAACGTACAAAAACGGATGAAAACGGACGAAACGTATAAAAATGGACAAAAACGTATAAATAAGGACGAAAACGGACAAAAATGTAAGAAAAAGGGACATATAAAAATAGGCGAAAACTTATAAAAAATATAATACTAATATTAATAGTTAAATAAATAATAAAAAAAAATTAGCCTAAATCTGTAAAACATGGCAAGACACAAGGACCATTTATGTAAGAAACTAAAAATATGGACTGAAAAGAAAATTGGAAAGAAGAAGTCAAGGGTATTTTAGACATTTGATGTTGATCAGGGACTAAACATGCAACGAAAACTTGAAAATGGGGACCTCTGGTGCACTTTCAAAGTTTTAAGGACCAAATCTGCAATTTCGCCATACCACAGGGACCAAAAATGCAATTAACTCAAGATTTAATAATTCCACAATATAATGTAGTATCACTTGGAGGGAATGGCTAAAGTGTTTGCATGTTACCATCATGTCTCAAGTTCAACACTCGCCATTTCCTCTCATTGGCACTTCTTTTTTTTTTTTTTTTTTTTTTTTTTTTTTTTTTTAATATGTGTCTCTTTGGATCTAATTGCAAACAATTCAAATTATAACATGCTGGCCTCACGACAAACGTACGAAATTGATCAAATATCTTGACATCGTTCTAGTATTTAAAGTTATGTTCATGCTGTTATGAGAGAAGAAAATAAAGTATGTTTGTGAACGAGCAGAGTAATTGAACCACCATCGAGTGACCCGCGTAGCTGAAAGAATATTAATAACAACTTTAAACAATAAACACAAAATCTGCTTTGTAGAGGCATATGCAACATATCAAGTGCATCCAAAAGCTTGTAACGTGAATGTTCATAGTGGAGCAGCAAATATCATACGGGGTATCATGTTATCCATCCAAGTCATTTTTTACTTGTGATTGTAACGTCCAGTACGACTAGAATCTCGTCTTGCCTTCGAAACGGATATATGGTTACCACTAATGCTAGTTATGTTCTTGTGCTAGTTTTAATTGAGGAGACAAATCAACACAACATGTTTTTTGGCACATCGTAAATAGAGCGCTATTAATAGTAGGGATCATTTGAAAAACTCCTCTCTTTTAGATACAAAGGTTAAGGGTTTAATCCCCACTTCCTGCAAAAAGGACGAAGGTCCTCTAAAACTGTCTCTTTACTTTCAGTCTATACCTCGTAGAAAACGGGATTGGATAACGTTGGTAAATAGAGCGCTTCTCGATCAATATATTCATAGTCCAATTCCTTGCTAAAAAGGTAAAAACCTATGCGTGTCTAATTTTAAAAGAAAACACAACTTTGTCGCTTGACGACGTATATAACCGGAACGCCCAACACCGGAAGGCCCAGTTTAGGGCTGAAGCAACTTTTTATCCAGTAAACCTTTCTACCCAGCGGTTAATACCAAGAACCAAAGGTATGCCGCCTTTTCTTGGTTTCACGATACATTGTCGCCCCACGCTTGAGCCGCCTGACACCTAGTCTAGAGATAGCTTGGCTATCCATCACTTAGGTGTCAGGAACAGTGTCAACACAGTAGAAGTGCACAGTACTCTAGAGAGTATAAATACCCTCGCATTTATTGCATTCTCTCTCACATTTATTACTTCAACCTTTCGGCATAAAACCCCACGCCGGAGCTTGGTCTTGTGGTCACACCCAAGGCGAGGCTAACGCATTTGTTTCATACGTACATGTATCTGAAGGATCTTGACGCATCAAGTCTGAGGGACCTTTCGGCGATTGACTCCATTACAAAGAATTACTTCAAAAATTTGGCGCCATCCGTGGGACCCAAATTTAATCTGCCAATGCTATAGAATGACGGGTCCCGGTGAAGTAGGGGGTCCGGAGGTGGTGATGAAACCCCTCCGATCACCCGAGAGCAGTTAGAAGGGTATGTATATGCCCTCAAGTTCATGATCAAAGACCACAACAAGTGGAACACCGTGGATCCGATACATTTGAATTTCGACGAAGATGACACTCTAATCAAGGATAATAGCATCGTGATGGGAACACAGGTAAATGGCACGGACCTTAAGAAACCTTTCAAGGAAGTCCTAAGATCACCATTAACCCGGAGGATAATTGAATTCTCCGCTCCAAAATACAAGATGTCGGCCTACATAAAGCCGTATGACGGATCTACCGATCCGGAAGACCACCTCAGTTGGTTTGTGGGAGCTGCTACTTCATGAGAATGGCCTATGCCGGTTTGGTGCCGTATGTTTCACCAGATGTTAGCTGGAAGAGCCCGAGGGTGGTTTGACCGACTCCCTCCCAAGAGTATTGCCTAATAGGCAGATCTCCGTGAGAAGTTTGCAACCAGATTCTCCATTCACAAAGCCTATTTTAAGGACCCGACTGAGATAACTAAGATAACTGAGATCTCCGTGAGAAAGGCTAATGAAACGTTGTCAGCATTTAAGAAAGGTGGACCGCGAAAACAAGTTCATTCTGGATAAAAATCATTTACAATTTTTCGTTTAAAAGTAAAAAATAATTACAATTTAATAACGACGTTATCATATACTCCTTTCGTTTCAGAATAACTGTTTACCAACAAAAATATGCAGTTTAAGAAAAAGTCATTACAGTTTTCGCTTTCTTATTGTTTACCGAATGACAGTTTTATCATTAACTAATTAACTTATAATTTCTTTAAAGTTTGTAATAGTATTCTCAAGTGAATGTAATATGATATAAACTTGATCTAATCTCTTATCTATTTTTTTAAAATAAACAATTAATTTAGGATAATCAGAAAAAAATATATAGACAGTAAATTTGAAACAAAAAGAGTACATTTCCCACTTGTATTAAACAAGACTTGAACTCACAAACTTATATATAAGCTTTCTGATATTTTAAAGAATAAATAATATCATGTCTAAAAAAATCCCAATAGCAACAAAAGTTCGATCATTATTAAAGTTATATATGATATAATTGTAAAATTTTATGCTATTGTTCGTATACATTGATTATTGTTGTTAAAAAAAAGTATGTTTGTGAACGAGTAAAGTGATTGAATCTTTAAGTGATCGACATTTTGAAAGAATGTGAATAATAGCTTTAAGACAACAAAACACAAAGTTTGTTTTGTGGAAGTATATATGCTACAAATCAAGTGGAGCCAAAAGGTTATAATGTGAATGTTCATTAATGATTGGCAAATATTCTACCACAATATCAATCCAAGTCATATCTGACATGTATGTTACTATGTTTAACTGCGATTGGAAATCCTTGGTGACCATATGCACATTTTTTTCTTAATTAAGAACGAGTATATGATTACCACGAGAGTGTAGTTAAGGTGCATCTTAACCAAAGAGATCACGAGTCTAAATCCCATAAAAAGTGATAATATTTTTTTTTAATCGAAGCGCATGTGCATTTGCCGTTATCTTAGTAATAGCTTGTTACTATAGCAGTATAGCCAAAATTCGACCAAACCGAGGACATAATGTATACAACATGATGCCTGATATGAGTGATATTTAGTAGACAAAATTTAATAACAACATTGATGACGTATAGTCTATATTCGGGTCACGAACCCGACCAAAGTCCGATACTAATAAGCCCAACACGAATTGGGCTACGCCGATAAGTGTTTGGGCCCACGAAGGCCCAAGCCCAATGTTAATTATAGAATACATATCGGATATCTCCTAATTATGGAGATAATCATTCCCCAACCGACTTGGGCGGGATACGCCGAAGGTTGGGGGACACGGAACCAACAAGGATTCCGTGTGTATATAAAGGGAATCATATCCCTCGTTAAAGGTACGATCTAAAACCCTAACTCTCCTTTAACCCTAAATCGATTACTTACTCTCACGCCGGAGGATAATCGTGGGAAACAATCCCACGATAAGCCTAAAGGTGTCTTCTGTTACTTAGTGCGCAGGTCTCAAGAATCAAGACTCAATTGGTACGAGAGCCGGAGCCTCGAACAAGGAACGCCCAACTTTTGTATCAACAAGTGGCGCCATCCGTGGGACCATTCACTAAGAACTAGAATGACGAAGCACGGAAACCAGCGATCGCAAACAGACCTTACAGGAAAGAAGTTGCACACCGGATCAGCTTCCAAGCAGACCACTGGGACAACCAGTGTCGCTAAAAATCAAGGGGTAGGTCCAGACCTAGTTTTCCCTACAATGGAACAACGCTCGGGGACAACCCAGGCGACTACCACCACCACCAGTGCAGGAGATCCGCTGCGCACCATTTTTGCTACTCCCCTTCAATCAGTATTAGAAACTGACCCCTTGAAGGCACCAGACGCACCTGACAGAAACAAGGGCCCAGTAGTAGAAGCAGACACCCTCACTCTGGAAGGAGTCGCACCGGAACTCGCACCGGGGGATTTCGTATCTCAAAATTATGAAACCTTGGCAGCCCTCAGGACAGACTTGGGCGACGACACTCCCCAAGTGAAAGTCCCTCAAGTGCAGATTCTGAGGACAGTCGGCGCAAACGTCGAAAAAGGGAAAGCTTGTCCTCTGATAACTCCTCGGACAACGAGGATAGTGAAACTGGACACTGGAAATCCAAAAACAAATATCTTAACCAGGAGGATGAAGACATATCTCTCCCATGGCGCCGTCAAAAAGTGGATGCGTTCACTCGGCGCATCAGTGATTTCTCAGAGAACAAAAGGAGGCGCATGCCCGCCAACGTAAAAACCTATGACGGAACAGGTGATCCTGATGATCACCTAAAAATTTTTGAATCAGCCGCTACAATTGAGAACTGGCCACAGCCCGTATGGTGCCACATGTTCAATTCTACACTAGTAGGAAATGCGCGGAACTGGTTCAGCAAGCTTCCACGCAGAAGCATCAATGGTTTTGAAGAGTTGAGAAAGGCGTTCCGCCTAAACTTTACTCAACGGAAGAAGTGTGCTAAGAACCCCGTTGAACTCGCCAGGGTCAAACAGCGCCAAGGGGAATCCACAAGCGCTTATATGGAGCGCTTCAAAGACGAATGCATACAAGTTAAAGCATGTCCTGAAGTACTAAAAATCTCAGGGTTCATGAATGGGGTCAATAACCCAGAACTCATCAAAAGGTTGAATGACAAGATTCCCCAATCCTTTGATGAACTCATGAAACGCACACGGTCCTTCGTCCAAGGAGAGGCCGCCGCGGCGGATAGCAAGAAAAGCTACTCGAACTACCGGTCACAGGAACAACCTGGGAGACAATCCACTGACCGGAGTAGTAACCGTAACAGGAGTTATCGCAGCCAGGGGAGCGGGCGGGACAACGACAAGTATACCCCGCTGACAAAGACTCCAAAGGAGATACTCGCAACGGAAGGCGCGAATTTCCCAAGACCTCCACCCATACGCACCCCAGAGGATCGACGCGTAGGAGGTGGGTATTGCGACTATCACGGACAGAAGGGCCACACTACTAATGAATCTGTCCAGCTACGCCAGCTCATCGACAAACTAGTCAAGGAAGGTAGACTGGACCATTTGGTCAAAAACATCAAAGAAGGGAAAGATAGACAAAAGACTGGGAATAAGAAGGAAGGACCCAAAGATAAAGCTGACACCATTTACATGATACAGTCATGGCAGCGAACAACCAGGCAGAAGGTCAGCCAGAAGTTTTCCCACGGAAGTGCAATCACTTTCCCTACCTTAACTACGCATAACACAGAGGTAGAGCCGCTCATCATCGAAATTAATGCGGGGGGTCACGACATCCACCACATGTATGTTGATGGTGGAGCGTCTGCAGATATAATGTATGAACACTGTTTCAAGCGATTGCGTCCGGAGATACGCAGTCAATTGAGCCCAGTCACAACGGCGCTGACTGGCTTCACAGGCGAAAAGATATGGCCCATGGGGCAATTATGACTACTAGTCAGAGTGGGTAATAACTACCACTACACAACAGCCTGGATGAATTTTATGGTGATCAAATCCCCCTCTCCATACAATGGCATTATTGGACGACCAGGGATATCAGCCATGCGCGCAGTACCATCTACAGCACACGGGATGCTTAAATTCCTAGTGGAAGGAGGAATTGTTACCCTCTACAACGCCGCTGCACCATGATAACGCTACACGCGTCGTTCGGGGTCAAAGGAACTTCCTTTTCTTCGAGCAAGTTTTATAACACCCTAGGCAGTGAACCTAATCGTTGTAGTGTAGTAATTAGGGTAAGCCACGGGTATTGATATCGTTCTCTAGGGGAATAGGAATGCTAGTAAGGAGTTACTACGCTAAGGTTAAGGTTGAGGAAGATTATTTTTGTATTTTTATATTTTATGAAATGGAAAGGTACGAATCTCGGGTATTGGATTTGGGGGGTTGGTATTTCTACCGATTACTCTACTATTATCTAATTATCTAAACTAAGGTTGTGGGAGTCTATGTCTAATTAATGTGTGCTCGTATGATAGTTTAAAGATGTGTTTACTTAGTTTGTATTACTCCTTAATTATCTCCTATTGATGGTTGAGTGTCACGTCTTATTCCTAGTTGCGTTGTGTTTCTAAAGTTGTAGGGTATGCGTTTCTCCCTAACTCTTTGAACTTACCAAAGGGTCTTGTCTACAAATCCACTTAGAGATTATAGACTCCTACTCTAAGGCGCTCTTCGGATGGTTTAGACTACAATCACTCAGGTAATCATACTCTAGGGTTCACAAAGATGAATCAAGCATTAAGTACACAACGAATGACCTATCGCATTACTAGATCATTAATCAACTAAGATAAGAAACAACCAATCAATATTCAATAATTAAGTTTCATACTTCCTAAGCAAACACACAAATAAATTAGCCGGACATGGAGAACATGCAAGCATACACACAAATAATCAAAGACATAATTGAATTAATGAAGCAAAGACTTATCTTGGTGTAAGATAGGGTTAAAAACCCTAAAATACTGTACAAGACACCTTAGGTTCGGTTTTAGGTTTTTACTCCAAAGACTCTCCACACAAAGACTGAAAAATTCGGATTCTATATATAAGATTACAATTGCGACGGCGTCACCTTATGTTTAGTGACGCCGTCGTGTCGCCGCCATTAGGGTTTCGTCTTGGCCACGTTAACCTTGCGACGGCGTCACCTTATGTCCGTGACGCCGTCCTCTTCAGCTTCTGACGTCGTCTGGATCGCATCTAGGCCGTCTGAGTAGCGACGGCCTACTCTTTCACAACTAGACGTCGTCTCTTGAAAACACGAGTTTTGAGTTCTGACCCGTCACAACAATTCTCCGACGGCGTCGCAAATAGCTCCTGACGCCGTCGCCTTCTACATTCAACGACTGTGAGTGTCTCGATTTCGACTTTGGCCATTTTCTTCATATATTCGCGCCTTTCTGTCCAAATAAGTGTCATTCCAGCATTTTGCCTTCACGAGACCTAAAAAGTGAAAAGGAACGATATTAAGCAATAACGGATACAAAAGTGATCAAATAAGGACTTAAACGACCCCTCAAAATGGTACCTTTTAAAACCTTATCAAATATCCCTACACTTGTTATTTGCTTGTCCTCAAGCAAATGTGCTTTTAGCCAATTAATTTATAAGTTAGGGGTCATTCAGCATTAATTCAAAACGGTCCACAACACATATAAGCCCCGCAAAAGTCATAACAAGCACGGAAATTACATACTAGCACCTCACATGGGGTGTTTGGATACTCACATCTCTCTCAGGTGTATAAATGAAATATAACAATATAGGAAATGGAAGATAAACACTCATTAACCGGTCCTAGTACATAGATTACCATAGGCTTGAGAATAGATCAAACCTCCATCGCTTTGGCGTAAGCACCTAGGAAAGACTATCAAAGAGGTCTTTAAAGGGTTGTAACGTTAGGCTTACGGTAGGGAAATAAGGGTTTGGTGGGATAGGCTATTTAGTGGTGGTAAGTCAAAAATCTTTATGTTAACTGCATATGAAGAATGGCGTTGCTAAGCCAAGACTCGACACTCTAAACTCTAGATAACTGAAATAAACAAACATAAATTTAAAGGATAGATGTAGGATGGTAGCCCGTACGTTTTTTTTTTTTTTTTTTTTTTTTTTTTTTTTTTTTTTTTTCACTCTATATTTTTTTTTTTCTTTTCTCTTTTTCTATTTTTTTTTTCGATTTTTTTTTTTTTTTTTTTTTTTTTTTTCCATACACTTTTACTCTACCATCCTCTAAGATAACATCAAAATACTAGGGATTTATAAGCATCTCCCTACACTTGAGTTTTTATTACTCTAACACTAATTTGACCCGATTTGAAAAGATCAAAACACTTGGGGTATATTATTACGTAAACAAAGGGAATTTGAATTTAACGTTCCCTTCCCGTCATTTCATAAACTTTAACTTTTCCCATGAATCCCAATCATCCCAAAACTGTATACAAAGGATATGACTGGACTTAGCAACTTATGCAAGCAACTAGATAATTGAACTAAGGGTTTGGGGTGATAACAAATAATTGCACTAAAAGTGAGTGCATAAGGGGTAGGCTAAGGCGATTTGGGTGTATATTTGGGGGTGGGGTGTAAACAATGCTCTTCATTGATATTCCGGAAAAACCGAAACATCACGAGAACCGCGAAAAGGATAGGCTCTGAGGGGTTAACTAGGGGTATCGTGTACTAAAGATGAGTACAACGCAAAGGGTGTGGGGGAATTACTCAACCGATGTGGAAGAAGTAATTATATTACGGGTATCAAACAAGGGTTATCCTAATGCCTCTTATCATTTAGTTATTCCTAACTACACAAGTGTAGTCTCACTAGCGATCTCGGAATGCATCACAAAACAAGTTCTAGAATCTATTATACTACCGGTCCACACTCTAAGCATTAAAGATGAATGCTTTAATTCCTACTAATCTAAGGGCGATCCTCACATTTTGGGGTGGAATTTGGGTGGTAAGGGTTTTTGTGCTAGTCATATAACTTCCTATCCATGAGACGCTTTTGTTAAGACTAATGGCCCACTCCTATATGTCATGAAAAATTTTAAATTTGGTGCCAAAATTACCCTAACCGACATTTCTCATGGTTTATTACACAATCACAATTGGACAAAGCAAATAGTCAAGGATAAGCATAGTTTCAAAGTTCCCGTTTTATTTTCCCTCCCTACACTTAAACTGAACATTGTCCCCAATGTTCCCCGAAAGTATCAAAGTTATGATAAAAGAAGGTAATTAAAAACGAAAGAAACTAATACTCCCCTGATTAGCTCGGTAGGATCCGTGTAAAGTGGTGGTTAAATTCTTTTCAAGAAGAATTTATGCGTGAAAAGCTCCTTCCAATCTTTTGTAACTTCTTCTTGACAAACTAAACCTGCACACTTGAAGAAAACAAACGAAACCTTCGCGTAAAATCGGCGGTAATAATATATATAAGACTCGATTTAAACTATGATATAATGCTTGTGGAATGGATGTTTACAGAATTTCTAAGAAAATTAAGACCTGGAAAATTCCAAAAATTTATAAGTAGCTCAGAAAACGAGAAAAAGTAATCTGATGTTTTTACTCCTTCCTGACGCCGTCAGGTTGCAATCCTGACGCCGTCAGGTTATCCTGACAAAAACTGGTCTGCGATTTTCTGGAAAAATTTCTGGAAAATTTACATCTTTAGAATCTGGAAAAAATTTTTGCAAAACATCCATTATGACTCGATACAAGCATTTGACTCGAACAAACAAACATATATATCTTTTTAGTTAATTGTTATTCTCATGTTTACGTTTCTTTTGAAAACGTGTGTAATCCTCCCTACACTTATCCCTTATGTAAAATACCTTTATATGTAATTAAGACGAAGTTAAAAACAAAATAAAGCATTTTTACAAATTTAAACATGAGGATAAACAATTAATAAAAGATATATGACACTAACAAGCAAACAATTAAGCATGGGTTGCCTCCCACGAAGCGCTTTTCTTTATTTAAGAGTCTTGTAGCTAGACTCATAGTCGTGCTCCTACGTTTTCTCACCACCGCCCTCTTCTTCTAAAACAATATCCTCATCGTTCACTATTTCAATATTATCCAATTGATAATGCTTCACCCGTTGCCCATTAACTGTGAATTCTCTTCCATCATGGTCTAGAAGTACTACCGCCCCATTGCTCATCTGGTTCTTTACTGAAAAGGGTCCATACCACCTAGATTTTAGTTTTCCTGGGAATAATCTTAGTCTCGAATTATACAAGAGCACTTTATCCCCTTCCAAAAACTCTTTAGGATTCTTTATTCGTTGATCGTGCCATCTTTTTTCCCTTTCTTTGTAAGTGATTGACGATTCGTATGCTTCCAGCCTCAGCTCATCCAATTCTTGAAGTTGTAAGAACCGATTTGACCCTGCTTCAGAATAATCCATATTACAGGCCTTAAGGGCCCAATATGCTTTCTGCTCAAGTTCGATAGGGAGGTGGCAAGCTTTTCCGTATACCAGGCGAAAAGGGGTTGTCCCGATAGGTGTTTTGTAAGCAGTTCTGAATGCCCAAAGTGCTTCATCCAGTTTGAATGCCCAATCTTTCCTGTTTTGGTGAACCGTTTTTTCAAGTATCCTCTTTAATGCCCTGTTTGTGTTTTCTACTTGTCCATTTGTCTGAGGATGATATGCAGTAGAAAATCTATGTGGGACGCCATACTTCTTCATCACCTTTTCCATTTGAGCATTGCAAAAGTGAGTCCCTCTATCACTGATTAATGCTTTGGGAATCCCAAATCGTGCGAAGAGCTTTTTAAGAAAGTGAATAACTACCCTTGCATCATTAGTTCTAAGGGCTTGAGCTTCTACCCATTTGGATACATAGTCGATAGCTACGAGAATGTATTCATTTCCTCCGGAAGATGGAAAGGGTCCCATGAAGTCTATTCCGCAAACGTCGAATATTTCGCAGACTTGGATATAGTTCTGGGGTGACTCATCCTGTCGTGAAATATTTCCTGATCGTTGGCATGCATCACACATTTGAACTAATCTCTTAACGTCTCGAAAAACAGTAGGCCAATAGAATCCGGCATCGAAAACCTTTCGTGCCGTGATATTCACACCGTGATGTCCCCCAGATGGTCCTGCATGACATTCTTTTAGAACTCGATCAATCTCTCTACCAGCCACGCAACGTCGTATGATTTGATCGGGACATATACGTAAAAGGAAGGGTTCATCCCAGAAGTAATGTTTTAGCGCAGTGAAGAACTTCTTTTTATCTTGTCTGGTCATGTAATTTGGCAAAACTCTACTGGACAGGTAGTTAGCATAATCAGCATACCATGGCTCACTCTCTTTAATCGCCATTAGCCGTTCCTCGGGAAAAGAGTCACGAATATCGGTGTGATCTGACTTCTCAAGATCGGGGTTCTCCAAGCGTGATAGATGATCAGCGGCGAGATTTTCAGCCCCCTTTTTATCTCGAATTTCAATGTCGAATTCTTGAAGTAATAGGATCCATCTAATCAAGCGCGGTTTAGCATCTTGTTTTGAAAACAGATAACGTAAGGCGGAGTGATCTGTGAAGACGACAGTTTTAGAGAGAACGAGATATTGCCTGAATTTGTCGAAGGCAAATACAACGGCTAAAAGTTCTTTCTCAGTGGTTGTATAGTTCTCTTGTGCTACATTCATGGTTTTGCTAGCATAGTAGATTGGTTGAAAATGCTTTTCCTTCCTTTGACCGAGCACTGCGCCGACAGCATAATCACTAGCATCACACATGATTTCGAACGGCTGAGACCAATCAGGGGTGACCATTATAGGTGCTTGAGTGAGATCTTTCTTCAGTCGGTTAAATGCTTCCTTGCATTCTCCAGAAAAATCAAAAGGGGCATCCTTAACAAGAAGCTGTGTCATAGGCCGGGCAATTTTCGAAAAATCTTTAATAAACCTTCGATAAAAACCGGCATGACCAAGAAAGCTGCGAATGGCTTTAACGGTAGTAGGATAAGGGAGTTTGGAAATTGCTTCGATTTTCGCTCTATCGACCTCAATTCCATTCCCTGAGACTCTATGCCCTAAAACAATTCCTTCTTTTACCATGAAATGGCATTTTTCCCAATTTAAAACCAAATTAGTTTCCTCGCATCGCTTCAACATCTTCCTAAGGTTGGAAAGACAAAGGTCGAAAGAATTTCCAAACACCGAGAAATCATCCATGAAAACTTCCATGCTGTCCTCAATTAACTCGTGGAATATGGCCATCATACATCGTTGAAAAGTTGCGGGTGCGTTACATAACCCGAAAGGCATTCGCTTGTACGCGAACGTTCCGTAAGGACATGTAAATGTAGTTTTCTCCTGATCTTCAGGAGCAATTGGAATTTGAAAGTAACCTGAAAAGCCATCAAGGAAACAGTAGTATTCGTGCCCAGCTAATCTTTCAAGCATTTGGTCAATAAACGGTAGAGGAAAATGATCTTTCCGGGTGGCATCATTCAATTTTCTGTAGTCAATACATACACGCCACCCAGTAACCGTTCTTTGTGGCACCAACTCACCCTTCTCATTTTTTACAACCGTCATCCCTCCCTTTTTTGGAACCACTTGGACTGGGCTGACCCATGGGCTATCCGATATGGGGTAGATGAGACCTGCATCCAGAAGCTTAATGACCTCCTTTTTTACTACCTCTTTGATGTTAGGGTTAACCCGCCTTTGCGGTTGAACAGTTGGTTTGTAATCTTCTTCCATGAGGATTTTGTGAGTGCAGAATGTAGAATCGATTCCCTTAATGTCGGCAACACTCCACGCAATCACCCCTTTATATTCTTTTAAAACTTCTAAGAGCTTCTCTTTCTGAATAGTGGTTAGCGAGGAGCTTATTATGACAGGGAGTTGGTCCTCCCCTTGAAGAAAGGCGTATTCCAAGTGACTCGGGAGATCTTTCAGTTCTAAGGTAGGAGGCTCTTTGATCGATGGTTTTAGCTGGTTTCCCGGCCTCTGAAGCTCAATAGGTTCAATTTCATCCTGACGAGGATAAAAGGACACCGCTCCAACCATCTCAATTTCATGATTGTCGTATATTACGTTGTTATCATTATTCATGAATTCGTTTAATAGATACTCGTCAATGCAGCCGTCTATGTCATCAACAAATTCATCAACTTCTTCAACTAAATATACGGGATGACCGCAGGAAGAAGAATGTCTCATAGAATCCTTAATGTCGAAGGTCACGCTCTCGGATCCTACTCGTAAAGTGAGCTTTCCATCATGAACATCAATAATGGCACGAGCCGTAGCCAAGAAGGGTCTTCCAAGGATTATTGGGACGGAATTATCTTCCTCCATCTCTAAAATTACGAAATCGACTGGAAATTTGAATTCCCCCACCCTTACAAGAACGTTCTCACAAACTCCAATGGGATATTTGATTGATCGATCAGCTAATTGGATACTCATCCTAGTTGGTTTAAGCCCTGAATATCCGAGCTTAAGAAACAGGGAGTGAGACATCAGGTTAATGCTTGCCCCAAGATCTGCTAAGGCGTTTTTCATAGAAAGCGCCCCGATAGAGCAAGGAATAGTAAAACTGCCCGGATCTTCCTTCTTCTTGGGCATGCTCTTTTGGATGATAGCTGAACATTCTTCCCCTAATAATATCAATCCCTCAAGCTTTTTTCGATTAGATATCAGCCTCTTGAAGTATCTACTATATTTAGGGATATGATAGAATACATCAAGGAGTGGTATGTTGACGGATGTTTGTTTCAAGTAAGACAATATTTTTTCATTGTCTTCTTCAGCCTTTTGATTTTTTAAACGAGAGGGATAAGGAATCCGTGAGAAAGTTGGGCGCTGGGCTGGTGCTGGTGTTTGTGGGGGAGGATCGTGAGGAGTTGGAAGAGGTGTGGGAATCGCCTCATTTCCTAACTCGGGTTCCCTTGTGATGGGGTCCCGGTTGGGATGTGGGGGATCCTTGGTAGTAGTTCCTGATCGAGTAGTGATTGCGCAAGTTGGATCGTGAAGTGCTATGCCAGGTCCACTCATTCTTTTGTGGAGATTGGTGAACTGACTTTCTAATTCAGCTTGCTGCTCTCGGATAAACTCCTCAAGACCTTTCAAGATTGCAGCCCCTTCCATGGTGAACTGCCCGAGTTTTTCTTCAAAAGGATCACGGATGGAGTACTCAGGTCCGTCCTTACCTTCCGTTCTCCATTTCAGATTGCCCCAAGGATCACATTCATCGGTTTGATAAAATGCGAGGAGTGAAGGGTCATCATAAATATCATGACTGGAGAGGAAGGCGCTTTCTCTGGTGTGTGTCATCGCACTCATCGCTCTCATGCGATCCTCCACATATGTCGCATATGAGATATGGGTTAGTCAGCCTTTTTGGTTCTGGTGATTTTATGAGGTAAGCTAGTTTCTTTTGTGCTCTCTCAATCCGATAATCTAAGGATAACTCTTCATTTGAGAAAGTGGAAATGCTTCACGCGTTTTCCTGCTCATTCCAATGGCTGTCTTGATATTGGATATATTCCTCTATTCGGTTCCATCCTTCTTCCGCAGTGAGATTTGCGATTCTCTGGCCAGTTGAGAAATCAATCCCTTTTTTATCCTTTCGAGAGACATTGTCGTAAAAGATTTGAACAAGCAACCAAAGGTTAATACCGTGATGTGGAGCTTGTTGAATAAGATCTTTGTAACGACTCCAGGAGTTGGTGATAGATTCTCCATCGGGTTGGTGAAAGTGCAGAATTTTGCTCCTACATGCTGCAGTTCTTCCAGGAGGAAAGAACTTTCTGGTGAACTTAGTTGTGAGTTGTTCCCATGTGAAAATGGACCTTGGAGGGAGCTTATCGAGCCACTCCTTGGCTTGCCCTTGAAGAGAAAATGGGAAAAACCGGAGTCTAGATGTCTCCTTAGATGCTCCGTCGGCATAGATAGCATCAACAATTTTTAGAAACTGTTTGATGTGGTGAATTGGGTTTTCACTGTGGGATCCATGGAATTGACATGCCTTTTGGATTAGCCAAATATCAGATGCATGCAATACCTCATTGATCTGTTCCGGGGGATAGACAATGGCATTGGTGAATCCAGACGCAGAGGGATAGGAGTGTTCCCCAAGAGTTTTCGCTTTAGGAGGATTTATGGGGCTATTGGCTGGAGTGGTAAGGACTTCCTCGCCATTTTGGCTCAGATCGTCAATGATAATGGTTTCAGGAGATTGTGGTGAATGAGGAGATTCTTCATCAGATGTAACTTCATCAAAATTGATTGAAGTGCCATGAAGTTCTGAATCATGGAGAGCTTTTTTTCGCTTATTGAGCTCTCTTTCGGGTTCTACAAATGGTTCAAGAAGAGTTTTGGTGGAACTGCGGGTTCTAAGTTGCTTAAGGGGGTTTGTATGGGGATGTGGTTGTTGATTATCACCTTCCATGATGAAAAGTGATGGGGTTACGAACAAAGGTTACGAAGAAGGGGGATAGACTAAGAGAAATCTAAAAATGAGAAAAAAGTTTACTTGATAGGAATCAAGCAAAGAAACCTAAACGAGGTGGACTACTAACTAGTTATTCTATTCCCCGGCAGCGGCGCCAAAAACTTGATAACGCTACACGCGTCGTTCGGGGTCAAAGGAACTTCCTTTTCTTCGAGCAAGTTTTATAACACCCTAGGCAGTGAACCTAATCGTTGTAGTGTAGTAATTAGGGTAAGCCACGGGTATTGATATCGTTCTCTGGGGGAATAGGAATGCTAGTAAGGAGTTACTACGCTAAGGTTAAGGTTGAGGAAGATTATTTTTTTATCTTTTTATATTTTATGAAAATGGAAAGGTACGAATCTCGGGTATTGGATTTGGGGGGTTGGTATTTCTACCGATTACTCTACTATTATCTAATTAACTAAACTAAGGTTGTGGGAGTCTATGTCTAATTAATGTGTGCTCGTATGATAGTTTAAAGATGTGTTTACTTATTTTGTATTACTCCTTAATTATCTCCTATTGATGGTTGAGTGTCACGTCTTATTCCTAGTTGCGTTGTGTTTCTAAAGTTAAGGTTGAGGAAGTCCAATCTCTCAATGGAAAGTTGGCCGGTCTAAATAGATTCCTATCTAAGTCAGTAGACAAATCACTACCTCTTTTCAAAACACTCAAGAAGTGTATAAAAAAAGGAGATTTTCGTTGGACTACGGAGGCAGAAGAAGCCTTCGCACAGCTTAAACAACACCTGGCAACACTCCCTACACTTGTAGCACCCCGACCAGGGGAAGAGTTGATTATGTACTTATCTGCAACTCATGGAGTAGTCAGCGCAGTGTTACTAACGGATAGGAACTCAGTACAAACACCAGTGTACTTTGTAAGCAAAGCGCTCAAGAAAACAGAGATGAACTATAGTGCAATGGAAAAGTTGGTCCTCGCATTAGTATTCGCCGCCAAACGGCTGCGCAGGTACTTCCAAGCGCACCCGATAGCAGTGATCACAGACCAACCGATCAAGCAAATCATCTCCAAACCTGACGCATCAGGGCGATTGCAGAAGTGGAGTGTATTGCTAGGTGAGCACAACATCTCCTATATACCACGTACTGCAGTAAAAGGGCAGGTACTAGCAGATTTCATCATCGAAAAACCAGACACCGATGATCCACCCGCACTAAGCAAGAAGGAACTACAAGATCCATGGATCTTGTTCACGGACGGATCCTCATGCGTGGATGGGTCAGGAGCAGGCCTCATCCTCACAAACCCGGAAGGAGTGGAATTCACTTACGCACTGCGTTTCGAATTCACAGCAACAAATAATGAGGCAGAGTATGAAGCCCTAATAGCCGGACTACACATTGCAGCTCGAATGAGTGTACGTAACTTGGAAGCGAATGTAGATTCCAGGCTAGTAGCCAACCACGTGTTGGGGGAGTACGTGGCCAAGGAGGAAAACATGATTCAGTACCTCGAAAAAACCAAGGCACTAATCCAAGGCTTTGACAGGTTTACCATCAAACAGGTTCCTCGAGGGGAAAACCGAAAGGCGGATGCACTAAGCAAAATTGCATCCACAAGCTTTGCACACCTTTCAAAACAGGTGTTGGTGGAAACATTGAAAAGCAAATCCATCTCAGAGATGGAAGTATCCATGGTAATAGAGGAAGGAGGCCCTACGTGGATGACACCGATAACGAACTTCATAAGAAAGGGAGTATTACCCCAAGAGCAGAAAGAACCCCGAAGGATACGGCGCACAGCACAACGATTTGAACTTCGGGACAACATACTATATCGACGCTCCTTTTTGCAACCATGGCTCCGCTGTGTTGGTCCCCTACAAGCAAACTATGTACTGCGGGAGATCCACGAAGGTTCATGCAGCATGCATTCAGGACCAAGGTCCGTGGTGGCGCGTGCTTTACGGTCAGGATATTATTGGCCCACCATGCACCGCGATGCGTGAGACTTAATCAGAAAGTGCAGCGACTGCCAAGTTCACAGACCCATGCCACGCCAACCACAACAGGAGCTAACACCAATTACGGCACCATGGCCATTCTACAAGAGAGGTATAGACATCGCCGGTCCTTTTCCTGTTGCAGCAGGAGGATTAAAGTTTCTCATAGTCGCCATAGACTACTTCACCAAGTGGATCGAGGCAAAGGCAGTGGTGACAATCACCGGAAACCAGGTGAAACTCTTTGTTTGGGAAAATATTGTATGCCGCTTCGGTCTACCTGGGGAAATCATCTCGGACAACGGGAAACAATTCTGCGATAACCCTTTCAAGGACTGGTGCGAGAAGCTAAAAATCACACAGCACTTCGCGTCAGTTAAACACCCACAAACCAACGGCTTAGTTGAACGTGCAAATCGAAGCCTGGGTGAAGGAATTAAGGCACGCTTGGACAAGCACAAAGGAAGATGGGTGGAAGAACTATCGCATGTTCTGTGGGCGCACCGCACTTCAATCAAAACCAGCACAGGGGACACCCCCTTCTCTCTAGTCTATGGGACAGAAGCCGTCATACCAGCCGAAATCAGAATGCCAACTATTCGCACTGCTGAAATCAATGTGGCAACCAATGACGACGAGCGACGTATCGACTTAGACCTGCTAGAAGAAAGGCGCGAACGCGCAGCTATACGGGAAGCAAAATTAAAGTCAAGGATGAAGGGATACTATGATGCTAAAGTGCGAAGTGTTTCATTCAGACCAGGTGACTTCGTTTACCACGCCAATGATGCGAGCCACGCTGAAGACACAGGTAAGCTTGGACCAAAGTGGGAAGGACCCTATGAGGTTACTGAAGCATTAGGAACAGGCGCGTACAAGCTACGAGGCTTGGATGGTCGCGAACTGCCACGCACATGGAACATCTGCAACCTTAAGAGGTGCTACCTATAAGAATGGCTACGGCCCAGCGCACAGACGCTCCTGCACTTTATTGAAGTGCCCAATAAACATCTATGTATTTATTTTTTGTTTTCCTTAGTATACTGTCTTATTTACTTCTCATAAAAACTTGCAAGTATCAATAAAACGTCGCGGTTTCTAGCTAACTCCACGACACATTTTAATTTGTTATTTCCATATACTGTATGTCTTAACAACTTTTTATTTTTTGCCTACATGGCGTGCATGCACTTAAAAAACCCACGATGGTAAAAGGATGAGTCAACCTACTAAAGGACTCATTGAGTAAGAGGGTTGCAAACCCATCAACACTGGATCACGTATCCTTGTTAAACACCTTGTTCTCAAGACGTTTGAATAAGTTTGTGCGCATCTCACGATGGGTGCGCAACAACGCATATGGTGCACGTTTAACAACTTAGGAACCAAGACACTTGCTTCCTTGATAGGATATTTACAGTACGCTGCATATCACAACATACACGATTATGACAAAAAAAAAACGTACTTAGAAATTATCTCTTAAGTATACTATGATCTTCATACATGACTATGGATTTCTTATATTATTCGCGCTTGTGTACAACTTTGACCCTTAGAACATGTCTTATATGCAAAGACAAACAGATAAGTACACACATTACAAGTTACATTAATATCAACACGCACTTAGCAAAAGGAGATTTTCATTAATGACTACAAGTTATTACAAAAGGATGTTTACTTTACGAAGTACAACCTACCAACTATTACAACGCTCAAGAGATGAGCTACTTACGCGGTTTGCTGCATCTTTAACCTCGCTTAAAGTTTTCAACAAATCAGAGTCTTGACGAGATACGGTGGCAACACTAACAGGCACCCCGTCAGAGCGGGGGAGGTGAGCTGCGCCAACGCCACACAAAACGGCCTTACCCTTAATGCCTTCCTTCTTGGCGAGCCTAGTGGCATGAGCTTCCAAGACCTGTTTCAATGGAACTTCCTTCTCCAAAGCGAAGGGATTCAAGATATCTTTGGGACGAACAAAAACAGGCACTTGCAGCTGAGACTCATGGGGTTTCAAGAAGTAATCCTGTTGCGCCTCAGCATCCTTAGCACGATGCCTAGTCAAGGTTAGCCCCTCCATTATTACCCCTATAGGATAATCTTGGTCACGCTCCAATTCAGCAATCATTGGAAGCTCCAAAGACTTCATCTTCTCCATGGCAGACACTAGCTCATCATAAGACATCGCATTATAGCCAGGTACCTTTTCAGCAGGTACCTTTAACATATCCACCTCATGAAGCTTCTCCACAGCTTCTGCTTTACCGCTCTCTAAGGCGCACTGAACTACCCCACCAAAAGCATTTACCACCTCTTGTAACTCCAAGGTACTAAGTGCAGCGAGACGAAGACCATGGCCTATGAGCCATCTGCGCTCAGCAATGGTGGATAAGAGTTGGGGATATAACTCCTCGTCGTACTCCAGGCTGAGCTTGCGCAATTTCATCTCTTGCGCCTCGAGGGCACTTCGCACAGTTGCACCGAAGTTTTCAAACTGCGTAGTCAACTCTTCTTTGCCCTTCTCCAAATACTTCAGTGCCCAGCGATGCGCAGACTTATATCCTGAGACCTCTGCACGCTCTTGGCTTATTTGGCCCATCAGCGCCATCTTTTCCCCAGCTAGCTTCTGGGCATACACACTCAGACTCTCTGCCTCAGCCTTGGTACTAGCCAACTGCGCCTCCAGCGACGCACTTTTCTGATCCTTTTGCGCGCCTTGGCTGCCTTCACCAGAAACCTTCGCCTTTAACTTCTCTACTAGGGAAGCTTGATGCGCAGCCGCTTGCGCCAACTCTTCGACAAGCTGCTCCATTGGCGTGTCCCCAGCCACCAATGGCTCAGATCTTTGGCTATGCGGCTCAGAAAAGGAAGAGAGTACAAGACTTTCTTTGGGTGGCGACTCAACAACGTGCTCAGACCTGCACACATACAAGTGGATTAGCAATTATTTCATAATATCAGAAGGAATGTGACAAAGACTTTTGCAAATAATACTTACTGAGGAGTAATGGTATCAACGGAAGGGGGAGTTGATGCGACATCGCTTGACGACTCCACGGTAAGCACAACGGGACGTTTCTTCCGGGAAGAACTCGCGCCGTCGTCACCGCGCTTTCTCTTACGCTCTAATCTTTGGCTCACTGCCTCCTCCTCCTCTTCAATATCTATGGGTGCCGGTTCCACCAACGGGGTAGGTACCCTAGGGTTCGGCACACTTTGTAGAGGGGTAGCTTCCAACGCATTGGGACCACTGCTCCCAGCCTCTTCAACGTTTAGCTCCGTGACACGCCCTGCAGTTGCTGTTAGTATGGGCTCTTCTCCTTCCTTCAGGGGCCGTGTCCCTACATTCACCTGAACCGGCTTCGCTAGTTGCACAACTGTGAAAAGATCCATCTCTGCACAACAAAAGACAACAAATACGCAGGTTACATAATGAGCAGAAAAGGAAAAGAAAGCTCTTACATTAATTAAAAAAGGGGATGTGGAGGAACGAGCACCCACCCTGGCCATTAGCGTCTAAGAATATTGGCATCTCATCTGGCATACCAAAGTAATTGCGGCTAATGCCCATATGCACCAAAAATTCCTTAGGATAGGAACTAATGGGGATGCGGTTGGCGTTTATCAGTTCCGCATCCTCCGCGCTATATGATCCAGGCAGGGGGCGCTCATCCTTCGGCAATGTCCCCTGAGTGTAAAATTCAAAACGCGATGGGAAGCACACGTCGTCTACCCAGAAAAAAGTTTCTCTCCAGTTCCTGAGCGCGTCCAGTTTTTCTGTATAACACTGGAGGCGCCCAGCGCGTTTACCAAATGAGACCCACCCGTGCGACCATGTTGTGTGGTAGAACGCACGGAATAGGTGGTTAGTCGGGTTAATCGCCAATAATCGGCAATTAACCTCGAAGTTGGTGATCTTCGCTGCACCGATGCAGTGCAGCTGGGATAGGTGCAGACTGTAATAATTTAATACGTCGCACATAAATAGGGATATAGGCACACGTTGATTCGCGAACTCGAAAAAACGTGTGTATACCCCTACTTTCCCTTCGGGGAAGTCCGCAATAGATGCTCGCGCATCCGGAACAACCGGATGCACGTCCAGTGGTATAAAATAATCCGAGGTGAACTCTAGAAGTTCACTCTCGGTGATATCGGAGGTGAAATCAGATAACTGTTTGACCATGGCATCGTCTTTTTTAATGCGCACGCGCGGTTACCTTTGGAATAGGCGGTTTTCTGGATTGCAAATGCAAGGATTCTTAACAATGGCGGTTTGAGTTTTTAACTGTGAGAAACACAGTAAAATGGGGCAGATGGTTATATAAGCTTCCTCATCCACGCGATGAGCGACACGTGGATCCCACTGTCACCAACATGTGGCTCAGATCACTTTATGTGACGCTGTTGCAGTTACTTTCCCCCGATTTACGAGGCGTCCTTTTTTAAATACTATGTCTAGATACAATGTATAGGCGGGTATCTTTTTTGGCTTCTTTGCTACGCTTCGTAGTTTTTCACTGACTACAGTTATTAGTCTAGCATCCGCAGTCCGTCACTGCGCATACTAGACTGGGGGAACATGATGACGTATAGTCTATATTCGGGTCACGAACCCGACCAAAGTCTGATACTAATAAGCCCAACACGAACTGGGCTACGCCGATAAGTGTTTGGGCCCACGAAGGCCCAAGCCCAATGTTAATTATAGAATACGATATCGGATATCTCCTAATTGTGGAGATAATCATTCCCCAACCGACTTGGGCGGGATACGCCGAAGGTTGGGGGACACGGAACCAACAAGGATTCCGTGTGTATATAAAGGGAATCCTATCCCTCGTTAAAGGTACGATCTAAAACCCTAACTCTCCTTTAACCCTAAATCGATTACTTACTCTCACGCCGGAGGATAATCGTGGGAAACAATCCCACGATAAGCCTAACGGTGTCTTCTGTTACTTAGTGCGCAGGTCTCAAGAATCAAGACTCAATTGATACGAGAGCCAGAGCCTCGAACAATGAACGCCCAACTTTTGTATCAACAAACATGGTATGAGTTCAAATCGTTGTTTTGTTTGTACTTATGGTGGAAACATCACAAGGCTCACAATCTGAGTACATTACGGTATAAATGGTCATATAAATATAAGGTAGAGCTGCTAGGAATGTATTATGTTTATCCATTAGATTGCCAACCCAATCTCCACTTTATACATACAAAAATAATATTTTTTAATAAAATGATACAACCTTCCTTCCATTAGATTGCCAACCAGTTCACTGAGCAACCTATTATCACAACCCACAACCTGTCACGTGGCAACTTATAAATGGATGCTTTAAGTAATTAAATTAAATATAAAGAAATAATAGTATATGTTAGGTTGGGTTGTTGATAAATGGTATAGATTGGTTGTATGTATTTTGTGTAGGTGGAAGGAAGAGAAAATAATATCTATATCTATACTACTTATAATGCACGAAGGTACCTCACTCTTAATTTTAAGACGTACAAGAAATTAAGCATGGCTTACAACACTTTAATGCACCCAATTTTCAGAATTACAACAAAGTAAACATATTGTACAACAAAATAAAGCGTAGTGTCATTTTAAGACTAAAATTCTATCAAACAACATTAATGCTATTAAAAACACCCCTTCAACAAAAATTACAATCATTTAAGCACAATGTACAATAGCTGCAACCAATTTTCAGATTTACAACAAAATAAGCATAGTGTACAACAAAATAAGCATGATGTAATTTTCAGACTTACAAAATTAATGCTATTAAAGTGGTCAATGTTATTAATGACTATAATGACTACTATTTACAAGAAAAGAAACATAGTGTGCAACACTTTAATGCACATAATTTTCAGACGTACAAGACAAGAAACATAGTGTACAACAAAACACCACATTAATGCTATTTAATGTAGTCAATTATTTAACTGGTCAATAAATACAATCAATACAATTATTGAAACACCCCTTACATAAGAAATACAAATTATCAAACATATTTTACAACCAAATTAAACACAATTCCTGCATTAAATTTCACTACTACAAATAATAAAGCACATTATATAAATATTCAAGCCCGAACGGGCAACGGGCCAAATGGCTTGAGCCCGAACGGGCGCGGACTAAACGGGCTCGAGCCCGAGCAGACACAGGCCAACGGGTTCGAGCCCGAACGGGCACGGGCTATACGAAATTCTTGATATCCGTAAATTTATTGTAAAAAAAACATAATAAACTAAAATATATTATTAATCGAAAATTTTTATTTCAGGGTACCCGCCGCTGCAACGCGCGGGTACCCTGCTAGTTTTAATAAAAGATGAGGTTGGGTTGGGTTGTTGATAAAGATAGTTTTAATATTTAGTAAAGTCAACAATAGAAAGTAATACTACTTGGAGCGGATGGCTAAAGTGTTCAAATGATACAACTATGTCTCGAGTTCAATACCTGTCATTAACTCCTTGTGGTATTTTTTTTAAGTCTATTAATTAAAAACAAACTTCCCTCTTTTACAAAGTTAACTAACATAGTTAATTTATTATTAAGTTTTTTTTTTTTTTTTTTTTTTTGAAAGGCAACTTAAAAAACGACACCCCGAGGGGAAAAAACCCCAATACAATACAAGGCATCATTCCTCAATTAAATAAGATAATTAAAAGAGGAAATGACCCAACCAAAAAGAGAAAAACATACAACATTAAAAATACAAAGTCAAAAAAGTATCACTAAAATGAGAAACTGATTCAAGAAAAAAGGGGAAATATCTAGACACCAAAGTCAGATGTAGCTAAAATCTCAAGCATCACATTTATATAAGGGGTTGCCTAACCAAGGACCCCATAAATTGTTTCTCATGCACCCTATAGGGTGGGGCCCCCTGTCCGTACGGTCCTTTGTCCTTTTTTTTTGTATTTAATTGTGTAGAGTTAATTTTTGCAGTTTTTTTATATGTATAGTGTATTTATTTGTGTAGTGTTTTTATTTGTAGAGTATATTTATTTGTGTAGTTTTTTACGTTATGTTTTTTTAATTGTGTATTTGTTTCCATTTAATTAAACAATAACAATAAAACATTAAACAAGTACAACAACAAATGCTACTACTACTACAACCAAATCTACTCCACATGAAGATTATTAATGTCATCTATAAGTTCATAGAGTATTCCACTCGGCTGTCATGCATGATCAACTGGATTTCTTGCCAATTCCAGTTATGCCTCCAACGTGTTTATTCTTGCCTTCAACAAATTGTTTTGAGACAATAGCATGTTGATCGTGTTATCTTTAGTTTCGCAGTTTCAGCACTGCGTTGAAGAAGAGCCTTGACCAAAGTACTTTTGTTGAAATACATCCTTCCACATAAAGTATCGACACCCATAGTCTTCAGTCCCTTGCTGTTACATGGTGAAACAATTATAAGAAATGTATTCTTAACAAACAAGTTATTGATATATTTACGTAAATAAGCAAACGTTTAATTATTTACATTTGATAAAGGACATGCATAATACTTCTGACCACAACTTTTGGGCTTTTGGGATGTTCTTTCAATTATAAGTCCCCGTCGACAACGACACAAGAAAGGATTTTCTTGTTGCATCTGGCCAAAAGAATTTGTATAATTATTTACAACATAAATCAGTAATATCATGGTTCACAAAATTAGAAGCTTCGAATACATAAATAACCAATCTTGTTATAAATTAATAGTTGATACATGGTTCACAAAATCACAATATAACTAGAAACTAAGATCAATCACGCCCGAGGCGTAGTCGCTCCAATGATGCTGCCATCTGTCCCACACGAAACTCTAACTATGAAATGCGTCTCCTCAATCCGGCAATCTCTCGCTCGTACTCGTCAACGCGAGACGGCTGTAACAAAAGATGAGGAAGAACCGGAGGACGATGTATAAAATTCTCCTCATCTGCAACTGGAGATATAGCTGGAGAGGGAGGCACATAAGATGGAGTAGAAGGCACATAATCTGGACTCTCAACACGAGCGGGTGTGTTGCTGACACACTGAATGTCCCTCCACTGAATGTCATCCGATTCATGTAACAAAAGATGAGGAAGAACCGGAGCAGGAGCAGAAATCTGTAACAAAAGATGAGGAGTCGTTTACTATAAATCAATAATCGTTTACTATAAATTAGTAATCCGTAATCGTCTATACATGTTTTGTCGTTTACAATATAAATCAGTAATCGTCTATACATGTTTTGTCGTTTACAATACAAATCAGTAATAGTTTTCTATAAATCAATAATCGTTTGCAAAATATGTCTATACTACGTCCTTCTAAACATGCTTTGTTGTTCAGCAAACAGAGTTTCCCATCCCGCGGCCACGTTATGTCTGAACACCCTCCATTGTGGGTGAGTATACAGGAGTGGTGAGTTTTCATCCAGAACCGCATGAACATAGTGAGCAGCATGGTCTTCCCCCACACGAAGAATCACAACGGGGGACAATAGTTGTGCTGTCTCTGGACCTGACCTAAGCGGGAGACACGTAGTAGATGCTCTATTGGATATGCATACAATTGGACGGTTAAGAGCTGTAGCAATAGCCGCTCCCGTGTCTGGCATAATCATCCAGTAATCGTGGGGTGCATATCCTGATTCAAACCAATTCAGCGAGTTCGAAATCTGTGTAAACCAAGTCCCCCATATTTCCATGTAAAGTTCCCGGTGATTGTCTACCTCTTCCCTGACAAGAGTTCGAAAAGTTTGAAAAGTTTACTTGTTAGATCTAAAAAAAATGAAAAGTGTGGTGGTGATGTTTCTGTGAGGTTGGTTACTTGTTTCGTTGCTTATTTTTTAGATCTAACAAGTTTTTATATTTTGAAAGGTTTTTAGATCTTGAAAAAAATTGAAAAGTTGTTGTATCTGTTTATCTGAAAAGTTTTGAAAAGTTTACTTGTTAGATCTAAAAAAAATGAAAAGTGTGGTGGTGATGTTTCTGTGAGGTTGGTTACTTGTTTCGTTGCTTATTTTTTAGATCTAACAAGTTTTTATATTTTGAAAGGTTTTTAGATCTAGAAAAAAATTGAAAAGTTGTTGTATATGTTTATCTGAAAAGTTTTGAAAAGTTTACTTGTTAGATCTAAAAAAAATGAAAAGTGTGGTGGTGATGTTTTTGTGAGGTTGGTTACTTGTTTCGTTGCTTATTTTTTAGATCTAACAAGTTTTTATATTTTGAAAGGTTTTTAGATCTTGAAAAAAAATGAAAAGTTGTATCTGTTTATTTGAAAAGTTTTGAAAAGTTTACTTGTTAGATCTAAAAAAAATGAAAAGTGTGGTGGTGATGTTTCTGTGAGGTTATCTGTTTTGTGGTGGTGATATATCTGTGGTAATGACTTATTTTTTGTGGTGATGTTTTGCAGGTGATACTCTAATGAGTCACCCGATTATTTGCTGTGGTGATGTTTCTGTTGAAACTTGTGGGGTGCCTATGCAGTTTCATTACTGGATGGTAAAGTGAGCAGTTTTATCTCACTTTGCAACTTTCAATGAAATAAATAGGTTTTAAAAAAAAAGGCAATGATGATTTTTATATAAAAAAAAGCTTAAGAGTTTTGGCATGGAAAATCTGAATGGACGGTAAAGTGAGTTTATATCTCACTTTGCAACATTCATATTTGCAGCCAACATGATATAAAGAGCTAATAATCTGAGCCTTACCTCTTGTGTGTCAAATGGTGAACTAGACATGGTTGTTGTTTGTGATGTTGTTGCTTGTTGGTGTTGTTGCTTGTTGGTGATGTTGCTTGTGGTGTTGTTGCTTGTTGTGGTGGACTGTGACACTTGTGGTGGATTGAGACCTGTTGCTTTCTTGCTAGTTGGTGTTGTTGCTTGTTATGGTTGGTGGAATTTGCTAGTTGGTGTTGTTGCTTTCTTGCTAGTTTGTGTTGTTGCTTGTTGCTGGTTGGTGTTGTTGCTTTCTTGTGGCATTATAAGCCTGAAATGCCTGCACTCTTGTGAACTTTTGCAGTTTGGGAATCCTACTTACTACTTTCACATTGAAAATGTGTTGGTTCTAGGCTAGTAGAAAATGGGGTGCTTGGTTAGACTGACCCTTTGAGTCCTGTTGTGACTTATGCAGTTTTGAGACATGTTATGCTTAGCTAGTAGAAAATGGGGTGCTTGGTTAGATTGACTTGTGCAGTTTTGAGACCTGTTGTGCTTGGCTAGTAGAAAATGGGGTGCTTGTGATAAGGTTTTAAAAGGTACCTTTTTGAGGGGTCATTTAAGCCCTTATTCGATCACTTTTGTATCCGTTATTGCTTAATATCGTTCCTTTTCACTTTTTAGGTCTCTTGAAGGCAAAATGCTGGAATGATGCTTATTTGGACGAAAAGGCGCGAATATACGAAGAAAATGGCCAAAGTCAAAATCGAGACACTCAAAGCTGCTGAAACATAAGGCGACGGCGTCACTGCATATCTGCGACGCCGTCGGGAAGGCATTTTGCGACGGCTCAGAAGCGAAATTGCATGTTTTCAAGGGACGACGTCAGGTTCTAAAGGAATAGGCCGTCGCTACTCAGACGGCCTAGATGCAGCCAAGACGGCGTCAGAGCTGAAGGGGACGGCGTCACAGTCATAAGGTGACGCCGTCGCAAGGTTTACGTGGCCAAGACGAAACCCTAATGACGGCGACACGACGGCGTCACGAAACATAAGGTGACGCCGTCGCAGATGTAATCTTATATATAGAATCCGAATTTTTCAGTTTTTGTGGGTAGTCTTTTGGAGTAAAAACCTAAAACCGAACCAAGGCTTTCTTGTGCAGTATTTTAGGGTTCTAAACCCTATTATACATCAAGATAAGTATTTACTTCATTAATTTAATTATGTCTTTGATTATTTGTGTGTATGCTTGCATGTTCTCCATGTCCGGCTAATTTATTTGTGTGTTTGCTTAGGGAATATGAAACTTAATTATTGAATATTGATTGGTTGATACTTATCTTAGTTGACTAATGATCTAGAGTGCGCTAGATTATTCGTTGTGTACTTAATGCTTGACTTTTCTTTGTGATCTTTAGAATATAATTATCTAGGTAATTGTAGGATAAAGTATTCAAGGACAACCGTAGAGTAGGCGTCTATAAATCACTAGAGGATTTGTAAACAAGACCCTTTGGTAATTTCAAAGAGTTAGGGAAACAAGCACGCCCTATAGCTTTAGAAACACAACGCAACTAGGAATAAGGACGTGACAAATCAACCATCAATAGGAGATAATTAAGGAGTAGTAAAACCTAAGTAAACACATCTTTAAACTATCATACGAGTACACATCAATTAGACATAGACTATCACAACCTTAGCTTAGATAATTAGATAATAGTAGAGTAATCGGTAGCAATACCAACCCCCCAAATCCAATACCCGAGATTCGTACTTTTTCAATTTCTAAAAAAACATAAAAAAGATAAAAAATAATCTTCCTCAACCTCAACCTTAGCGTAGTAACTTCTCACTAGCATTCCTATTCCCCTAGAGAACGATATCAATACCCGTGGCTTACCCTAATTACTACACAACAACGATTAGGTTCACTGCCTAGGGTGTTATAAAACTTGCTCGAAGAAAAGGAAGTTTCCTTGACCCCGAACGACGCGTGTAGCGTTATCAGCTTGGTTAGACATGACCCTTTGGGACCTATTGTGATTTGTGAGGCGATGATGATAACCGAAATCGAATGGACGGTAAAGTGAGATTTTTATCTCACTTTGCAACCTTCGAATTTGAGCCTTAAAATTTTCCGAGGCGATGATGATTTTTGAGCCTTAAAATTTTTCGAGGCGATGATGATAACCGAAACCGAATGGACGGTAAAGTGAGATAAAATCTCACTTTGCAACCTTCGAATCTGAGCCTCAAAAATTTTCCGACTACGTTTTTTTTTAAAAGTTATAAAACTGAAACTTGTATAAACACAAAACTGAAACAAAAACTTGTAAAAAGTTATAAAACTAAAACTAAAAACTTGTAAAAAGTTATAAAAAAAACTTGTAAAAGAACTTGTAAAAAAACAGCTGCCACAGCAGCCCAACCACCCAAAAAAACAACTCTTTTAAGATTTTGGCACGGAAATCGAGAAAAAACATTCCCCCCATCACCTCACCCAATCATTGGGAAAGTACAACACCCTCTATATGGGGTGCCTCATTAGCATGGCCCCTTATATAACTGTTGAGGCAAAGCATAAAATCCAAGCACTATTATAAATTTGACCACTGACCCATAGATTCCTTGTTATAGCCAAACACATAGGTACCACAGAACCTCAAACTATCCAAGAAATTCCAAGCAGCTGACACACAATTCTTTAACTGCAACAATCGTAGGAATACAGCAAGGGACAAAAGCAACTAAAAACAATGTCGGGCACACCCACTAACATCATTTAAAGCACCTTTATACCCTACTGCACTCCCATATTAAAATTGAAGCTCCACAATACTGTCACAGGAACTAGAATATACACTGTACCAGATAATATATGACCCACATTGTTGGGAACTCACTGAACCAAACAGTAGCTGTAAATCTTTTTAGTACCAAACTGTAGATACCACATTGTATATCTGTAAAACTGAATCCCACCCAATCTCTAACCGCGAACAGTAGCAATGTCTAAATAGAACTAGATATCATTGTAGCCGAATGTTCCGGGGGTCTCGTAACCATTGTTGCCAATCTATCGTTTTATATTTCTTTGATCTTCTCATTATCCATTCGAAGCATTTGAGTTGAATGTCTTGCATAATCTTGTTAGAACTTGATATTTTATTTCCGAACACACGAGCATTTCTTTCTTTCCAAATGAAGTAACCGGATGTCCAAATTACCGCTTGCCAAATAGATGATAGAGAGGTGTGAACGTTAACATTACCGCTATGTGAGAAAAGCTCCTCAATAGTGAAAACGTTAACAATCCCCAACTTCCACCAATTAGATAGTTTGGTCCATACACTCATTGCGAGGTTACAAGTGATTAGGCAATGAGCACATGTCTCCACACTATCATTACAACACGCACAAAGAACCGAATCCAAATCAGTGCCTCTTCTATCAAGCTTCACACGAACCAGAAGCCTTCCTTTAAGAGCTCTCCATACAAAGATGTTGACTTTCTTAGGTACTAGATTGTTCCAAATCGTATCATGACCACCATTTTCTACTTGTAAAATCTTCTCTTCGACTAAACTTGTAAGTGTTTTGACTTTGAAATCGTCGTCTTCACCGAGCGTCCACCTCCATTTATTATTAAGTTAGGTAACAAAAATATTACCGGTCTAATATCCACATCATTTAGATTTTTTTAGTAATTTCCACCTCATTTTTTTTACCTTTTTTTCCACCCAATTTGTTTTTAAGGGGTGTTTGATAGAGAGTTTTGTTAGTGATTTAATTTCGCGGGTTCTTTTAGCGCAGTAAAAACGAAAAACAAAATGCATTCAATTTTATCAACGATAATGCAGTCAAAACCAAAGCAAAATACAATTAATTTTACCAAAGCAATGTAGTCAAAGGGCGACATGCCAACATAACACATTTAAACAAGACAAGTGTTATTAGTTAAACACAAAATGTCTTAAAATATCCAACTACATTGCCTAATAATAGATCTAGTGAGGAACAAGTACTTGGTATTTTACAACATAAAAATTACACATCCAACTGTGTTGGGTTCAGTAAATACCCAAACCCTTTAATCTAGGATTTGAATAGAAAATAGCCCGTGTTTAGTCCGTTAACACTAAAAGGTCACTGAGTGCATAGTCTCTCAGTGAGTCATCTTCAGGATACTCATTATGAGACGAAGATGAAGTCTCTCCACTCAGTAAGGAGGAACTTAAAGGGTGAAGACTGAGTCAAGAAGAAGATGGTGGATTCAGTGAGTGATGACAATAACTCACTGAATCCCTAAGACTCATCTCCAACTCTTACACTGAAGACAAACTGAAGTAGAAGACTGAAGGATGTAAAGACTGAAGAAAGAGCGGGACATGGCGGGATAAGTTTGAATCAGATAAGACGAAGTACTTATCAACCAAAGTCAACTTTCCCTGAATAGCAAAAGATCAGGCTCAGTGTCATCACTGAACTTAGGAAAGTAGTCTTGTCTCTTACCTAGAATAGTCTTTGTAAACAGAGACAAAATACATCAGTATTTTGTCTTCTGTATGATGTCAGTTTGTCACTTAGGAAAGAGTCAAATATCATACATGTATAAATAGCATAAGAGATGGAGTGAAAAGATCAAGCTTGTGAATTGTAAAAACACACATACACGCAAGCCATCTTTTCACTCCTCCAAATACAACTTAGTTCCTGAGATAGCTCAGTGAGCTCTAAGAGTTGTGCTCAGACTTAGCCTGAGCTTAGAGATGAGTCACCAAACTTTGTCATTTCAATCCCAAGTACTATTCCGCAAGTACTTGGGTAACATATTCTTTGTTGATTTATTTCTAATAAGAATATGATGTTGAAAATTACTTTGTGTGTTTTACTTATGTTAATTTCAGTCATAGTTCACTATTAACGTGTTTTATATACTTAAACTGTTTTAAACGATAGTGAACGGGGAACAACAAGTGGTATCAGAGAAAAACTAATTATAAAACTCGTTTTTAGGCCGCTCTAAAAGTTTTTAAATTAGGATCCTAAATGGCTGAAATTGATGTACCCCAACTAGTCGATAAAAAGGGTGGAGCTTATTCAGTTGTTGCCCCTAGACTTGAAGTTGGAAAATTCAACAAATGGAAAAAGCGTATGCTTTGCTATTTGATTGGGATGAAACCTTATTATATCAAGATGAAGGTCCTTTTATCCCAAAGACTGCTGAAGGTTTGCCTAAACCTGAAGCTCAGTGGACTCAGGATGAGAGGAGAGTGGTCAACCAGGACCAAAGACTCAAAAGTATCATCATATCATGTCTTCCTGATGATATTATGGAGTCAGTCATAAGCTGTAGTACAACCAAACAAACCTGGGATGATCTGGTTCATAGTCATGAAGGTCCATCTGATACCAAGGAAAACAGGATTATAGACCTGAAACTTGAGTATAATACCTTCAGGGCTAAGGACTCAGAAACTCTGTCTCAAACTTACACCCGGTACAAAACTTTGTTAAATGAACTTTCAAATGATGGTGTAAAATTGTCCAAACATGAAATCAATGTTGGTTTTATAAACAGTCTCCCTGAGAAATGGCTGAATTTCTCTCAGGGACTAAGGAATGCTAACCACATTCAGAATCTTGAGCTTCCTGAAATATATGGGAAATTTGTCTATGAGGAAAACCTCATCAACAGACGATACCCTGACTTGAAAAAATCTCAGGAAGTCAAGAAGTCCCTGACAACCATTTCCAATCCTGTGTCAACTGCTTTCTATTCTAACAATGTGATTCAAGATTTTCAGGAAAACTCTGATGATGAGGCTGATGAGAGGACAAGCGAGGAGTACCTGGACGATTTAAATATTGAGTTTCAGGAAAGAGCACTCCTCGCTAACTCTAAAAGATTTATTCGGAGAAACAAAAGTTTTTCAAACGCTAAAGCTAATGAAGACACTGAATGTTTTAAGTGTCACAAAAAGGGTCATTTTGCAAAATACTGCTTTTCAAAAACAATTTCTGAACCCTCTTACAAACCATCAGGGTCAAACCAGTCTTTAGGCTTTAGCAAATTTGAACCAAAAATCTTTCAGTCTCATCAAAATTTTCAAAACAAGTCTGATCAAAACAAAGCTGTTGATTATGAAACCAAGTATAAGAAAACAAAAGCTAAGCTTGGATTGCTTGAGGCCAATCCCTCAGAAACAACCAGTGTTAAATCTGTGCACGGTAAAAACAAAGGCCTCGTTGCTGAAACCTTCGACTGGGATGAAGAGCCAGTATCATCTGATGATGAAATGGTGCATGTCAGTGCACTGATGGACCTCTTAGAAGAGGACAAGCTAGCTGTTGAGAAGAATCATGCCAGAAACGGGGAATGGGTCAACATCACAATGAAGAAGGTAAACATTTTACTTTCAATGGATGATGACTCTGATTGGCAGTCTTATATGAATTATCTTAATGTTGACCTTAAGTTCGTAGAAGAGCAAAGATTAAATCTTTTTTCAAAATACAACAAGCTAAGTTTTGAATTAAACAAGTGTAGAGATGAATTGCTTATTTTAAAACAAGCCAAGCTTGAGGCTGTCACTTTGCAAATTCAAAACACTGAATTAGTTAAGAGAAGTCAGGCTCTTCAAGATGAACTTAAAAAGGTACAAGATATTCTTGATAGTTTGACTGCTAAGAATCCCAGGGTCTTTGATGCAGTGGGTGCCCCCAGTAGCAAAAAGAGAATCATAGGTGAAGATCATCTCCCTGACTCTCGCAACAAAGACCAAAGTTCTAAACCATTTGTGTCTGATGGTATGATTACCAATATGCTGACAACTCCTAATTCCAGTGATTGGATTGAATGGGCTAATCCTGAGAGTAAGCTTCCAAATTTCGATTCTAGAAGGATTCTTGAGCTTGAGAGCCAAGCTCTTAAGAGCATGCTATGACTCCCTGATGTGCCAGTGGTACTGAACACATCTCTAAGTCTGAAGCAGAATCTCAAACACCATTTCCACCCCTGAAACCTCTTCAGGGTGCTGATCCAAGCTCTGAGCTTACTCCTCTAAAATTCAATCCTCACTCAACAAAAGAAAGGTCTGGACTTGGTAGAACCATCCTGCAAAGACAAACAAAACAAATCCAACAAAAGTCTACTCCTACTGAGACTTCAACATCCTCTGTCCCCACTGAAGCTGACCAAATTCAGCAACTTACTGAGCTTGTGAGGAAGCTGACAGAAAAGATGGATTCCATCAAAAAGCCCCTGATTCAATCAAGGAAACTAAGTCAGCCTCATCTAGCTCATCAAAATCAAAATCCACCAACAAAACCAAGCAGAAGTGTGAGCTGTGTCATTACACTAGTCATACCACTGACAACTGCTATAGAATCCTTTATTGTATGATCTGCAATAAGGATGATCACAGAACTGCAGACCACTTATAGTATGTAAGCTCTGTCAGTAAAGCAAACTATACCAAAGTTGGTCATCAGTATGCTTCATCCTCCAAAACAGCTCTAAAAAATAGAGCAAAACCTTTTCCTCTTTGCCCTCACTGTGGGTTTAATGATCATCATCAGGATGACTGTCTCATGAACACATGCTGTGATATATGTGGAAATCCAGCTCATGAGACATCCCAACATGACAGTGTCATTCATGCAAGGAGAAGTACAAAACAACCCAAAATCACTGAGTCTTCCTCAGTCTCTAAATGCAAAACCTGTGGTAGCACAATGCACTCAACCACTGACCATGAGTCGATTGCAAAATTCAAAGATACCTTGAGACCCAAGCCCACTAGCAAGTGGGTCACTAAGAGAAACTAATTCAGTTTACTACTTGTGCAGAGACACGCCAGGGAGCCTATCTGGCATCTAGTCAGTGGATGCTCAAGAAGCATGACTGGTGTGAAGGAGTATCTGCACAAGTATGTAAAGGAACCAGGACCCAAGGTAGTATTTTGTGATAACTCATCATGTCCCACTGAAGGTTATGGTTCAGTAAACTGCAATGGAATAGTTTTCTCCAGAATTGCTTATGTCAATGGTCTCAAATACAATTTCATCAGTGTCAGTCAACTATGTGATGCTAAGTACATTGTGCAATTCAATGACAAACAAGGCACCATTTTCAATGCCAATAAAGAAGTTGTTTTGATAGCTCATAGAAGAGATGATGTTTATGTCTTAGACATGTCTACTCTTTCCCAAGATGGAACCTGTCTCTTTGCCAAAGCCACTGAATCTATCAACTGGCTGTGGCACAAGAGACTCTCTCACTTAAACTTCAAAAATATCAACAACCTGGAAAAACAAAACAAGGTCCTTGGCTTACCATCACTGGTTTTTGCAAAAGACAAACCATGCTCTGCCTGTGAGAAAGGTAAACACCACAGAGCATCTTTCAAAACCAAACAAAATTTCTCCATCAAAAGCTGCCTTCACCTCCTGCACATGGATCTCTTTGGACCTGTCAGTCCCAGATCAATCCAGCATGAGAAGTATACACTTGTCATTGTTGATGAGTTTTCAAGATACACTTGGGTATACTTTCTTTCCAAAAAGAGTCAGGCAGCTGATACAATAATGTCATTCATCAGAAAAATTGAAAACCAGAATGACATTACTGTTAAACAAATCAGAACTGACAATGGTACTGAGTTCAGAAATTAAGAGCTTGAAAGCTTCTGTGATGAAAAAGGAATTTCTCAAAATTTCTCATCTCCTTATACCCCTGAACAAAATGGGGTTGCTGAAAGGAAAAACAGAACTCTCATTGAGGCAGCAAGAACCATGTTAAATGGCTCAGCCCTCTCAAAGCATTTCTGGACTGAAGCAGTCAAAACTGCCTGTTACACTCAAAACAGGTCAATCATTGTCAAAAGACATAATAAAACCCCTTATGAGACCTTCAAAGGTAGACTTCCTGACATCAGCTACTTTCATGTGTTTGGGTGTCCTGTGTTTATTCATAACCACAAGGATCACCTAGGCAAATTTGATGCAAAATCTGATGATGGATATTTCTTAGGCTACTCACTGATCTCCAAAGCCTTCAGGGTGTTTAAAACCAGAAGACAACAAGTTGAGGAAACCTTTCATGTCACCTTTGATGAAAGTTCTGAAAGCATCAGGTTCACAAATACCCCAGTGAAGGAAATAGGAATTGATGACTCATCAAGATATCCTCCTGATGAGTTCAACACTGAAATCAATTCCTCATATCAAGCTGATGCTGACATCTCATATTATGTCTTACCTCACAACCTACCCCAACCAACTATCAATGAATTCATTGATAATCAATCAGTCCCTGCTGGGATAGGCAACACTGATCGAAATGATCTGGTACCTGTGATTCATGAAACCCAACCTGAACAAGACATCTCAATAGATGTTCTTAATGATTCTGTGGCTGATGTACCAGAACTCACTCCTGAGTCTCTAGTGACCTCCTCAAGTTCAGATCCTAGACCACAAAGTAAGTGGACAAAATCTCAGGACATTGAGCTTGTAAACATCATTGGTGAACCCACTAAGGGCATGCTCACTAGAAGCATGGCTGCTAACTTAACTGCAGCTTCAGCCAATGAATGTCTATATGCTGATTACCTATCAGATATAGAACCCAAAAGTGTCACTGAGGCTCTAAAACACCCAAGCTGGGTTCAGGCTATGCAAGAAGAACTGCAACAGTTTGATAAAAACAAGGTCATGACCTTGATCAAATGTCCTCAGGATGTAGTAGTCATAGGAATGAAGTGGGTTTTCAGAAACAAAACTGATGAAAACGGAACTGTCATTAAAAACAAAGCCAGACTAGTAGCCAAAGGTTACAATCAACAAGAAGGCACTGACTATGATGAGACATTTGCTCCTGTTGCAAGAATGGAAGCCATCAGGATCTTCCTTGCATATGCAACATACATGAACTTCAGGGTCTACCAAATGGATGTTAAAAGTGCATTCTTAAATGGTGATCTCAAGGAAGATGTGTATGTTCAGCAACCTCCAGGCTTTGAGAGTAGTGAATTCCCTGACTATGTCTGCAAGCTTGACAAAGCCCTCTATGGACTTAAACAAGCTCCCAGGGCATGGTATGAAACTCTCTCAGCCTTCCTGATACAAAACAAGTTTGTCAGAGTAAAGATAGACAACACACTGCTTGTCTATAGAACACAACAGGATGTGATATTAGTCCAAGTGTATGTTGATGACATCATCTTTGGCTCAACAAACTACAAACTTTTCAAACAGTTTGAAAAACTGATGACAAAGAAGTTTGAAATGAGCATGATGGGTGAACTCACATACTTCCTTGGACTACAAATCAGGCAAACTGATAAAGGAATATCCATCAGTCAAGAGAAATACACCAGAAATCTCTTGAAGAAATATGAGATATCTGACTGTGCCTCAGTGAAGACTCCAATGGTCCCACCTAACAACCTTGGACCTGATCTCACTGGCAAATCAGTCAACCAAACTCATTTCAGAGGGATTGTAGGCTCACTGATGTATCTAACTGCTTCTAGACCAGACATCCAATTCTCAGTCTGTCTAATAGCAAGATATCAGTCTAATCCTAAAGAATCCCATCTCACTGCAGCTAAGAGAATTCTCAGATACCTGAAGGGAACCTCAAGCCTTGGACTTTACTATCCAAAATGCTCAGGGTTTGATCTCAAAGGTTACTCTGATTCTGATTATGCTGGCTGCAACATGGACAGGAAAAGTACCTTAGGGTCCTGTCAATTTCTTGGAGGAAAGCTGGTTTGTTGGAGTGCTAAAAAGCAACAATCAGTGGCTATGTATTCAGCAAAAGCTGAGTATGTAGCTGCATCAGGATGTTGTGCCAATGTATTATGGATGAAAAGTCAACTTAGTGACTATGACATCCATTACAAAATGGTACCCATCTTCTGTGATAACACCAGTGCTATTGCAATCTCCAACAACCCTGTCCTCCACCAAAGAACCAAACACATTGATATTAGATATCACTTCATCAGGGATCATATAATGAAAGGAGGCATAGAACTTCATTTCATTCCTACTGAATATCAACTTGCTGATATCTTCACCAACCCCCTGGATGAACCTACCTTCAGGAGACTGAAAGCTGAATTGGGAATGCTTGACATTGAAAGTCAGGCATCTGAAAACCAATCTCAGTAAGTTCTTTGAAATGGTTCCTCCTCCCTGAACGAAACCCAGATAACATCCTCTCACTGAATGAGTAAGACTCATTCAGGGACCCTGACAGTTGATATTGAGCATTGAATGAGTAACTAAATGATCCAAGTATCAGTTACTTAAATGTCGTAGGTTGGTAACTATGCAAATTTAATATAGGAATATATGTCTTACTGTCAGGGGTCTCCTCACTTACCTCATCCCACTTGGCATTAAATGCCTTCTCTCACATAAATTATCCTATGGATATTTTATTACTGCAAAAGTGCACTTTTACTGTGCATTGCAACTGTTCCCTTGAAATACGGGATTTTACTGCGGGTAGTGGTGGGTGGCAATAAATGTGGAATTTCAAACGTTTTCAAAAACCATCTTTAAATATCCATGTTTATGCAGAAACCACCCCTCTCATCACTTTATAAATACCCCTCTCATAAACATTAAAACACACACAATTGATTTCTGCAAACAAAACTCTGTCAAAATTTCTTTCAAACCCAGAAATCATTGTGTTCTTCAAACCTCTTTTTGAAAAACCTTCATTGTAAACATTTACAAAAGTTTTTCATCACAACTAAGAGATACTAAAACTTTTGATTGTTCTTGTCAAGAATTTTTTTTCAAAACCCTAAAACCTTTTTAATGGAAATGGCAAGAACACAATCTCTTCAGTTTGCTTCACAGTGGGTAGGCGATCTTAACAATGTTGAATTTAAAACGAATAATGTCATAGGAAATTTTGAATATCCTCCAAATGTCCCAGCCTATAAAGACATTATGAAAATTTGTATAACTGCCCACTGAAAACGGCCTTTATTCAGTGTCCCTCTGTACTATACCAAAACCTCCTCAGGGAGTTTTGGGCAACTGCTAAGGCCTTTGACCCGACCTCTCAGGGAATATCTCATCAGGTTCAGTCTTAACGGGGGGCAACAATTCACCCTGGATTATAAAACATTTTGCACCTCAACAGGGTTAGATTACAACAAAGGTGTTTATGTCGCCCATCCTGAACCCTCCACAGTGAAGGATGGGTTAAAACAAATTGTTTTAGATCCAACATTTTTGGACAGAACCCCAGTCACCAAGAGTTCATTTCCCGTGGCTTGGAGGATCCTATTCACATTTGCGATTCAGGTCCTCTGCTTTGCAAGTGTTACTGGGTACAAATTATCCTCAGGAAGAAAAATTTGGTGCTTTACCTGGCATCCTGAGCCAATCAAATTTTCAAAAGGACCCATCCCTTGTCACAAACATTGAATTGACGGCCCATATGGTTGTTGTAAACAACCAAAGGGAATCAGTGTCTCCTAACCCTGCTCCTACAAAGAGAAAGGGGAAGTGTCAGACTGGGACTAAAACCAAACCCAAGTCTCAAGGCCCTGAGGCTTCAGGAGCACAACCTAAAAGGCAAAGAAAGCCCAAGACGGATTTGCCACCCGTTGGAGACCAAGCAACATCCACCCAGGTGACAACGAAGGACACTGATAAATCACAATCAGTGCCCTTGGTCCCAACTACTACTCCCCAAGATCCAGAGGGAAACATACAACCCGCTGGTAGGGGAGCGCCTTCCACAACGCCCAGTGATGACATTAGCAAATCCAAGCCTTTGTCTGAGGGCACACTGATCGATCCCAAAGACTCAGAGGGAACCATACAACCCACTGATAGGGATATCACTGTCACTGACTCTGCTAAAGGCACTGGAAAATACCCATCATTGTCTCAGGGGTCTAAGGGGGACAAAGACTAGGAGGGAAAGAAACAACCCGCCGATATGGAACCCAAAACCAATCCTGACTCCAGAGAAGGCACTGGGAAACTCCCACCAGTGTCTGAGGGGTCAAAGGAGGACAAAGACTCAGAGGGATTAATACCACCCGCTGATATGGAACCCATCACCAACCCCCTATTAACCGTTGCTGATGTTACTGGAATATTGTTCTCTGAAGGTGAGCTTGCTGATACTGATGATGAAATTCTATCAGCTGGGGAAGAAGTGGATGCTGAGGTTCAATCTGAACAAGAGCCTCAGCCTTATCCAAAGGAGCATACTGAATCACCATTCCAGCCTGAAAATGATGACTCCTCTTCCTCCACTGATGAATTTGCAAGATTTGATAATGTTCTCCCACTTACTGAACGGCAGCTTGTTCAGTGGATCACCAAAGCATCAAGGAAATTATACTCTGGGGTCACTAAAACACTGTGGGAACAACACACTGAGGCTGGTGCCAGTTATGCAGATATGAAGGCTGAGGTACAGGCTTATGATGAAAACGTTCATGAACACAGAGATCTCATGTACCAACACCTTCATAGACTGGATGAAAACCTGGGTAAATTCCTCAAGCATCTTTAGACATGTGGGGTCACAATTGATGAAATCAGGGATGCTGTCAAAGAAGACCCAGCACTCAACTCTAAAGTGCTGGAGGCTACTGAGGCCTACTTAAAACAATCCTCAAGCCTCACTGAACTGATCGAAACCCTAAAATCTGCAAATGTTCAGGGTCTTCAATCTACAGTCCAGTCTCTTCAGGCTACATTGGACTCGTTGACTACTCAGGTGGCTACTTTGGCTCATGCCTCGTATTCTATGGCCTGGAATCTTGGACCCAGAATGACTGCTTTGGAGGAATCTCAGGCTAACTTGGAAGAAAAAGTCACTGGCATTCAGGTAGATACTTCAGAGATTAAGGCTATGATTACTAAAATTTATCAGGCCTTCAAAGGTCAAGCAGCTCAGTCCCCCTCAACACCAACACCAACTCTTGCCCTCACTGACGCTCCGGCAACAGTTGAGGGGGAGAATATTGCTGAAGAAACTCCTCTTCACACTGAGGGGGAGCCAACACCACCAGTCTCAGCCATACCCATCTCATCACTTCTACCACAAACATCAACAACAACAACACTGACAGTCACAACACCTATAATGACAACACCACCACCCTTGGTTGCATCATCTTCCTCAGGCCAGGACAAAGGAAAAGGCAAAATGACAATTACTGAGCCTGAGAAGATTCCCTACAAAATCGGTGACACTGAATACCTTCTCACATCTCAACAGCTAACCAAATATCTTGCTAAAGAAGAAAGGAGATTGAAACAAGCTGAGGACGATAAGAAGATTAAGGAAGCACTGATTCAAGTGATTGCCGAAGAAGCTGAGCATGTAGGAATTGATTCAAAGAAGCTTGAAAAGGGTCAGGCAGGACAAAGGTTCAAGGATGCTCAGGCAGCAAAAATGGCTGAAATGAAAAAGCAGTTGGATGAAAAGAACAAAAGAACTGCAGCCATCAGAAATGCAAGAATTGACCATTATAATTGGACAATGACAAGCAGAAGACTGCCTGAGAAGATCACTAATGTCAAAATCATCCCCAGGTCTAAACCACTGGCAATGAACGTCTACAGGGGGGATGATAAAAGGCATTTCGAGGTTCATGATCCCCTAAAATTCACTGACTTTGGGATCACTGAACTCGATGAACTCGGTCCAATTATTGAAAAGAAGCAAAATGCAGCAGTTAAGGAGCTGATGAAGATGCTCAGTAAGAGGTTTGAAAGACTGAGAGATACACCAGCACAACTGGGAATACAACCTGCCTTAACTGCACCTCAAGGATCTCAACCACAATCATCCACTGGCAAAAGGAAAAGGGTTGAGTTCCAGCCTGAGATAAAAGTGCCTGGATTCGAATGCAACAGGGAACTGCCAGAAGGTGTTAAGTTCGTGAACTGTTTAGTGATTGAAAAGCCTGAAAGAGGGCTATTCCACATTGATGTCTATGTAAACCCAACATTTCAAAGATGGAGTGATATTGATCAGGCTGGTGTAGATGCAATGATGAGCTACATACCAGTGGCCTCTCAGATCCAAACCCCAGCGAACATCAGGTTCTGTCAAGACCTGAACGCCAAGATAAGAGACCATCCTGACAGAGAAACACTCATCACCAAGAAAGTCAAGCTTGAAGCATTGGGAATCCATCTGGACTGACATCATTTTGATTTATCTTTTGTACTAGTGATAGGAACCTTGTAATTTGATCAATAAATGATGTATGTTTTGTTAAAATATTAAGTGTTCCTTATTGTATTCATTAGTACATTCAGTGCAAGAAGAAGCCATTTGCTCACTTACACTGATGAAATACTTAGGCTATTTGTATATCCAAATAGGGGGAGACTGTTGGGTTCAGTAAATACCCAAACCCCTTAATCTAGGATTTGAATAGAAAATAGCCCGTGTTTAGTCCGTTAACACCAACAGGTCACTGAGTGCATAGTCTCTCAGTGAGTCATCTTCAGGATACTCAGTATGAGACGAAGATGAAGTCTCTCCACTCAGTAAGGCGAAACTTAAAGGGTGAAGACTGAGTCAAGAAGAAGATGATGGATTCAGTGAGTGATGACAATAACTCACTGAATCCCTAAGACTCCTCTCCAACTCTTACACTGAAGACAAACTGAAGTAGAAGACTAAAGGATGTAAAGACTGAAGAAAGAGCGGGACATGGCGGGATAAGTTTGAATCAGATAAGACGAAGTACTTATCAACCAAAGTCAACTTTCCCTGAATAGCAAAAGATCAGGCTCAGTGTCATCACTGAACTTAGGAAAGTAGTCTTGTCTCTTACCTAGAATAGTCTTTGTAAACAGAAACAAAATACATCAGTGTTTTGTCTTCTGTATGATGTCAGTTTGTCACTTAGGAAAGAGTCAAATATCATACATGTATAAATAGCATAAAAGATGGAGTGAAAAGATCAAGCTTGTGAATTGTAAAAACACACATACACGCAAGCCATCTTTTCACTCCTCCAAATACAACTTAGTTCCTGAGATAGCTCAGTGAGCTCTAAGAGTTGTGCTCAGACTTAGCCTGAGCTTAGAGAGGAGTCACCAAACTTTGTCATTTCAATCCCACGTATTATTCCGCAAGTACTTGGGTAACGTATTCTTTGTTGATTTATTTCTAATAAGAATATGATGTTGAAAATTACTTTGTGTGTTTTACTTATGTTAATTTCAGTCATAGTTCACTATTAACTTATTTTATATAATTAAACTGTTTTAAACGATAGTGAACGGGGAACAACAAACTGTCTTTTGGCATGTTTGGACCACAAATACATACAACACAAAATATGGTCCGTATTAACCCACACTACCATTTAAAACAACTCTTTCAAAGAGAGCAGTCAAATGCTTTGTCAGGTGTGAATCCGATCCCATTTTCATAACACTTAAACTTCTTCAATTGTACCAAATGGATCTTCTCTGACCTTCCCCTGTTCTTCACATAAACTCTAGGCATATATGGATTCTAATGACGTATGTATACTACAATATATACATTAAGTCCCCGGGCTTAGATATTACCATACAAGCCCACTAATCAAATAAAAGTCCAAAATCCTTTTTGATGGACACACGCTTGGCCCCACCACCATAATGCATGCAACATGATACCCGGTATGAGCGATAGTAATAATATTTAGGGAAAATGGCACAAAAAGGCACTCAATTTAGGGTATACTTTCAATCAAAGTACCTCACTTTTTTCTAGCATTTTTTTTAGGTTAACTCTATTAATTAGAAACAAACTCTCCTTTTATACAAAGTTAAGTAATATTGTCAATTTATTATCAAGTTAGGTAATAAAAAAATTATCGGTTAAATATCAACATCATTTAAATCCTTTTAAATAATTTTCACCTCATTCTTTTTACCATTCTTTTCCAACTAATTTTTTTATAGGGTGTTTGATAGAGAAAGTTTTGTTAGTAATTTAATTTCGTACCTTCTTTTAGTGCAGTAAAAACGAAAAGCAAAATGCATTCAATTTTACTAATGATAATGCAGTAAAAACCAAAAGCAAAATGCCAACATAACACATTTAAACAGGGCAAGTGTTATTAGTTGAACACAAAATGTCTTAAAATATCCAACTACACTGCCCAATAATAGATCTAGTAAGGAACAAATGCTTAGTGTTTCGCAACATAAAAGTTAAACATCCAACTGTCTTTTGGCATGCATTCATGCTTGAACCACAAATAGATACAACACAAAGATGGTCTGTACTAACCCACAATACCATTTAAAACAACTCTTTCAAGGAGAGTAGTCAAATGCTTTGTCAGATGTGAATCCGATCCCATTTTCATAACACTTAAACTTCTTCAATTGTGCCAAATGGATCTTCTCTGACCTTCCACTGTTCTTCACATAAACTCTAGGCATATACGGATTCTGATGACATATGTATACTACATTATATACATTAAGTCCCTAGGGCTTAGATATTACCATACAAGCCCACTAATCAAATAAAGGTCCAAAAGCCTAAATGATGGACATGCCCCCGGCCCCATCACCATAATGCATGCAACATGATACCCGGTATGAGGGATAGTAATAATATTTAGGGTAAATGGCATAAAAAGGCACTCAACTTAGGGTATGTTTTCAATCAATGTACTCTACTTTTTTTCTTGCACATAAAGGCGACCAACTTTTTTTTAGCCGATTATGTTTTTTTCCCACTTCCGTTAACCCATTAATGACTATTTCGTTAGTAACTTACATGTTTGGTCATTTAGTTTGTATAGTCATTTCATGTATATTTTCCATCACCACCCACTACCACCTGCCACAACCACCAGTCGCAGTCACCACCACCTCTACCATCATCGTTCACTATCACCACTACCCGCTGCCACTACCAACACCCACCACCTCCACCATTCGTCATCACCACCACCATCAACCGCTGCCACCTTCACCATCCACCACCACCAGCCGCCACCACCACCAGCGTCCACTAGTGGTGGTGGCGGCGGCTGCTGGTGGTGTATAGTGATGGTGGCGGTGACTGGTTGTGGTTGGTAGTGGTGGTAGAGGCTGGTAGTGGTGGTGGTGGTGGTGGGTAGTGGTGGTGGCGACTCGTGGTAGTGTATGGTGATGGTGGCATAAGGTGGTAGTGGGTAGTGGTGGTGGAGGCTGGTGGTGACGGACGGTGGTGGTGGAGGTGGTGGGTGATGGTTGCGGCAACTGGTAATGGTGGTGGATGATGGCGGTGGGTAGTGGTGGTGGTTGATGGTGGTAGAGGTGACAAGTGGTGGTAGCGGAGGCCGGTGGTGGTGGCAGATGGTGATGGAAACTATACATGAAATGACTATACAAACTCAAGGACCAAATGTGTAATTTACTAACAAAATGGTCGTTAGTGAGAAAAAAAAGTAAATCGGCTTAAAAAAGAAGTTGGTCGCCTTTATGTGCAAGTAAAAAAATAGAGTACTTTGGTTGGAAACAAATTTTAAGTTGAGTGGCTTTTTGTGTCATTTGTCCTAATATTTAGTAGACAAAATTTAATAACAGCATGGTTGGAGTTCAAATCTTTGTTTTTGTTTGTACTTATGGTGAAAACATCACAATGCCCATAATCTGATTACATTTACCGTATAATAAGTCATTTATTTTAAATATAAGCTTGAGTTGATAGGATTGTATGCTTTAGTAAAGTCAATAATAGATTAAAAATATCATTTGGAGTAGAAGGCTAAAGTGTTTACATGGTTATATTATGTCCCATTATTCCCGTGTTCAATACTTGGCCATGTACTTCTTAGGTTTATTTTGTTTTTTATTTTATTTTTATATTTTTTACTTTTAATTTTATTATTTTTATTATAAACATCACTTTATTAGAAAACCAGAAGAATTTTACAAGAAATTGGTGGGAAGCCGAAACACTAGTTGGGCTCCCACTCCTTTCTGGATACAAAAACTTGGTCTATGGAAAATAAAAGCACCACTATTGACATTATTCGAGTGGCTAACAACAACGGTCTTGATGCGTGAGAGTGTATCCAAGGCTTCCGTGTCAAGCTCACCGAATGTAGAAAAGCAAATGGAATGAACTTGTAACTGTTTTCTTCACATTTGGACATATATTCGTTTTTCTTCTTCTCCACAGCATTATGTAAGGCTACCCCTGGGGCCCACAAAGTTGCATCAATACCCGCAAAAGGAGAGATCCCAGTCACATCCAAACAAGCGTCCTTACCTTGGATCCAGTTGAATAATAGCAAGTTTGCCGGACGTAGCTCTTTCCCATCCCTTGAAAGAAACCCCATTGGGGCCTCCTTTTTCACCATAATCCCTACCTTGGAACATATGTCGACAAGAATATCACGCACCAGGTTATGTCTTAACTTCACCCCCACTTCACTGGAACAGTGAACTGCATGGTCTCCCCATTTGTCCATACGATGCTTGCAGCTCGGATAAGGACTACCTTCGGAAAACATAGGTATGGTAAGCCAATACCGAACGGAATTGGCGGTGGTTCATTCTCTGGCCTAACCCATCAATAGGTATGCTGAATAGGAAATCTCGTGCATGTGGGGCCCGGGTAACAACTAAGGATAGCCACTTGCCTTGGACTTAACGAATACTTGGAAACAAGATCTTTCTCAATAACACCAAAGTAACAGTTTGCCAAGGTTTTCATCATATGGGGGGCAGGAGTGTCAGAGGTGACACATAACAAATCTTTGTCACAAGCACTGCTAGAAGTATCGAGAGCGTGCTGGAACGAAGGACCGCGAGAATTAATGCCCGCTTTTACCAATATCTGGCCATGCATATCAGTAGTTTGCAAACGAGAGGCGAGGAAAACATATTGGATAATGTCACTCGCCGCATGGATGCCAAGCCCACCCATCTTGATTGGGAGGGTGGCAAGCCGCCACTGCCAATCACCAAACCCTGATCCAGAGGCTGTAATAATCTTCTTCAAGGAAGCACGTAGCATCTGATCAAATCGGACTTGGGCCTCTCGCACGTACAATGATAAAAGAAACTTATAATGTAAGACGATGTACTATTATTATTATTATTATTATTATTATTATTATTATTATTATTATTATTATTATTATTTTTTTGGTTATAAAGCAATCGCCAACTAGTTACCTATGTTGCACGGAAACGCCGTCGGGTGCCGTCTCCCGTACCGGAAACGTTTCGGAAACGGGAAACGGCTAGAAACGCCTGGAAACGCGCCGGAAACGTTTTCCGGAAAAAGGAAACGTTTCATGTTGACGGGAAACGTGAGGTGTTGAGCTGGAAACGTTTGGGAATCGTTTCTGAGCCTTTTAAACGCGTTTCTGTGCCTAGTGTTGACGTATACATTATTGTTTGTCGTCATGACGGAAGAAGAGGAAAAAAATTTATCACCGGAGAAAAGTACAGTTGGGTTGACGGAAGTAGAAGGAAGGACTGTATAGCAGATAAAGTACAAGTATAATAGAAAAAGAGCTTAAACCCATCTTGTTTTGTTTTGTACTGCAAGATCACGTGAGTTGGATGACGAGTGTTCTTTGTTTCATTTGCCTTTTTTTATATGTATTTTATCTATGTAAATTATTTTTTTAATTCTATTATTAACAAATACTCGGTATATGGATATGAAATAACAATTAAAATGGAAGATTGTTATAAACACGGCACATATAGTAAAATATTAAATGAGATTTTGCGTTTCTTATATTATTTTTTATTCTAAAATAAAGTAATGACATTTTGGTGATAACAATTTGATGTTGCGTGTTTGATGTTTATTTATTTTATTAATAATTATGTATAAAATTATATAAAATACACAAACGTTTCTGGCCGTACCCGTTTCTTGAATTTTGAGACATTGACGTTTCTAAGTACCCGTTTCCGTCCCCGTCCCCATTTCCGTATCCGTCCCCGTGCAACATACTGTAGCTAGTTACTCATTACCTCCCGCTATACTCAGTTTCATTGTACACTGCATATATATGTATGTACTAAAAGAAACTTATAATGTAAGACGATGTACTGTTACATCTGCTCAAAAGTCGAGCATTAGCATATCGAGCTCGATTAAACTTAAATGTCGTCAAAACTTTACATATCTTTTGGGCACCCCCCATCATTTTTCTATATGTGTTTTTTTGCTTCTAATGCAAACAATTCAAATTATAAAACGCTTCCTTACGACATGAATTTTATCATTGTTCTACTATTTAAAGTTATGTTCATGCTGATATAGGAAGAAAATAAAAAGTATGTTTGTGAACGAGCAGAGTTATTGAACCACCATCGAGTGATCCGGTAGTTGAAAGAATATGAATAATAACTTTAGGACAATAAACACAAAATCTGCTTTGTGGATGTCTATGCAACATATCAAGTGGATCCAAAAGCTTGTAACGAGAATGTTCATAACTGACCAGCGAACGTCTTACCATGTTATCCATCCAAATCATTTTTGACTTGTGAATTGCATGAGTAGGCCGGATGTTATACTACGGCTATGTTTGGCGCAGAGCTTTTTAGAGCTTTTTGGGGCGATGAGTGATGAGGAGTGAGCTTTTTTATTTTTAGTGTTCGTTTGATAAAGGAGTGGTGAGCTTTGCTATTTTTTAGGAAAGCTCATTTTTTCAATGCTTCTTTAAGAAGCTGTGAGCAGTGAGCTGTGGCTACAGCTCACAGCTACTTTTGCCAAACATAGCCTATATAACATCACAAGTTTTAAGGCTTATGAAATATTGTTGAAACTGGAAATAGAGCTGTAGATAGATATGAAGCTAGAGATTATTTTCATAAGCTATATAAAATAACATTTGAGTTAGAGAACTTATAAAAGATTATTTTTCTATAACCTTAAATAACTTATATCACTCAAACAAAATATATGTTTTTAAATACCTTATTTTCTAAAGATACTTTTCTTTACTAATTATAATACATGTATATGTTATCCTTAAACTTATTTTTTATTTTATTTTGAGTAATGTCTAATGCCTAATATACCCTTACAAAACAATTTTACATTAGCGTTACTTTTAAAATTTGCCAAGTTTTACTATTTGGTCCATTAATAAAAAAACACGATCACACTAATAACGAAGAAGAATCATTTTATAAATGACAACCAGTCACACAATTGTTTAGAAATTTAAACAAAAAAACACACTGTTTACGTGGATATTCGTCAGGGTTACACGAGTGCAACTGGTTCAATCAATTTTAAAAAAATAAACACACAAAAAAACACATAGTTGCATCAAAGGTTACATCAAAACCGCAAATTCGTAAATATAATTATTACTGCTATACAATACCGCTATGCGTTGTATTCTGTTTATAGGTATGACTTTGATATATAAAGAATATATGAGATTCGGTAAGGTATGACTTTGATATATAAAGAATGTATGAGATTCGGTATGACAATTTCATTAATTGTTTTTTATTTGTTTTTTTGAGGTATGAGTATCAAAGATTAGTAGGTTCATTTAAACAAAAGTAAATAAATTTTTAGAGTGGATGATTATATAGTGGTGGTGTTAATTTTGAATTAAGTTTGTACTTTGTAAGAACATCTACAATGCATCAAGTCTTTAAAGATTTGATGCATTTAATGCATACTCATTTAATGACTTTGTAGTTTTTAGCAATAGTTTGGAGTTGGTCAAGTCTTCTTTCAAAATTCTTGAAAAACTATTGTAAAACCTTATCTCACAATGCAAAATAGCTTTTATAAAGACTTGGTAGAATAGTGAAAAGCTTTTGATTGTTTTACCCATTGTGGATGCTCTAAGTATGAGAGAGAAAATTTTAAGAAAAATAATTATTTATTTTAAAGAGAAGAAAATGATAGAGTGAATGATAAATTCATAAACACCTATATGCCCTCTTATCAATTTAGGTGCTATGGGTTTGATACGATCATTGCCTCCCAACAAATATTATGTATCACTTTAACTCCCATACCTCTATTCCCATATACCTCAGCCAAACGCACAATAAGCTTAAAAAAACAACTACTTAAAACAAGTTTAAGAAAACAATTTTATATTTAGAAAAAGAAAAGGGTTAAGTCCATATATTAGCAACATATTTTTGCCATTTTACGCATCTAGGTAATCAACTTATTATATTATCAATCTAGTAACCAAACTTTCAAATTTATAACAATATAGTGAATATGATGACCTGCTACCGGCTCCTCAGGTAAAATCATTTGCCACCTAATATATATTTAAATTTGATTCCTACGTGGATATTTACATATCACAATATTGTACACATCACCCATATTAAACCTCTGTCCAAACACACATGATAAAAATCTTCCCCTTCACCTTGTCTTCTCAGGTAACACGGTTCACACGCCTCCCGCAACAACAGCCGCGATACTCACCACCACATCACCAACTCAAACATCAAAATCGAAAACCATTATTTCACCTCTCAACACACAATCAAAAACACCATTCACACAAACAAAATAAACCAATCTTCATCCCACATCATCTGATCTACACAAAAACTATCAGACACACACATCACTGATTCATCACAATCTAAAACAAAAATTAACCTATCCACATCAAAACTCAGATTCTACTTATTAAAAAAAACAAAACCCATATCGAAACACAAGAAAACATATCTAAAAGAAAAAAAAAATAACCACACATACACCATGACGTATCATACGCCAAATACCACACTTAATCTTTATCACTCCCTGAGTCGTTTATCAGCAGACCTTAATCATCAAATGACCAGTACTTTTCTACCTCAAATTTTACAGGAAATCCGTAACCCCTAAAGCATCAATCTGTTTCAAACCCATTTACCAATCCATCCGCCTCCTTTTTTGAAGGTTTCATTTCTTGATAAGGATTAGGGTTTGGTGGATAAGTTGTAACCGCTGCTACTGTTGTTGTCGGGTCTAATGGTTGGTTATTATAGGGAAGTTAAGATGGGTACTGGTATAACTTAAAGGGTTAAAGATTTATATTAGCAACGTACTTTACAAAATTTCTAAATATGGGTAATGTACTTTTGAAACTACCATTATCACCATCCAAAAACTTTTTGTATCGGAAAAACATTACCCATCTATCATCTATGGAAATTTTGTAAAGTATATTACCTATATGAGAGACTAAGATAAAAGTATATTACCCATATGGGGGACCAGGATAAAAGTATATTACCCATATGTGTTGGGTTCAGTGAATACCCAAACCCCTTAATTCTATGATTTGAATAGAAAATACCCTAAGTGTTTAGATCCTTAAACACTAACAAGTCACTGAGCGCATAGCCACTGAGTGAGCTGTCTTCGGGATACTCAGTAAGAGACAAAGAAGAAGTCTCTCCACTCAGTAAGGCGGAACTTAAGGGGTGAAGACTGAGTCAAGAAGAAGATGGTGGATTCAGTGAGTGATGACAATAACTCACTGAATCTCGAAACTCCTCACCAACTACTACAACTGAACACAATACTGAAGATAAAGACTGAAGGCTGAGAAGACTGAAGAATGAGCGGGACAAGGCGGGATAAGTTTGAACATATAAGACTAAGTCCTTATCAACCAAAGTCAAACTTTCCCTGAATCGCTAACTATCAGGCTCAGTGTCATCACTGACAAGAAGAAAGCAGCCTTGTCACTTACTCTAAATAGCCATTGTAAACAGAGACAAAATACATCATTATTTTATCTTTTGTAACCTGTCAGTTTGTCCTTTATGATATAGTTAAAAACCATACATGTATAAATAGCCATAAGAGATGGAGTGAAATATTTTAAGCTTGTGCATTAATTGAAAAACACACACACAAGAAATCTTTCACTCCTCCAAATACAACTATGTCCTTGAGATAGCTCAGTGGTTCCTGTGTAGTTGTGCTTAGACTTAGCCTAAGCTTAGTGAGGAGTCATACCATACTTGTCATTTCAATCCCAAGTACTATTCCGCAAGTACTTGGGTAATGTATTCTTTTTTATTCATTTTAATAAATAATATAAACATTAAAAATTATTCAGTGTGTTTTTACTTGCATTACTTCAGTCATTGTTCACAATTAGTCGTTTTAATTGTTTTTAAACTAACTGTGAAACGGGAACAACAAGTGGTATCAGAGCAGGTTGATTATAAAAACCTTTTTAAGCCGCTCAAAAACGTTTTTTAAATCAGGATCCAAATGGCTGAAAGTGATGTGCCCCAACTTGTCGATAAAAAGGGTGGAGCTTATGCTGCTGTTGCCCCTCGACTAGAAGTTGGCAAATTTAACAAATGGAAAAAGAGAATGCTTTGCTATTTGACTGGGATGGAACCTTACTACATTAAGTGTATTAATGAAGGTCCATTTATCCAAAAGACTGCTGAAGGTTTGCCTAAACCTGAAGCTCAGTGAACTCAGGACGAGAGAAGAGTGGTCAACCAGGACCAAAGGCTCAAAAGCATCATCATATCTTGTCTTTTTGATGATGCTATGGAGTCTGTCATTGGTTGTAGTACAGCTAAACAAACCTGGAATGACCTGGTCCACAGCTATGAAGGTCCCTTAGATACCAAGGAAAACAAGATTATGGACCTGAAACTTGAGTACAATACCTTCAGGGCTAAAGACTCAGAAACTCTCTCTCAAACTTACACCCGGTATAAAACTTTGCTAAATGATTTGTCAAATGATGGTGTAAAGTTGTCCAAACATGAAATTAATGTTGGTTTTGTCAATAGTCTCCCTGAGAAGTTTTTGAATTTCTCTCAGGGACTTAGGAATGCTAATCATATTCAGAATCTTGAACTTCCTGAAATTTATGGGAAATTTGTCTATGAGGAAAACCTCGTTAACAGACTATACCCTGACTTGAAAAAGTCTCAGGAAGTCAAGAAGTCCCTGACCACCACTTCAACACCAGTATCAACTGCTTTTTATTCTAACAGTGTGGTTCAAAATTTTCAGGAAAATTCAGATGATGAGGCTGATGAGAGAATAAGCGAGGAGTATCTGAATGACTTAAACATTGAGTTTCAGGAAATGGCACTCCTTGCTAACTCTAAAAGGTTTATACAAAGAAACAAAAGTTTTTCAAATGCTAAAGATAATGAGGACACTGAATGTTTTAAGTGTCACAAAAAAGGTTATTTTGCCAAAGAATGTTTTTCAAAAACAATTTCTGAACCCTCTTACAAACCCTCAGGGTCAAACCAGTCATTGGGCTTTAGCAAATTTCAACCAAAAGTCTATCAGTCTCATCACTTATCTGTCGATTTTGAAGCTAAGTATAGGAAAGCCAAAGCTAAACTAGCACTTCTTGAGGCCACTCTCTCAGAAACAACAAACAATGTTAAATCTGTGTAGGGTAAAAACAAGGGCCTGGTAGCTGAAGTCTTTTACTGGGATGAAGAGCCAGTCTCCTCAGACGATGAAATGGTGCAAGTCAGTGCACTGATGGCTCTCTCAAAAGAGGACAAGCTAGATGTTGGGAAGAATCATGCTAGGAATGGTGAATGGGTCAATATCACAATGAAGAAGGTAAACATTTTACTTTCTATGGATGATGATTCTGATTGGTAGTCCTTTATGAACTATATCAATGTTGACCTTAAGTTTGTAGAGGAGCAGAGATTAAATCTCTTTTCTAAATACAACAAGTTAAGTTTTGAATTAAACAAGTGTAGGGATGAACTGCTTCTTTTAAAACAAGCCAAGCTTGAGGCTGTTACATTGCAAATTCAAAACAATGAATTAGTTAAAAGAAATCAAGCTCTTCAGGAAGAACTTAAAAAGGAAAAAGATATCATTGAAAGTTGGACTGCTAAGAATCCTAGAGTCTTTGATACTGTTCAAGCCCCCAGTTGCAAAAAGAGAATCCTATATAAAGATCATCTCACTGATTCTCTCAGTGAAGACCAAAGCCCAAAACCATTTGTGTCTGTTGGTATGCTCTCCAAAAAGGAGTTAATGCCTAAACCTAGTTATTGGGTTGAAAGGGTAAAACCCTGAGAGTAAGCTTCCAAATTTTGATTCTAGAAGGATTCTTGAGCCTAAGAGTCAAGCTCTCAAGAGTATGCTCGGACTCCCTGATGTACCCAGTAGTACTGAACACATCACTGAGTCTGAAGCATCGCTTCCACCTCTGAAACCCCTTTAGGGTGCTGCACCTAGCTCTGAGCTTACTCCTCTACAATTCAACCCTCACTCTTCAAAAGAAAGGTCAGGTTAGGCAGAACCATTTTGAAAAGACCAACAAAACCAACCCAAGAAGACTCTATTCCCACTGAGACTTCCACATCTTCAGTCCCTATTGAAGCAGAACAAATCCAGCAACTGACTGAACTTGTGAGGAAGTTGACTGACAAGATGGACTCCATCGAAAAAGCTCCTGATTCAATAATCAAGGAACCAAAGTCAGCCTCCTCTAGTTCCTCAAAGTCAAAGTCAAACACCAAGCTCAGGCAGAAGTGTGATATGTGCCATTATACCAGCCATACCACTGATAATTGCTACATAATCCTTTTTTGCACGATCTGCAAAAAAGAAGATCACAGAACTTCTGACCACTTACAGTATGTAAGTTCATTCAGTGAAGCACCTCATACCAATTCTAGTCATCAGTATGCTTCATCCTCAAGCAGGGTCAAAGACCTAAAGCTAAACCTTTTCCTCCTTGCCCACATTGTGGCTATAATGATCATCTTCCTGATGACTGTCTCCTGAACTCTTGTTGTGATATATGTGTAAATCCAGCTCATGATACATCTCAGCATGATAAAGTCATCTAGGCAAGGAGAAGTTCAAAACAACCCCGCATCACTGAGTCTTCCTCAGTAAGCAAATGCAAAACCTGTGGTAGCACACTTCACTCAACCACTGACCATGAATCAATTGCTAAGTTCAAATAGACCATGAGACCTAAGCCCACTAGTAAGTGGGTCAGCAAGAGAAACTAATCTAGTTTACTATTTGTGCAGAGACACGCCAGGGAGCCTATTTGGCATCTAGATAGTGGATGTTCAAGAAGCATGACTGGTGTAAAGGAGTATCTACACAAGTATGTAAAGGAACCAGGACCCAAGGTAGTATTTTGTGATAACTCATCATGTCCCACTGAAGGTTATGGTTCAGTAAACTGTAATGGAATAGTTTTCTCCAGAATAGCTTACGTCAATGGTCTAAAGTACAATCTCATCAGTGTTAGTCAGTTGTGTGATGCAAAAATACATAGTGCAGTTCAATGATAAACAAGGTACAATTTTCAATGCCAACAAAGAAGTTGTTCTTATAGCTCCTAGGAGAGATGATGTATATGTAATGGACATGTCAACTTTCTCTAAGAATGGAACTTGTCTCTTTGCCAAAGCCACTGAAACTGTTAACTGGCTGTGGCACAAGAGATTCTCTCACTTAAACTTCAAAAATATAAACAACTTGGCAAAACAAAACAAATTCCTTGGGTTACCATCACTGGTTTTTGCAAAAGACAAACCATGCTCAGCCTGTGAAAAAGGCAAACATCACAGAGCATCATTCAAAACAAAACAAAATTTCTCCATCAAAAGCTGCCTTCACCTCCTGCATATGGATCTCTTTGGACCTGTCAGTCCAAGATCAATCCAGCATGAGAAGTATACACTTGTCATTGTTGATGAGTTCTCAAGATACACTTGGGTATACTTTCTTTCCAAAAAGAGTCAGGCAACTGATACCATAATGTCATTCATCTGGAAGATTGAAAATCCGAATGACATTACAGTTAAACAAATCAGAGCTGACAATGGTACTGAGTTCAGAAATCAAGAGCTTGAGAGTTTTTGTGATGAAAAGGGAATTTCCCAAAAAATTTCATCTCTATATACCCTTGAACAAAATGGGGTTGCTGAAAGGAAAAATAAAACTCTCGTTGAGGGTGCTAGAACCATGTTAAATGGCTCAGCACTTTCAAAGCACTTCTGGACTGAAGCTATCAAAACAGCCTGTTACACTCAAAACAGGTCAATCATTGTCAAGAGGCATAACAAGACCCCATATGAGATCTTCAAAGGAAGACTTCTTGACATCAGCTACTTTCATGAGTTTGGGTGTCATGTGTTCATTCATAATCACAATGATCACTTAGGCAAATTTGATGCAAAAGCTGATGATGGATATTTCTTAGGCTACTCACTGATATCCAAAGCCTTCAAGTGTTTAACACTAGAAGACAACAAGTTGAGGAAACCTTTCATGTCACCTTTGATGAAAGTTCAGAAAGCATCAGGTTTACCAATACCTCAGTGGAGGAAATAGGAATTGATGACTCATCAAGATACCCTCCTGATAAGTTCAACACTGAAATCAATTCCTCATATCAAGCTGATGCTGATATCTCATACTATGTCTTGCCTCACAACCTTCCTCAACCAACAATCAGTGAATTTATTGATAATCTATCAGTCTCTATTGGGATAGGTAAACCTGTAATTCATGAACCCCAACCTGAACAAAGCATCTCAACAGATGATCTAAATGATTCTGTGGCTCAAGCTAAGATCTTAGACCACAAAGTAAGTGGACAAGATCTCAAGACATTGAGCTTGTGAACATCATTGGTGAACCCACTGAAGGCATGCTCATAAGGAGTATGGCTGCTAAGTTATCAGCAGCTTCAGCCAATGAATGTCTATATGCTAATTTTCTATCAGAAATAGAACCCAAAAGTGTCACTGAAGCTCTAAAATATCCTAGCTGGGTTCAGGCTATGCAAGAAGAACTTTGACAGTTTGATAAAAACAAGGTCATGACCTTGATCAAATGTCCTCAGGATGTCATTGTCATAGGAATGAAGTGGGTTTTCAGAAACAAAACTGATGAAAACGGCACTGTCATTAAAAACAAAGTCAAACTTGTAGCTAAAGGTTACAGTCAACAAGAAGGCATTGATTATGATGAGACATTTGCTCTTGTTTCAAGAATGGAAGCCATCGGGATCTTCCTTGCATTTGCAACCTACATGAACTTCAAAGTTTACCAAATGGATGTAAAAGTGCATTCCTGAATAGTGAACTCAAGGAAGATGTGTATTGATAACGCTACACGCGTCGTTCGGGGTCAAAGGAACTTCCTTTTCTTCGAGCAAGTTTTATAACACCCTAGGCAGTGAACCTAATCGTTGTAGTGTAGTATTAGGGTAATCCACGGGTATTGATATCGTTCTCTAGGGGAATAGGAATGCTAGTGAGAAGTTACTACGCTAAGGTTGTGGTTGAGGAAGATTATTTTTTATCTTTTTATATTTTTTTAAGGAAAGGAAAGGTACGAATCTCGGGGTTTGAATTTGGGGGGGGGGGTTGGTATTGCTACCGATTACTCTACTTATCTAATTATCTAATCTAAGGTGTATGTAGTCTATATCTAATTAGTGTGTGCTCGTATGATAGTTTAAAGACGTGTTTACTTAGGTTTTACTACTCCTTAATTATCTCCTATTGGTGGTTGAATTTTCACGTCCTTATTCCTAGGTGCGTTGTGTGTCTAAGGTTGTAGGGTATGCTTTTCTCCCTAACTCTTTGAACTTACCAAAGGGTCTCGTCTACAAAACCCACTAGGGATAATAAACTCTTACTCTAAGGAACTCTTTGGATGGTTTAGCTTACAACTACTCAAGGAGTCATATTCTAAGGTTCACAAAGATTTAATCAAGCATTAAGTACACAACGAATGACCTATCGCATTACTAGATCATTAACCAACTAAGATAAGAAACAACCAATCAATATTCAATAATTAAGTTTCATATTCCCTAAGAAAACACACAAGTAAATTAGCCGGACATGGAAAACATGCAAGCATACACACAAATAATCAAAGACATAATTGTATTAATGAAGTAAAACACTTATCTTGGTGTAAGATAGGGTTTGGAACCCTAAAATATTGTACAAGACAGCCTTAGTTCGGTTTAGGTTTTTACTCCAAAAGACTACACACTCAATACTGAAAAATTCGGATTCTATATATAATATTACACATGCGACGGCGTCACTTTATGTTTTGTGACGCCGTCATGTCGCCGTCATTAGGGTTTCGTCTTGGCCACGTTAGACTTGCGACAACGTCACCTTATGCTTGTGACGCCGTCCTCTTCAGCTTCTGACGCCGTCTGGATTACATCTAGGCCGTCTGAGTTGCGGCGGCCTACTCTTTTATAACTTGACGTCGTCACTTGAAAATGGGAGTTTTGGCTTCTGTCCCGTCACAAAGATCCTCAGACGGCGTCACACTTAACACCTGACGCCGTCACCTTATGTTTTCAGCAGCTTTGAGTGTCTCGATTCTGACTTTGGCCATTTTCTTCGTATAATCGCGCCTTTTTGTCCAAATAAGTGCCATTCCAGCATTTTGCCTTCAAGAGACCTAAAAAGTGAAAAGGAACGATATTAAGCAATAACGGATACAAAAGTGATCAAATAAGGGCTTAAACGACCCCTCAAAAAGGTACCTTTTAAAACCTTATCAAATATCCCTACACTTGGTATTTGCTTGTCCTCAAGCAAATGTGCTTTTAGCCAATTAATTTATAAGTTAAGGGTCATGAAGCATTGGTTTAAAACAGTCCACTACACATATAAGCCCCGCAAAAGTCATAACAAGCACGAAAATTACATACTAGCACCTCACATGGGGTGTTTGGATACTCACATCTCTCTCGGGTGTATATGAAATATAACAAGTTGGAAATGGAAGATAAACACTCATTAACCGGTCCTAGTACATAGATTACCATAGGCTTAAGAATAGATCAAACTTCCATCGCTTTGGCATAAGCACCTAGGAAAGACTATCAAAGAGGTCTTTAAAGGGTTGTAATGTTAGGCTTACGGTAGGGAAACAAAGGGTTTGGTGGGATAGGCTATATAGTGGTGGTAAGTCAAAAATCTCTTATGTTACAAGCATACGAAGAATGGCGTTGCTAAGCCAAGACTCGACACTCTAAACTCTAGCTAACTGAAATAAACAAACATAAAATTAAAGGATAGATGTAGGATGGTAGCCCGTATTTTTTTTTAATCGAACACTCTATTTTTTTTCTTTTCTCTTTTTCTATATTTTTTTTTCGATTTTTTTTTTCATACACTTTTACTCTACCATCCTCTACGGTAACATCAAAATGATAGGGATTTATAGGCACATCCCTACACTTGAGTTTTTATTATTCTAACACTAATTTGACCCGAATTGAAAAGATCAAAACACTTGGGGTACACTATTATGCAAACAAAGGGAATTTGAATTTAACGTTGCCTTCCCGTCATTTCATAAACTTTAACTTTTCCCATGAATCCCAATCGTCCCAAAACTGTATACAAAGGATATGACTCGACTTAGCAACTCATGCAAGCAACCAGATAATTGAACAAGGGTTTAGGGTGATAACAATAATGCACTAAAAGTGAGTGCATACAAGGTAGGCTAAGGCGATTTGGGTGTATATTTGGGGGTGGGGTGTAAACAATGCTCTTCATTGATATTCCGAAAAAACCGAAACATCACGAGAACCGCGAAAAGGATAGGCTCAGAAGGGTTAACTAGGGGTGTCGTGTACTAAAGATGAGTACAACGCAAAGGGTGTGGGGGAATTACTCAACCGATGTGGAAGAAGTAATTATATTACGGGTATCAAACAAGGGTTATCCTAATGCCTCTTATCATTTAGTTATTCCTAACTACACAAGTGTAGTCTTACTTGCGATCTCGGGATGCATCACAAAACAAGTTCTAGAATCTAATATACTACCGGTTCACACTCTAAGCATTAAAGATGAATGCTTTTAATTCCTACTAATCTAAGGGCGATCCTCACATTTTGGGTGGAATTTAGGTGGTAAAGGGTTTTTGTGCTAGTCATATAACTTCCTATCCGTGAGACGCTTTTGTTAAGACTAATGGCCCACTCCTATATGTCATGAAAAATTTTAAATTTGGTGCCAAAATTACCCTAACCGACATTTTCTCATGGTTTATTACACAAATACAATTGGACAAAGCAAATAATCAAGGATAAGCATAGTTTCAAAGTTCCCGTTTTATTTTCCCTCCATACACTTAAACTGAACATTGTCCCCAATGTTCCCCGAAAGTATCAAAGTTATGATAATGGAAGGTGATCAAAAACGAAAGAAACTAGTACTCCCTAATTAGCTCGGTAGGATCCGTGTGTGAAGTAGTGGTTAAATTCTTTCCAAGAAGAATTTATGCGTGAAAAGCTCCTTCCAATCTTATGTAACTTCTTCTTGATAAATTAAACCTGCACACTTGAAGAAACAAACGAAACCTTCGCGTAAAATCGGCGGTAATAATATATAAGACTCGATTTAAACTAGGATATAATGCTTGTGGAATGGATGTTTACAAAATTTCTAGAAAATTAAGACCTGGAAAATTCCAAATTTTTTTTAGTAGCTCAGAAAACGAGAAAAAAGTAATCTGTTGTTTTTACTCCTTCCTGACGCCGTCAGGTTATCCTGACAAAAATTGGTCTGCGATTTTCTGGAAAAAAATCTGGAAAACTTACATCTTTAGAATCTGGAAAAAATTTCTGCAAAACATCCATTATGACTCGATACAAGCATTTGACTCGAACAAACACACAAATATATCTTTTAATGAATTGTTATTCTCATGTTTACGTTTCCTTGAAAACATGTGTAATCCTCCCTACACTTATCCCTTATGTAAAATACCTTTATATGCAATTAAGACGAGGTTAAAAACAAAATAAAGCATTTTTACAATTTTAAACATGAGAATAAACAACCGATAAAAGATATATGACACTAACAAGCAAACAATTAAGCATGGGTTGCCTCCCACGAAGCGCTTTTCTTTATTTAAGAGTCTTGTAGCTAGACTCGTAGTCGTGCTCCTACGTTACTTCGTTACCGCCACCTTCTCCCTTCGCTTCCCCTTCGTCGAAAGGGTGTAGACGTTGTATGCTTACAGTGGATTCCTTGCCAACGTTATCTATTATGGTAACGATTTTATCTTTTAAATTGGTTTCCTTCACTGTGAAAGGTCCAAACCATCTTGGTTTGTTTCTACCTCGTAATGCCCTTATCCGTGATTTGTATAAAAGTACTTTTTCTCCTTTTAGAAATTACGTAGGGTTCCTTTGTGTCTTAGGTATCGTAGTGGGATTATTTCCTAACTTCTTGTCGGGTTTCCACAACGTTGCATACAATCCTTGAACCATAAAGTCCATAAGCCCTTTTTCCTAGTCATTCATCTTTTTCTGAACACTATTGCCAGGGGCTTTTCGATTTCCAACCGTAATCATTTCCATGATCTTAAGAGGATACCTTGGGATGATGGGTATCATAGCGTACCCCTTCCCGCTTTTGAGTATCATGATGCCCTCTCCGCATTTGATGGTTGCCTTGGCGGTGGCCAGAAATGGTGTCCCAAGAATGAGAGGCACGTTTTTATCTTCCTCAACATCAATGATCACGAAATCCATCGGATAAACGATATTAGCCACCTCAATTAGAACATCCACCGCTATTCCTATAGGGTAGACATAGGTGTGATTAGCTAAGGAAAGTCTAAGATCGGTCTTGGTTGGTTTCTCCTTAGTTAACTTATTATAGATTGATAATGGCATTATGTTCACATCAGTCCCCTGATCAGCTAAGGCATTTATATTATCAATATCACCTATGCTATATGGTATCACGAAATTCCCTGTGGTGTCTCGTTTTCTTGTTAATGGTTTTTTTATGACCAACTCATACAGGGGTCCCATAGGCAAAGCGTCATACTCTTCTTCTATCATTTTTCCTTCAAGAGCCTCCCTAAGAACTTCATTGTACCTAAAGTTATTTACTTGGTTTGCAATGGTTTTTTTGTTAATTTCGCGCTTAAGGTAGTACTCAATGGTCTCAGGCTCATCATTAGGCACAAACTCCTCCTTCTTGCTTTCCTCAGTTTTCCTTATCTCAACCCTTGTATCCTCGGACATAATGGAAACGGCGTTAACAAATGAAGTGGGAGGACAAACGTTGCTTCTTACTAGTACCTTCTCGGGAACTTTTGTTTTGGTAAATTCAATTACCAAATTCATCATTTCCGTCATTTTCGCTTGCATTTCCTCTCTCTGCCTATAAACCTCCTCTTCAAATTTGGCTAATCTCTCCGTATGAGCTGCCATGTACTCCCTCATCTGTTCCTTGAAGCTTGGTGAAAGTGGTATTGGGGAAGTAGAACGGAAGCGTCTTTCGGAATTTGGGTTTTGCTCACGACTTGGGGACTCCGAAAAAGGTGTGGGATGGTTGGTGGAGTTGGCGGATTTGACAACTTCTCGAGGAATTTGTACGGGAACTCTTTTTTGCCTTTCCATAAGATAATCAATCCCTCTCTCAATGGCACTCATTTGCTCCTCGAGGGTGTCGGAAGATTCAAAAGGAGTTGATATGGCATTAACTACGTTAACCGGAGTTTCAGGAGATTCATTCCAATCTTCGTAGCTTTGATCAGCAAGCTCCTCTATAATATCCCAAGATTTCTCTGCATTAAAGTCGCTGAGCCTTCCACCGGCGGCTCGATCAATGGATCGTCGAGTGATGAAATCGGTATGGTCATAGAAAATTTGGATTTGAAGCCAAAGATCAATGCCATGATGGGGAATTCTACGGAGTAGGTCCTTAAATCGAGTCCATGCTTTATAGAGAGACTCACCTTGGAGTTGTTGAAACGTCAAGATGTCTCGCCTAAGTTTAGTGGTTCTCCCCGGTGGGAAAAATTGAGCAAGAAAGCGAGAGGTAAGATCATCCCAACTTGAGATGGAGCCGGCGGGAAGTCGCTCAAGCCAATTACTAGCTTGGTCCCGTAGAGAGAATTGGAAAAGACGCAGGAGCGTGGTCTCCCGAGTAGTAGCATCAAGGTCGATGGAATCGACAATTTTGAGGAAATCCCTCAGATGCTGATTTGGATCTTCGGAACGAAGTCCATAGAATGCACATCCGTTTTGCACCAACCGGATGGTGTCGGATCGCAGGGCCGTAGTTTGGGCTTGGTCGGGAAGCTCAATGGTGTTCCTATAGCCTGAGTGGCTTGGTCTGGAGTATTCACCAAGAGTACGGGCTCTTGGCGGGTCAATTGGTGGTGGGTTGATGAATGGTGGGTGGTTATCACCTTCCATGATGAAAAGTGATGGGGTTACGAACAAAGGTCAAGAAGAAGGGGGATAGACTAAGAGGAAGCTAAAAATGAGAGAAGAAAAAAAAAAGTTTACTTGATAGGAATCAAGTAAAGAAACCTAAACGAGGTGGACTACTAACTAGCTATTCTATTCCCCGGCAGCGGCGCCAAAAACTTGATAACGCTACACGCATCGTTCGGGGTCAAAGGAACTTCCTTTTCTTCGGGCAAGTTTTATAACACCCTAGGCAGTGAACCTAATCGTTGTAGTGTAGTATTAGGGTAAGCCACGGGTATTGATATCGTTCTCTAGGGGAATAGGAATGCTAGTGAGAAGTTACTACGCTAAGGTTGTGGTTGAGGAAGATTATTTTTTATCTTTTTATATTTTTTTAAGGAAAGGAAAGGTACGAATCTCGGGGTTTGAATTTGGGGGGGGGGGGTTGGTATTGCTACCGATTACTCTACTTATCTAATTATCTAATCTAAGGTGTATGTAGTCTATATCTAATTAGTGTGTGCTCGTATGATAGTTTAAAGATGTGTTTACTTAGGTTTTACTACTCCTTAATTATCTCATATTGGTGGTTGAATTGTCACGTCCTTATTCCTAGTTGCGTTGTGTGTCTAAGGTTGTAGGGTATGCTTTTCTCCCTAACTCTTTGAACTTACCAAAGGGTCTCGTCTACAAAACCCACTAGGGATAATAAACTCTTACTCTAAGGCACTCTTTGGATGGCTTAGCTTACGACTACTCAAGGAGTCATAATCTAAGGTTCACAAAGATTTAATCAAGCATTAAGTACACAACGAATGACCTATCGCATTACTAGATCATTAACCAACTAAGATAAGAAACAACCAATCAATATTCAATAATTAAGTTTCATATTCCCTAAGCAAACACACAAGTAAATTAGCCAGACATGGAAAACATGCAAGCATACACACAAATAATCAAAGACATAATTGTATTAATGAAGTAAAACACTTATCTTGGTGTAAGATAGGGTTTGGAACCCTAAAATACTGTACAAGACAGCCTTGGTTCGGTTTAGGTTTTTACTCCAAAAGACTACACACTCAATACTGAAAAATTCGGATTCTATATATAATATTACACATGCGACGGCGTCACTTTATGTTTTGTGACGCCGTCGTGTCGCCGTCATTAGGGTTTTGTCTTGGCCACGTTAGACTTGCGACGGCGTCACCTTATGCTTGTGACGCCGTCCTCTTCAGCTTCTGACGCCGTCTGGATTACATCTAGGCCGTCTGAGTTGCGGCGGCCTACTCTTTTATAACTTGACGTCGTCACTTGAAAATGGGAGTTTTGGCTTCTGTCCCGTCACAAAGATCCTCCGACGGCGTCACACTTAACACCTGACGCCGTCACCTTATGTTTTCAGCAGCTTTGAGTGTCTCGATTCTGACTTTGGCCATTTTCTTCGTATAATCGCGCCTTTTCGTCCAAATAAGTGCCATTCCAGCATTTTGCCTTCAAGAGACCTAAAAAGTGAAAAGGAACGATATTAAGCAATAACGGATACAAAAGTGATCAAATAAGGGCTTAAACGACCCCTCAAAAAGGTACCTTTTAAAACATTATCATGTATGTTCAGCAACCTCCTGGCTTTGAGAGTAGTGAGTACCCTGACTATGTCTGCAAGCTTTACAAAGCCCTATGTGGACTAAAACAAGCTCCCAGAGCATGGTATGAAACTCTCTCAGCCTTCCAGATTCAAAACAAGTTTGTCAAAGGAAAGATAGACAACACACTGTTTATCTATAGGACAAAACAAGATGTGATACTAGTCCAAGTGTATGTTGATGACATCATCTTTGGCTCAACAAATTATACTCTTTGCAAACAGTTCGAAAAAATGATGACAAAGAAATTTGAAATGAGCATGATGGGTGAACTCACATACTTCCTTGGACTACAAATCAGTCAAACTGATACAGGAATCACCATCAGTCAAGAGAAATATACCTGAAATCTCTTGAAGAAATATGAGATCTCTGACTGTGCTTTAGTGAAGACTCCAATGGTCCCTCCAAATAACTTTGGACCTGATCTCACTGGCAAATCAGTCAATCAAACTCATTTAAAGGGAATTGTAGGATCACTAATGTATCTAACTGCCTCCAGACCTGACATACAATTCTCAGTATGTCTAATAGCTAGATTTCAGTCCAATCCTAAAGAATCCCATCTCACTGCAGCCAAAAGAATTCTAAGATACCTGAAGGGAACTCCAAGCCTTGGACTTTACTATCCAAAATGTTCAGGGTTTGACCTCAAAGGATATTTTGATTCTGATTATGCTGGGTGCAACATGGACAGAAAAAGTACCTCAGGGTCCTGTCAATTTCTTGGAGGCAAGCTGGTTTTTTGGAGTGCTAATAAGCAACAATCAGTGGCTATGTCTTTAGCTGAAGCTGAATATGTAGCAGCTGCAGGGTGTTGTGCCAATGTGCTATGGATGAAAAGTCAACTCAGTGACTACGACATCCATTACAAAATGGTACCCATCTTCTGTGATAAAACCAGTGCTATCGCAATCTCTAACAACCCTGTCCTTCACCAAAGAACCAAACACATTGATATCAGATATCATTTTATCAGGGACCACATCATGAAAGGAGACATAGAACTCCACTTCATCCCCACTGAATATCAACTTGCTGATATCTTCACTAAACCCTTGGATGAACCTACCTTCAGGAGACTGAAAGCTGAATTAGGAATGCTTGATATTGAAAGTAAGGAACCTGATAACCAATCCTGATCTCAGCATGCTCTCTCTGAAATGGTCCCTGATCCCTTAAAAAACCCCAAAATCTTCTCACTGAATGAGTAAAACTCATTCAGCGTCGCTGACATAGGATATAGAGGATTTAATGAGTAACTAAATGCACTAAGTATTTCAGTTACTTAATGTCCTAGGTTGGTAAACATACCAATTTAATATAGGAATATATGTCTCTATATCCTTCTGTCATCCATGTCATGGGTCCCTCACAACCTTACCTCATCCCACTTGGCATTTAAGGCCTCTTCTCACAACAAATATCCTTAGGATATTTTAACCCTGCAAGATGCACTTTTACTGTGCACTGCAACTGTTCCCTTGAAAACCGTGAGAAAACTGCGGGTAGTGGAGTGATCACATTAAATGAGGTAAATAAAACGTTTTCAATAAAAACTTTACAAGTCCTCACATGTGCAAAATCTACCCTCTCACCACTCTATAAATACCCTCTCAAAATACAAAAAACACACACAATTTGTTTTCTGCATCCAAACTCTGTCAAAATATTTTCTCAACCCGGAAACAATTGTGTGTTCTTCGATCTAAAACCAGTTTTTAAGCAAAATCTTCTCTGCAAACAACTTACAAAAATTTTATCACAAAATTTAAAAGAATCTTACTACTTTGATTGTTCTTGTCAAAACGTTATCAAAAAACCCTAAAATCTTTCAATGGAAATGGCAAGAACACAAAGTCTTCAGTTTGCACCTCAGTGGGTAGGCAGTCTTGAAAATGTTGAGTTTAAAACAAAAAATGTTATTGGCAACTTTGAATACCCACATGATGTCCCAGCCTATAAGGGAATCATGAAGTTTTTGCTAAGCTGCCCACTTAAAAAGGCCTTTGTTCAGTCCCCTTCAATATTGTACCAAAACCTCCTCAGGGAGTTTTGGGCAACTGCAGTGGCCTATGACCCGACACCCACAACTGATGAGACAGACCTCAGACCACTTAGGGAGTTTCTCATCAAATTCTCAATTTTAAATGGGGAACAAACAGTCACCCTGGACTATAAAACCTTTTGTACATCTACATGGCTTGACTATAATCCAGGAAAATATGTTGCTCACCCTGACCCTGTCACACCCCGCCAGAGGCGGAAATGCGAGGTGCAACAAAATCAATATACATCGCAAAGAGATATAGTACAATACCATAATTTAAATTTAAGGAAATATTGTAACATTACAATAAGGTTCTAGCCGACCTTGGCAATTGAAACATGAAGTTTGACATTTGAAAGATGATACTTTAATACATAACGACCAAGTTGACTTGTGACAACTCCTTTATTTAAATTCTTCATAAAGCATGTTAATCAACGATCACCTGAAATGCATGAGAAAACGGGTCAACTATGAAAATAGTTGGTGAGTACACAGGTTTTAGGTAGAATGAAAACCATTATTAGAAAATTTGTCTGGCGAATGTCCTGTCAACTCACTATGTTACAAATCCTGCCCATACAAGACTTGTAACATATAAGTTCACATACACTTCCATATTTCAAATAGTAAGTCTAGTAAACAATGCACATATGGTCACAATAATGCCTCGTATATAATAAAGTATGCGGCAAAACCCCTAAAATAAATAATATGCGTTTCGTAGACAGGGGAACGAGAGGTTGGCCGACCTCTAATACCGCTATTCATACTACCTATTGCTCCGCACAAGGGAGCCGTACGAACGGTACGTATAATTGGAGTGCGAACGACAATCCAATAGGGGACTAACAATGCGAATGTACGAACAGTACATCATAACAACTATTAAATACTATCAATTAATGACTGCTCTGAACATGGGAGACTTTAGGTCAAGGACGTACGGTCCATCAGGTTCAAACAAGTCATAAATTTATAATTAAGTCTAAGGGTTCAAAATATATCAAATAGTTCAAGGAAAACAATTTAAGTTTATATTCATGCATTTCACCCCAGATAAGTAAAACAGTAAAAAGGGGGCTGTGAATACTCACCTCAACAACGCAGTCTGAACAGGTGGAGTCAAAAGTGTGTGGCACCGACACGCGATCTAGATTAGTATGGCAATTTTAGTCCATAGTTCTAGTTTAAGACTCGGAAAATTTTAAATGAGTTTAAAAGTCTTTTTATGTTGTTGTTGCTTGTGTGGCAATGATTAATGCTTAATATAATTTTTTTTGTAGATTTTGGCTCTTGGAAGTGCATAAGTACATAATAAGAAAAATATCAATGACGAATGAATTTTCGGTTCGATGGCAACCGAAAGACGATGTATGGAAAATAATTACTCATAATATTAGACGTCAACTAATTTTAATCAAAAGTCATTAAAAATATATACATTTATATATGATTAATACTAATTAATGATAAAAGTATATAAAAATCGTACTCTAAGTGATGGTTTTATTAAAAGGGTTTATATTGAAATACTTTTATTAGCTATAAATGTAAGTTTTTGGAACATTTGGGCATGACCAGGATGTATAACCTTATTTGTTTGATGACTAATGTCGAAAGTTTTTATAATAATAGTTTTTATCAAGTTTCAATATCCGAGTTAATATTTGGAATCAAATGTTTACAAGTTTACATTTTTAATTATAAGTCGTTTATATTGTTCATTAACTCATATAAGCTTTTATGAAAATGAGTTCCATTCACATTTTTATATGTAAAACTCATTTTATAAGTAATGTTCCATTTATTATTAATGAATGATTGAAAATAATATAAAGTCTATATTCTCATTAGTTTGTTTTGTGGCTTAACTTTATAGTTTAAATCATATGAAATGTTAGGCTTCGAGGTATGTTGCGTTTTTAATAAACTGTAAGTATATATATATGTTTATGTATGACGGGTTATGTAGTTATAAACATGACGAGAAAGTCGTGCCATGCACGTGGAATAAGCCGGGACAAACTACTCTTTTGGGTTTTCCTTGTTGGGCAACGGCTCCAGGTTGATTTCTAAGCCCAACAAATATGATAAGTTTTAGAATTTCCATATCATCTTTGTTTTCTGCTTGAGTTGAGACGTCAGATGAAAAAATATATATATTCAATACTATAAGTTTTTAAACACAAAGTGACTAAAAAAAAGAATGTCTCTTTTCGACTCCTGTGGGATCCGAACATGGGTAAAAAGGGAAACAAAAATAATACCAAGTTTTCTTTTTACACAACACAGATTCTTATCCATTTCATATTATTATTACTATTATTTTGACAAGTTTCGAACTTATTCACTTATACATATAAAACAGAACGTCGATTACTTATAAAATTATTATTTTCGTTAGTGGCAAGCGGGGTTTGGTGGGCTTTGGGCCAGGACGTGGGCTGTTGCTTTTGGCCTGTTTTCCTAGAGTTTTCGGGCTTTTTACGACGTTATATGTATGATTATTCGTTTACTTTAGAAGAAGGTTTTCTCATTGTTTCTCTCTTTGCGTTATTTGAGTAGGTGAGACGGATTTCTTCATGCATGTTATCTTCTTTTGGTTGTGATTAGTTTCTGCATGTTCATTCTAGGTTGTTTGTTATCGGTTTTTTATTGCGAAGGTATTTGTCGTTTGTTGTTTTTTTATGTTTTTATCTGTTTGCGTTATTTGAGTAGGTGAGACGGATTTCTTCATGCATGTTATCTTTTTTTGGTTGCGACTGGTTGCTGCATGTTGATTTTAGATTCTTTGTTATGGGTTTTTTATTGTTAAGGTATGTAATGTTAGGTAGGATTTAATAGTACTTGGGTGATTTTAGGTTACAATGTTGTGTTGTGGTTAGAGTTGTAGGTATGAGAACTAAAGGTATTGCATGTAAGCGAGTTGGTGGTAATGATGGTTGTTCTCAAAATTAGAAGTGACTGATTCCGATAGAAATTTAGGTGGTGGCTCCTCTGAGTCGTTTAGTTTGGTTGGTGTGCATGGTTCTTTTAGTGATGTGGGTAGATCGCCATTGGATGGTAACCGTTTGGATGTTGTGCGTGTTGCGGCTGGGGAGGAGGAGGGTTTGAAAAGGAAGGTTGGTCGTTTGGTAGTTGGTGGTCCAGAAGAATGTGACCTTCCTAACAAAAGGGTTTGTACTTCAACTGTTGTTGCGTATGCGTTGGAAAGTGTTGGCCACCTTAGTGCACGTTTGTCAAGTGCGTGTTTCTTTTCTCAATTTTTGCGTATTTTTTGTTTAGATTGTTGGGTTGTGATGGTTATGAATGTAGTGTTTTCGTGTTTCTTATTGTAGGCGGCTCGACAATAGGAGTAGATGCAGAAAATGTGTTACTTACTCCAAACTTAGATGATCGTTCGCAGGGTATGGTTGCAGGTGTGCCGGGACGTTGTCACGAGGGTCATCAGAACCCCGGTGTGTTGTTAGATGTGCGGCATACCATGGGACATGGAACATCGGGTGGTACGTTTAAAAAGAGGAGGTTGCTGGTAGATGGTGGAAATGTTAGTGTTGGTGCATCTTCTCATGGTGAGGGTGTGAAACAGTTTTCTAACATGGTTGATGTAACATATTGGATTTCACAAACACATCCACAATCACAATAAGAGGCGTATAGTTTAGAGGTTTTAGAGAGAGAAAGTAGAATGTGAGCCTTTCTTGAGAGAGAAAGTAAACAAAAGAGAAAAGGTTAGATTAGAATGAAAGGTCCAACCCTCTACCGTGGGAGGTAGAGGGTATTTATAGTTACATACTAAACGTCCTCCTTCGGACTGTGGATCAGGCATACAGTGGGTAAAGACCCGTCCTTCCTCCATGGTGTTACACTAAACTAAACTACGCTACAAACTAACTAATTTACTACTAAATAACGTAACAAACTACAAGTCTACGAGCTAACTTATGCTAGACTATAATTGGGGTGACCGACACTTTAACATGGAATTTCCAATTCCTAACAATCTCCCCCTAAGGGAGGTCACCCCATGAAATACATTTTGCATCCTAGCATTCTATTATTGACTTTGTTCTTGAGCTCGTAGACTTCAATTCTTCAATTCCGCAATCTTTTTACTTTAGTAGCGATTCTTCAAAGTCCGCATATTTTTGTACTTTAAGTGAGGCCTTTAACTGATCCACATCTTTGATGATCTTCGAGCTTTCATTGAGATCATCAGCCACAGCAAATCTCTCTGGATCATCCATAGTTGTGTTGCCTTCATGTGATGTTGTGACTTTTGGACCGACATGCTCACACTTTTGAATCATGACATCTTTCCATCAGAGTAGCGAAAGCTTTACTGGTTCATGATATTTGCAGCAGCGTAGCAGAAGCATAGTATAAAAATATCAGAACCAGGTTATGTAGATATGCACCAGTCATGATTTCTTCAATTAAGTGTGGATTCTGTGAGCATGCGGCTTTGTATTGACTCCTCAATTCTGATCAGCTACAACCATCCAAATGTACCTGCAAACAACAGTTAGCGATAAAACACACGAAAGTGTCTTTGATCACTTTCGTTGAATTGAGGTACACGACCCACGGTTCCCCGTTGATCAGTACAAGTACTGCCTGTGATAAGGTACAATTCTGAAGAATCTCCTTGACAGGGTTTCGCAGCTGTTCTAGCTGTTCTCAAACCGGAACGTCTCAAAGAAGACAACACGAAGTGAGTGAACCAACGAATTGAGATTCACTGATTGATGAAAAATTGATTTGAAAACCAATCGCGTATTGCTTAGAAGAAAGAGTTTTCGCAATATGACGAAGGTTTTATGAGAAAGATCAATTTTCAATCAAAATACCTTTTGTATTTGAAAAGAGTACACATTCGATGTGCTAGAGAAAAGAAGAAATTTGCACAACGAACGGTTTTTCCAAAAGTATTTTTTCAATCAGAGATACTTTTTGAATTTGAAATATGAATACACATTCGACGTGCTAGAGAAAAGAAGGTTTGCACATCGAACAGTTTTTCCAAAAGTATTCGTCAATTCCAATCCTGGACCAAGGTTGATTCAAGAGTGAATCGCCCCATTGTTTCTATCCAGTTGTCACAAGCTTGATCTTTTGGAAAGATCTCACATGTCACCCACCAAGAGCTTGTTTGATGTTGGCTTTAGAAGGATTTCCATCTTCATCGTGAATACTTTACATATCACTCGGATGTTCTGGCAATACCACAAGGATAATGCGTAGGACTCTTAATATATTCTTACTTTCCACATTGTGTGAAACAGCAAGTCTTCATTATTTTAGTGTCCTAATGAGATATTGTGGATGATCTCTTGGCTCTAGACTCAATAGTGCACATTTGGTTCCTATGTCGGAGACTAGGGAGAGGGTCTCCTTCTTCAATATCAACAATCTCTAAGAGAAAGTCGATAAATTATGTAGGTTCCCCATAAGAATGAAACAAGTCCTTTTAAGAGGAACTTGAGTAGCTTGGCAAGTTTAGTGCAGTGCGTCACTGGGTCCATGACGTCTTGTCTTCAATACCAGTGTTACCTTGGTAACCACCAGTAGCATATGAATTGAACCCGGTTTCTGCCCTACGGTTGAATTATTTGAGGGCTATTTCTTTTCACCCTTTTTCACATTCAATTCTTTTTCATTCTTCAACCCCTTCAGTGCTTACCGAGACTTCATAACTAGAACCTTGTTGGATTTATTCTAGTACTAGCTCTGTCTCAGTCCGCACTCTTCCCATATTCTCATTTTTCTCCTTTTTTCATCATACCTAAGGACTTCTACACTATCTAGTGGATTGTCCCTGGGTAGATCCCTCCGGTTCTGGCTGGATCGTGGGAACTAATACCTAACCTCACCAACCTTATAACTCCATACATAAAGTAAAATGGTCGGTCTTTTGGTACAGTTCATTCTTCAGTGAAACCAATTGAAAAATCATTTGAAAATCAATCAGGTACTTGTGATATAATATGAAAACATTTTGTACCTTAATTGTTTTGATCATTTAGAAATGCTCCCCCTCAACATGTGCATAAGATTATGAAATTGTTTAGCACATGGAGGCAAGAGTTCTTTAGAAATAATTTCTTTGATCACAATTTCCTTAGAAAAATCCTTTTGATTTTCTTTGGTAAATTATCCCCCTCAATATGTGCATAGGATATTTGAAATCATTTTCTCACATAGAGGCAAGAGGTTTTTGAAGCACTTCCACGATTGTATTGCCATACAGAAAACCATTAGAAAATCAATCAAGGTACTTTATGTTGAAACATAGAAATCTTTGTACCTTGATAGTTTATTTTCTTTTGAAATGCTCCCCCTCAATATGTGCTTCGAGATTCGAAAGCGTTTAGCACATATGAGAGAGCAGTATGCACACTTGAATCAAAACGATCATCTTTTATCAAATTTCATTATTAAATCACAAATTCTCCCCCGATAATAAAAATATCAAACCCTTTGAGATTTTGGATCCCAAGTGATTTAATAAGGTTTAGAAAACATGGGAGAAAATGTGCCTTGTTTTAAATACTCATTTTGTTTTTGAATAAATGCTCCTCCTCAATCATGTGCATCATATATTGAAGTCGTTTGGCACATGGAGGCAGTAGTGCCTTTAAAGGGCTAAAACAGATTTGAGATTTAAATCACTATCTCTCCCCCGATTAAAAATTTCAAACCTTTTGAGATTTGTGATCCCAATTGATTTAAATCATTTAAAAAATTTTAGGGGAAAGACGTGGCAAGATTTGATTTTGAAAAATGACAGATAAGGACCATTTTAAGACATTAAAGATTGTTAGTGTCAGGTATGATTGTTTTAAGAGATCTTTAAGTAAAATAAAACAATTTCACAATGAAACAAGAACATCAAATATTTCATTTTGACAAATCTTGATTTTTAAAGAAAATCATACCATGACATAACATTAAATCTTTAGATCACCACATTTTAACGTACAAACGGACTTTTTGATGAAATATCGTTTGAAAATATTTAAATTGAAATCACTGAAGCTTTGACAAAATAAAGTCTGATTGATTTCAAAACTTTGAATCCGATTTATTTTCAAAACAATATTTTTCATTTTCAAAACAATATTTTTCAAAATTGTTTAAAAATGGAGTAATTCACTACTTGTCCTGCACAAAGATACGTTAGGTGGTTAAGCTGCTTTTGTTGTTGTTGTTGTAGGCTGGAAGAAAACCGTCTGCAGAAGCAGTGAGACCTCTAAAGTTGCATCTATCGTGCCAACTATCCATGGAGAGATCTGATTAAGCTCCGTTTATTCTTTTGTCGACCCAAGGTATAATTACCCTTTCCTTTCGGCATCCAATCATCTTCATTTGTGGGATCCGGATAGGGAACATTCTTTTATACCATGATATCTGCATATGTTAGTGGACACAAACAGATATATGGTGGTCGACATCACCCAAACAGCAATCGACCAATAAAAGTCAATCCAACATATTAATCAGTTCATATAAGGCATGGGATTTATGTGTTCATCAAACTCTAATCATCTAATCCTAACAATCATATCCTAAGCACCTAGTCCTTCAACGTAGGTTAACATCATTTTTCAGTTAAGCATATAGGATAATTAGATAAGTCCGTTAGATGATATAAATTTGAAAACATTCTCCCCTTCAATCAATGACTCATTTTCTGAAAAGTTTAAGAGCGCTGAAGTCATTGATTGAGTTTTGCAAATTTATGAAAATTATGATTCTGATTGATTTTCAAGCAACTCATTTTCCACCATTTAGTTAAAACAAATATTTTTCTGAAGAATTTTTGAAGAAAAATATTTGAGTAGGAACAGCAGTCCTTCGACATACTTTCCTCATTTAAGTTTTAGGATAAGTGCACGAATTTTTTTGAAAATTGGTTTAGCGCAGCACTTTCCATCCTTGAAGAGCGGGTTGCTATCTGAAATAATAGCAAACCATTGTTTAAGCACGGGTTACAGTCTGAAGTAACTGCGAGCCATATTTTGAGACATGATAAAAAAGAAATATTTACACCTCCTGCTCGAACTTCATCTAAAGTCCCGTGCCATTATTGAATGACATTTCTCAGACCGTAGATGTTATCGAAACCAGAAGACATGTCTTGAGAAAACATATTTTTAGTATTTTTCAATTTTCTGATTTTTATGGGCTTTTTGTTGATTTTATATTTTTCTATTTTGTTTTGTAGGTTTTATAATTTTGTATTTTGCTTTTTTGAAAAATATTTACAACGATAGAGAAATAGTTTAAGAAGATTATGATACGAGTACCGAGATAAGGATATCGTACAGCACTTTGTAGAAGATAGAAGTCATCATCTCTTAAACTTTTACCACCAAATCTTTCGAGGCTCATGAATCGTCGTCAGAACTTGAGCCTACAGAAAGTGAGACTTTGGTAGCTTCCCCCCAAATCGACAAACTAAGAATAAAGACCATTTCCCCAAGAGGTAGAAATGAATGAAAAATGGTCTCATTGAATGAAGCTCAGCACCTCGAAGAACACGAGAACACCAAAGTACCAAGTTGAAACATTGATCGTCTCAGTAGTTATCAAATCCGGAATAACTGATGAGGTCCGATCACATGAACCTGTTGTGCGTCCCCGATGTACACATTACTCTTTAAGATTGACCAGTTGTCTATTCAGGGGAACAATATATCAACATCTTCATTTTACTAAGTGCATTCCCGTTATCTTCCATATAACCAATCAGCCCATAATGTACACAAGTACCCAACCAGAGTAGAGACAACGACATCACAGTAACTGGTTGACTCACTGATCTTATCTGCGGATGTCAACTCCGAAATAACTGATTAAGCTCGATCATGTGAATATGTTGTGCGACCCTGATGTACACATATCTCTTCCCTGATGGTTGCGATCTCATTGGAATCATCATTACATTGTGTACATGAAGCACTAACCACAACGAATGTTGATCATCTAGTTTCTGAAGCTCATGCCCCGGTTCCTACTGACTCAACTGGTTCACCATCTAAGAAGTACTTCTCAGAATTCTCAAGAAACCTTATCTCCAGTTACTTCACAAGGCGTTGATAATGACTATCATGATATTGTAGTTGCACTATTGAATAATGATCCGCTCTTTGGTATTCCTTTGCCAAATCTTCACGGATTATTGTTCCTCTTATTGTGCACGCTATAAATCAACCACATGAACATTAAGGAAAATGACTACCTCATCCGCTCGAATACATTATTGGTGAATCTTCCAGATCAGTCTCTACATGTATACCTTTAGGAAGAATGAATTGATGTTGAGGAATCATTTGTTGCAGTTCATTCAGTGGGTCAATGTACATCCGATTGTATGTTGTTTTCACGTGTTGGGCATTTGACACAAGTTGATGACTTCAGAGTTAATCATTTATCACTTATCTGAGATTGAAGTTGACTTTTAACAAAGGCGTGTTCTTATTTGATAACTTAATCGGGCTTAAGCTTTTGAGTTGAAGACTTGGTTTATCTAGTTACCAGCAGTCGGGGTGGTTGGTTGAAGACCTGGTTAACTATCACTATTAGGAGTTACGTTGTTTTACTCAGTGTCACATGCAGATGACGATGTGGATAATCTCAAGAGGTGTTAATGTCTCATACTTTGTTTGAGTAGTGAGTACTTAGAGATTTGCTTAAAGCATAGATTCTCGACACCGTTCTTCCATCATTAAGTGCAAGCTTAAGATACAAATGCGAGGAATTCGACTTCAGTTTCAAGTTTGGTATATCGGGTTTTCTTCAACAGTGGTCACTTCAAATTGTCTACATATGGGTTGATAAAGATAGTCAGAGAGAGTTTCTGTAGCAGTTGATTCTCACAGGATTCATTTGGGCTATTCGAGTTCTTCTCACAAGATCTCAAGTTTATGGGTATATTATGTTTTGCTGATTCTGAGGTATCAAAACCAGCAAGGGGGAAGGAGACATATATATAAAAGCACAACGAGTACACATGATGAACTTAACACTTCTACCTGATTGAAGTTATCCCGGAAAGACAATGGTCATAACCGTAGAGAAACTCAGTGTTTATCTCGTAGCCTTTGGTGTATTATTCCAACTATTTGGGGGAAGGATATATTATTCCAACAATTTGGGGGAAGGATGTATTATTCCAACTATTTGGGGGAAATGGTCTCTGGAGACTTTTGGTATGTGTTACTTCAGCGTTCAGTTAGAAGAAATGTGAGAAGAATATGTGGTACGTGAGATGATATTGCTTATCGACATCTTTTATATGATTTATGATAAAGTGCTTCCGGTTAGTGCTTCATGTACACAATGTAATGATAGTCATTATCAACGCCTTGTGAAGTAACTGGAGATAAGGTTTCTTGAGAATTCTGAGAAGTACTTCTTAGATGGTGAACCAGTTGAGTCAGTAGGAACCGGAGCATGAGCTTCAGAAACTGGATGATCAACATTCGTTGGAGGTTGGAAGTACTCATCAAACATATCTTTGAGAAACAATGAATCCCAACCAATGAATCCCAGTTATCCTTAGTAAGTGAAGCATTAGGCGTTGAAGGAGAATCATATGACCATAATTCAAGCATCCATCAACATGTAGTATATGCACTCTTCTCCCCCTCAAAAATTGCATCCGAAGTTGCCATTTTTGATTTGAACAAGTGAATAAGAATATACACCAATGAACGTAGATCCATTTGAGGGTTGAAAGAGCGTGGAAAAACATGAAGCTTGTTGATGAAGAATGTCGATGAGAATGGTCATAAACATGGAGATTTCTCTTCTTTTGAAGATAAAGCACACTGAAGCGTACACCTTTCTTTTCTTTTGAGGAACGGGGCCTGAAGTGTTATTTGCAGACGCCATAATGATGAAGTGCGAGGCCTGAACTGATGTGAACAGACGTCATAGCCGAATGAATATCAAGATTGAGTTACTTGAACCCGTAGGTTATGAGATATCAATCCATTTGTAATCCATACTTTAAGCCAGTCCATGTAGTGAAGGATCGAAGTATCTGCAACTGAGTAAGGACTACCTGCACTAATATTACAAACTTGATTGCATATATTTTGGTTAGTGACATTAGTATCCAAACTCTTTGGGGTTTCACAGTCAACCTTGATTTTGTCATCGGTAAAGAGCTTTCCGGTAGGCATCCACCTAAGTCCAACATCCTTAAACATTTTACCAGAAGGAATCCACTTATGGCAAGGTCTAGGATTGGTGACATACTTATGCACAGTCGAATACTTGTTGGTATTCCTAGACTCCAAAGATTTAGTAGTTGGGATCCATCTAGGTGGAGTTTTAGGTTTGTTTTGGATCATAACATGTTGAACCTTATCCATGTTAGTAGTCTTAGTGGATTGTACCTTAGCATGTGAATAAGGAAAATGTTTCATATTCGGAAAAGACTCAGAATTTCTAGTTTTATTTTCTACATGCTTAGCATTCTTCTTCATATAACTACTCTTAGATGCAAGCCAACCCCTAGTCTTTTGAGTGTTCCTAGGTAATGGTTTACAACTACTAGCAATGCCTTGAAATCTCTTGGAATGCATCACCCTAGGTCTTGCACCTAAAATTCTGTCTTTTCGAATCTGTGCCTTTTTCCTAGCTTGTTCTAGATAATAGTTCTTCCACAAGTCATTTATGTCATATGAATTCTGGGTTTTAATGCTTGGTTTTGACACTGTTTTCGAACTAATCCTAGAGGTGCTGGGAATAGAAGTGGCTACTTGTTGAGGGTTAACGGAGCTAGAAGTCTTATTCTTAGGTAACTCAGGTGCAGTGACTGGTTTTGATAAAACTTGTTTCACATCAACTTGGGAGGCAAACCGTGTTTTTAAAAATTTTGTTCTTTCAGATTTAAATGCAGTAGGCTGCCTAACAACAGACCGGTCTCTATTGGAATGAGAAACTGGCTTCCCCAAGGTTGATGGTTTTGTAAACTTAGTGTTCACACTTTTCCCTACAGTTTTCCTAAGCTCATTTTTTAAGTCAACAATAGCGAAACTCTTTTTCTGAAGTTGATCTTTGAGTTCATCAATTTTTGCTATCAAAGAATTTGTTTGTTCCATTGACTTAGTTCTAGCTTCTTTGATAGAGTCACTTAGTTCTATGTGATGCTTTCTCAAAGACTCATTTTCCTTTAGTAATTTGGCCACACAAACTGCTAATTCATCATTTCTCATTTGAATATCATAAATAGCATTATCATCAGAATTACTTGTAACCAAAGTACTTTTCACATGCATACCAGAAATATGTTTCTTCAAATTGGTGATAGTTGAGTTTTTGGCTTGAAGTTGAGCTTTGTTAGGTCACTAGTTTTACAACACAAGCATCAATGAAAGAAATAGAGAAGATATAGAGGTCGGTTGAACAATAAACAAACATACACACACGTATGAGTAGCACGGTTAGGCGTAGAGTATGAGTGAAAGAGATAAATTGAACAACCAACCCTCAAGTGAGGGTTATACAAGAGTATTTATAGGAAGGGGAGCTAGGGCAACACTCCTACTCCCTTCCTTTCCTTAATGGACATGGGCCTAAGCTCATGGGCCTTCTACATAAGCTTAAGCTAATAACAAACATAAAGGCCATAATTAAGCTAACTATTACATGTGAATTACTAACACTTGATTTAGGTTTAGGAGTGATTCCAACAATCTCCCCCTAAGTGTTGGTGATGAATGATTATGAACGGTGAAGGCGTTGATGTAATAGTAGCTTTGACATCTTCTGACATTCTTCTTTCTTGTGAGAAGAATTGCCTTGATTCGAACAATCTCCCTAGTGTAGAGAAATTGTTTTCTTTAAACAGTTCTGCTTTGACGTCATAATAATCTTTGTTCTTTATAATGAAAGTGATAGTATGTTGTAGTCTGCCTCAAGTCTGCCTCAGGTCTGCTTCGTTGCTCCAGTGTCTCCACGTCATTCTTCAACATGCTCACACGCTCTTTGACGTTGGATTTCAGTACTGATGAAGTTCTTTAAGTCTTTAACTTTGTAGATTCTTTGGCTTGACGAAGAATCATTCTGACTTATGTGTTGCTTTGAGATAGAACTTTCATTAGTGATGATGTTGGCATGAGCATGTGAAGAATCTGCACGATCGTTCTGCTCTAGAGCTTCCATAAGAAGTAAACATGAAAACGGTTAGTAATAAGCGGATTCCGGCACTTACAAGTTTGAACTTCGAGAGTGTTAACACCATAGTGTGAAAACACAACTCTAATTCTTACAAAGGCCGTTCCTGAACTGGAGTCCCACAAGTGAGATAACGCAATGTACCGAAGTACACCTACAGTTCAGATGAGTTGCTGAGGTACACCGAAGCATCACCTCACGACTGTAGACCGTTTGAGACACACTAAGCGTGATCCACGGGGAGTTACCGAAGTGACCTGCTGTCAGGGCTGTTTGATGTTGACCCTGGCAGGAGTTTCCATTCAATCACTGAGGATCACATTTGTGAACCTCTCATAAATGTTCTCGACAGATTGCTAAGATCTGTGAAGGACTCGATAACGTACCACTGATGTTATTGTTGTTGAACACCAAGTGATGAAATGTCAAGTGTACCTAAGAGATCTTTTGATGAATCTCGTGGCTCTAGACTCAATAGTGCATTTTGGTTTTCCTGAGTGGAGACTAGGGAGAGGGTCTCCTTCTTCAATATCAGCAATCTCTAAGAGAAAGCCGATAGATTATTTAGGGTTCCCTATGAGAGTGAAACAAGCTTCTGTTGAGAGAAACTTGAGTGGCTAAGAAGGTTTAGTGCATGCGTCACTGGGTCCATGACGACTTTTAATCTTCAATACCGGTGTCACTAAGTGACAACTAGTAGCATATGAATTGAACCCGGTGTCTGCCCTAAGTTGAATAATTTGGAGGGCTATTTCTTTTCACCCTTTTCTTTGCATTTCTTTTTAATTCTTCAACTCCTTCTTTCTCCGATTCTCATTTTCTCCTTTTTATAATCGTACCTAAGGACTTCTAAGTACTAACTATTTGTGATGTCCTTGGGTAGATCCCTCCGGCTCTGGCGGATCATAGGACGGTTATTCCTAACCTTAGTCACCTTATAACTCCATGACTAACCTATGTTGCCATAAAACCAATTTTCAAGAAAATCTCTCACAGCGGTTATGATTGTAAAACATTTTGTACCACTGTAAGAGTTTGATCTTTTGCAGAAATACTCCCCCTCCACATGTGCTTAAGAGTTTTTTTACGGAAATCTGCACAGTGAGGAAAGAGCGCGCACTTTATGAATTGATCAACTCAAGATAGACAATCCCCCGCGAGACACGGTTACGTTGCATAGTTAAAGAGTTACGTTGTCAGCTTTTAGGTGACAACTAGCTCTAATAACTACCTTGAAGGTGTAGACAAACCTCGAAAGGTTGTCAAACCCGTCAGAGTTCATGTCTACCAAGAGTTTCTCGAATGGAACATTCTATTCGGAGAAGTCCTTTGCGAGACACGTTTACATCACTAGCGAACTAGCTTGAAATTATTACCCGTCCCGAACAAGTCTTTTCGAGTTACTAACAGTTAAGTATCGTCAATTCGTTGGTTAAGTCTATAGCACAAAGATTCATTTGCACTTACACAACATATTTCTTATCACATAATTTTCTTCCCCTCAAAAATAGCATATAAAATGTTATTTTTGAAAAGTTGAGAATAAATATGACCATTTCGAGTGTTGCGGGAAGATGACCACTGTGAACAATTTGTGAACAAAGTTTTAATTCAAATACTTCCCCTCAACAAGTGATATAAACGGTTGAGGTTTTAAAAATCATAAGGGGAAGTACTTGTTCTTTTGAGCAAAACCTTTAAAAGTGAAAGGTTTGATAGGTTTTACTCAAAAGTAAGAAGCTTTTGCTCCTTCTATAAGGATTGTGGCACTGAAGCGTACCACAGGGTCCTTTCTTTACAAGAACGGGTTGTACACTGAAATGTGTGCACAAGCCATATTCATAAATAATCACACATCCAAAATATTATGAAATAGAAGCAGTTCAAGGGGTACCAGGAAGTCCATCAATGTTTCCAGGAATGTGAACTGGGCGTTGATAGCCGGCAAGAGCAATCCTGGGACGACCACCTACAAAGCTCTCCAGAGTTCTGAACTGGTCCCGTCGATACAACCTTTCATCAATCTTTCTGATGATCCTTCTCACATCCCGTCTTTCCTTGGAATTCCATCGCTTTTGTGACCCAATACCTTCATGAATATCCTTCAACCTATAAGCCAATCCGTCCCTAACCTTTTTTAATGTGTGATCCCCAAACTTGTGAAGATCTCTACACGCCATCAAGCAGTTGCGATGTGTTTCACTAATGTAAACCACTCAGAATGGTTGGCTGATGAGTGTGTGTTGTGAAAGCTGGTTAATGTCGGGAAGGTCTAGCTGAGGTGGAGTGAAGTTGACACGGGTCTGATATGATTCAACTGCAAGCTGGAGATCTTCTACACGTTCTTTGATGACTATGCTTCTGATGAAGATAAGCAAGGACTTGATGAATTCACGTTGTACTTCAGTTGAAAATTGTCTCATGCGACCCTGTATTTTGGCAAGGTACATGTCTTCAATGTCGTTGATAGACAAATTCTCAAAGTCCGATTCAGAGAATGCATAATCCCTTTCGTCTTGCCTTTTGACCATGATATTTTTGAGGAAAGTGTAGTCCCATTTAGATGAAATATCACCATGTTGAATGGCCACGATTGCTTTAGTACTGAACACTTCATGTTGAGACTTCTGAACCTGGCAGCTTCTGTAGTAGATTCGTCGGCGTTCTGGCCAATGGTGAATCCCATACAATGCATCACGGTCATATACTTCCACATTGTTGGAGAACATGTGGTTAGCCCTTTCCTCGATGGCTATGCAGTTAGAGTATATGGCTGCCGGGAATGGAAGTGTCAGAGATGTAGCGTATTTCCTTGAACCATCGCCACCGTGTAGAAGAAATTCCAAGTCTTTGTTGAAGAAATATCGGAATGGAATCCTAGGCTGATCTGGTTGGCCAATTGTTGGTAGAGGTTTTGACCAGTCGATGTAATATGGAGGGTTGTCCCGTTTGGTGAAGTCGATGTTTGCTTCTGGGTTGAGCCAATCCATGTTGTTAGACATAGCGCGTGCTATATTATCAAGGTGATACTCAACTTCAATAGCACTTTCTGAACTGTCTTTTAGAAGTTGAAATGCTTCATTCTTGATTTGCTTCAACTCGGATTTCGTCATCTTCTTCACACGGAATTTTTCTTGCAGTAATTTCGCATGCTCCAATGTACTACATTCTGGAACCTCTTGACCTTCAGCTGGGTAGGGAGTGGAATCAACAAGCTTCGAGAACCATTCAAATTCAGTATCATCCTCGTCTAGCCATGATAAGACGTCAGTTATAGGCGCCTTCTTCTTCTTCTTCTTTGGCCTATAGGAGGATTCTGGTTTCTTGGCTGTGTCAGGAGAGATGGGTTATTTTTGGGGCTCATGGAATTACTCTTCGTCACCACCCGTATACTCAAAGTGATCACCGATTTTCTGAGTCTGGGGTGGTAACTCAGAAGAATCCTGAGGTTTTTCAGTAGAAGAGCGAGGAGGAGACCTTTGTTGAGCTAGAGTCCGTTGGGGTGGAGGTTGCATAGAAGATGATTCACCAGACTTCTTCGGGCGTTTGGGCTCGTTATCCTTATCCTTATCTTTTTCTTCGTCGTCTCTTGGACGTTTAAGCCTTTCAGCTTCTTCTCTGAATGATGATCTGAGTTGGTATTCCAGCAATGCTTCAAACAATTTACCTTCGTGGGAGGCAAATGTTGCAGAGCGTTTTGACATTTGAGCTACCAGCCGGTTCACCAATTCATCATCTGAGAAGATTGTGGGTTCAACTGGATTGATGTTTACATTCATTGGAGTTGATTTCATGGTTTGCTTGGCCAAATGCAAAAGATTCGGATAAAGTTGTATGGTGTACATCTCCTTTGTCAATTTAGGAACTACGTCAAGAAGGAACTTGTGAGTGTATCCTTTGATCATCTCGTCCATTTTCCCTTGAAGATCATCTTTCATGAGCTTCTGGACATATTCCCTTTCAACTTGCATCTTGTCGTTCTCATCATGAAGATACTGAATATGATCAGCGAAGAAATTCATCTTCTTGTAGAGCACGTCTTTCTTTCTGACCTGTTTGACAGCTTTAACGATTCGTGTCTTAGCATGAGAGATCCAAGATGCAGTTGGCTTCTTCACTGATTTGGATGTTGATTTGGTTGATCCTTTTGATGGTGGTGGTGAGGAATGAGAAGATGAATCCGATGATGATGAGATGTGAGGAGACTCCGGGTCCTTCGGTGGTTCAGAAGTTTTCTCCTTTGAACGTGTAGGACTATCCAGAAGAAACTTATCATAATCAACATATTTATCTTTCTCGGACTTTTCAGTTTCTGGTTCTTCAATGTCATACTCAGTAGAATCTTCCACGCGCTTTTGTTGTTGCTCCAAAGTGGTGGCACCAGTTCCCTTATCGGGTCGATTAACCGCATCAGGATCTGGTGTAGGTTGAACATCACCACTTGACCCTCCGGGGCCACCCATTTGATCTTTAGCAAATTCCTTCGCAATGTGTTGGAGTCTAACAAATTTGAACTTCTTCCTGTAATCAGTTTCTAGTGGCTCTTCTTCTGAGCTTTCCTCTTCGTGCTCAATCACTGGAGTCTTCCCTTTGCTTATATCTGCTGGTGGACTGGGAGGTTTTGCTACTGAAGGAGGTGCTTCGGTTGCAGATTCGGAGTAGAAGACCTCTTCGTCTGATTGTGTATCTTCAGAGCTTTCGTCCACTAACTTTCTTTGTGGTTCAAGCTTTGGAATGGGAATAGGAACAGCTTCCTTAGAAGGAACTTTCATTTTGCGTGGAGGATTCCTCTTGGGGAACTTCCTCTGACTCTCAGTGCTTGCAGCACTTCCTGCACTTCCTCTTCTGGTTTTTCTTGTAGGCGTAGCAGAAGATTTTTCATCAAGAAAGCCAAGTTTGTTTTCTTTCACAGCTGCCATATATCTTTTATAAGAGTAAAGCTATTTGAGTTCATCAGAGAGGAGGAGATTCGGCAACACATCACCTTGTTTCTTGGTAGTTGACTCCTTAAATCTGACTGTTAGAGTGGGTTCGGACAACACGTCAAGATTGTCGGGGTCATTGATTCTTTTGGGGATATCTGGGTTGTATCCAAGTGCTCTTTGGATCAATAGTTTTGTGTATCTGATATAAGGAATCTTTGAGCCAAGCTTTTTGAGGAATGTCATCATGTCATCCCATATCAGAGCTTCAACTTCGATGTGTTTCATGTTGATCAGAGCCCAAAAGATTTGCAGTTCTATGAGCTTGGGGTGCTCATAGCCGCTGTCACGACCAGAAATAGATTTTGTGATGATGATGTAAAGGGTTCTCCAAGGTTGAGGAATGTTCTTAAGATCCACGTGAGAATGCTTATTAACAACCCCTGAAGCTTCGTCATACCCAATATCAATCAAGAATTGCAGAACTGTCTCTTCAGTAGGTGTGGCATTGAATTCGGTTGGCTCGATGTCAGGAATGAGAAGAACAGCCCTTAAGTCTGCATGTGTGATGGTAACTTGTTTGTGATTGAGTGTTACTGTTACCGCACTTTGACCTTTGACCCTCTGCATTGTATTCCAGAATTGATGTATGTAGATCTCCGGAACAGTGGCAGAGTTAGTGAGCATATTCTGATAGGGATGGTTCTTCAGAATATCCACTGCACTGAGACACGAAGATTCCGAGCAGGTGAGAGTTTCAAAGTCAACTCTGAGATTGTTCTTTCCAATCTTCATTGGATAGCCATGCGGGAAGATATCAGCAATGGTGAGAACGTTTGGTGCATCCACATTCATTTGAGCTTCCATGTTGTGATCTGAAACACATTTAGCCAAAAGAACCAACATATCGAAAGACATAATGTTAGTCAATAGAAGGTTTTATTGTCTACCTATTGAATGAGATATGTTAATGATTGTTACGAGTCCAAAGTCACTTGTTTGTTCAATAGTCCAATGACGTCGAGAAAAGTTTCGTGAGTTAGTTAACTTTAAGTTTTAAAGTTTATGTTATCACTTATTTTCCACAACATATTAAACGTTTAAGCTTATTAGTGACGTTTATTGGTTTCGTGACGTTATGATTTATTTATTTACAAGTTTGCACGCGTAACAATTCACAATGAAGGTTTGATCAAGGCTTAGGCGTAGAAATGGTAGCTTATGCGTAAACAGGAGAGATATACGCGTAGACGCAAGCTTATGCGTAGGATCCTTACTTACGCGTAAGAAATATTACGCGTAGGAAAAGGGAACCTTATGCGTAAAGCTTACGCGTAGGCGTATATGAAACCTTACGCGTAAGGCTTACTCGTAAGAGTAGAACTTATGCGTAGAGGTCACTGTTTACGCATATCCTTCACAGGATACGCGTAGTCCCTTTGTAGAACCTTACGCGTAAATGCTACGCGTAAGATTTCTCTTACGCATAACCTTCTACGCGTAAGGTGATCCTTATGCGTAGATTGCTAATGACCTTGATTCTGAATTTTACGTGTAGCAGACCTGAAATGAAGTTATCGTAGCAACAATGTTAACACATACATCCATTCTAAAACAGATCATGGTATGAAAACACATAAAACAGTTTACGCGTAAGATTACTTACGCGTAGTCTTAAACCCTAGTTTCAAGAAATACGCTTAAGAAATCTAGCCATGGAAATTGCACCATACTTATTCTGGGAAGTCTTGGAAGCCTATAAAGTTGTCTTATGCAAGTTTTAACATCAAACAAGTTATGAATCAAAAATGCCCAAATCGTATGAACAAGAACCCTAAATTTCAATTCTGTCATTTTGTGTGTTTCTGGGCAAGTTCTAGCTATGGATAGGTTCAATTCAACATAAAAGCAACCTCATACAACAATCTTTTTAACCAGAAAAATTCTCATTTGTAAACACCCAAACTTCACGCATAAACCCTAATTCCCAAAATCAATTAATTCATGTATCTGGATGTGTTTAAGTGATGAAAATGTGATCATAGATGTTAAGAAAACGTTTTGACACAATCATTTCAACCACAAACACACAAACTTGATTGTGTGTTCATACGCTTATGCGTAGAACACAAAAATCATTGTAACTCAAGTTTTAACCGTTGGATTTATGAAAAATTCAAAACCATTGTTTAAAAACTTGTTACTAACACAGAAACACTTGCAAAATGATGATCAGAAACACGGATTTGAAGATGAATTCTTATGCGTGGGATTGGGTTGGTGATGATAATAAATGATATGAATTAAATGAGGTTGGTGGAGTATTTTATTAAAAATAAGTTTAAGCTTTTGACACTTTCAGTCCCTCCACCTTTTCCATTTTCATTCAAAGCCTTTTAACTTCCATTTTGGTTACCAAACGAAGAATATTTGGAAATAACTTTGACGACACTCCCCTTTGACTTAAGAAATAATGAAAGGTTATAAATTTTAGTCCGAGGAGTGTCAGAAAACCAGAAGTGTGACCACCATTATTTAAAGAAACAACCAGGATAAGGTAACATGCAAGTACACGGTTATTTTGAAACAGTTAAGTATAAATTTTCTCCCCCTCAACACTTGATCGGAAAAATACTGAATTTTGAAAGATTAGAGTGTTGACGGAAGAAATGTACTTGCCATGTTGAAAGAAAAAATAGATAGAAGAATATTTTTGTTGTTTTATCAGGTTTTATATTTTTGTATTTTGTTTTTGAAAAATATTTACAAAAGAGATTTTGGTGTTTGACTGGTTGTTAAGACTGTTTTAAGAGTTCATCCAATTCCTCTTGAGTCAAACACCGCATACCAATCTGGTGGACCAACTCATTAAACCTAGCGGGAGGCAAGGCTTTGGTGAGTAGTTCTGCCAATTGGTATTCTGTACCCACGAAGTATAATTCAACTGTACCCTGTTCCACGTGGTCCTTGATGAAATGATAACGAAGATCGATGTGCTTTGATTTCGAATGCTGAACTGAGTTGCACAAGATCGCAATAGCACTCCGATTGTCGCAGTACATCAGGATTCTGTTAAATACGTAACCATAGTCTTTGAGTTGTGTTCTCATCCAGATGACTTGAGCACAACACGCCGACATGGCTACATATTCTGCTTCGGTTGATGACAGCGATGTACAATCCTGCTTCTTTGATTGCCAAGACATCAGTTTATCACTAAGAAATTGTAGTGCTCCTGAAGTACTTTTCCGTGAATCCAAACATCCTGCGTGATCAACATCTGAAAAAGAGATTAGTTCAAAACCATAATCCTTCGGATACCAGATCCCCAAGTTAATGGTTCCCTTGATGTATCGGAGGATACTTTTAGCCTCAGAGAGGTGGGTTTCAGTTGGTCGCGACTGATAACGGGAGCATAGATAAACGGCAAAGAAAATATCAGGTCTGCTAGCTGTTAGATACATGAGAGACCCAATGATACTACGGTATTTTGTAGGGTCGACAAGTTTCTCATGTAAATCAGCGTCTAGCTTCTTGGTATGAGTCATGGGTGTGGCATAAGTGTCACAGGTTTTCATTCCAAATTTGTTTAACAATTCAAGGGCATATTTGGACTGACTCAAGAAAATACCACGGGGTGATTGATGAACTTGCAGTCCTAGAAAGAATGTAAGTTCACCCATCATGGACATTTCAAAATTTTTCTTCATTAGTTTTGCAAAAGCGATTGAGTAATTTTTATGTCTAGACCCAAAAATGATGTCATCTACGTAAATTTGAACAATTAAGATATGTGCCCCGTGATATTGTATAAAAAGAGTAGGGTCGACCGAACCTTTGGTGAAATTATTGGCAATGAGGAAAGATGATAACTTATCGTACCATGCCCGAGGAGCTTGTTTGAGACCATACAGAGCTTTGTTCAGTTTGTAGACATGGTTCAGGAACTCGGGATCAACGAATCCTTCTGGTTGGCTGACATAAACCGTTTCTTTCAGTTGTCCGTTGAGAAACGCAGTTTTGACATCCATCTGAAAGACCGTCATATTCATATGAGCCGCGAACGCGAGAAATATCCGAACAGCCTCAAGACGAGCAACCGGAGCAAATGATTCTTCAAAGTCAATACCCTCCTCCTGTCGATAACCCTTAGCCACCAGACGTGACTTGTTTCGGATTACGTTCCCTTCAGCATCCAATTTGTTCTTCCAAATCCATTTAAGATCAATGACGTAGACCCCTGTTGGTCTTTCAACTAGTTCCCATACTTCAAGACGTTTGAATTGGTTGAGTTCTTCCTGCATGGATTCTATCCAGTTGTCTTTTGTCATTGTGTCTTTAATGTTTTTAGGCTCAGATTGGCAGACAGTGAGTGCATAAATGCAATGTTCACCATCTGTGTGAAGACGTTTTCTCGTAACGACTGGTTGATTCGGGTTGCCAATAATATTTGCCAGAGGATGGTCTTTTGTCCATCGATGTGTAGAGGGTTGATGTTGGTATACATTGTGCAGATTCTGAGGATTCAAATGGTTTGTTGATGATTCCGCGACATCAGGTGCAGCAGTGTCATTAGCAAACGGGTTAAAGAACGCATTTGGATCAAAATCTGCAGGTGGGGGTACTTCATTAAGAACATCATCAGCCGGTTCATCATTGTTGGAAGCGGTTTGTTCAACTGTTGTGGTGGAGTCAACTGGTGGTGCTTCTTCAACAGTAGTTGTTGTAGCAGGTGTATCAGGTATAAGAGTAGTATCAGGTTGAGCAGCGGAAACAGCGGATACACCTGGAGCACTGATACCGCTACACGCGTCGTTCGGGGTCAAGGAAACTTCCTTTTCTTCGAGCAAGTTTTATAACACCCTAGGCAGTGAACCTAATCGTTGTAGTGTAGTAATTAGGGTAAGCCACGGGTATTGATATCGTTCTCTAGGGGAATAGGAATGCTAGTGAGAAGTTACTACGCTAAGGTTGAGGTTGAGGAAGATTATTTTTTTATCTTTTTATGTTTTTTAGAAAATGAAAAGGTACGAATCTCGGGTATTGGATTTGGGGGGTTGGTATTGCTACCGATTACTCTACTATTATCTAATTATCTAAGCTAAGGTTGTGATAGTCTATGTCTAATTGATTTGTACTCGTATGATAGTTTAAAGATGTGTTTACTTAGGTTTTACTACTCCTTAATTATCTCCTATTGATGGTTGATTTGTCACGTCCTTATTCCTAGTTGCGTTGTGATTCTAAGGCTATAGGGCGTGCTTGTTTCCCTAACTCTTTGAATTTACCAAAGGGTCTTGTTTACAAATCCTCTAGTGATTTATAGACGCCTACTCTACGGTTGTCCTTGAATACTTTATCCTACAATTACCTAGATAATTATATTCTAAAGTTCACAAAGAAAAGTCAAGCATTAAGTACACAACGAATAATCTAGCGCACTCTAGATCATTAGTCAACTAAGATAAGTATCAACCAATCAATATTCAATAATTAAGTTTCATATTCCCTAAGCAAACACACAAATAAATTAGCCGGACATGGAGAACATGCAAGCATACACACAAATAATCAAAGACATAATTAAATTAATGAAGTAAATACTTATCTTGATGTATAATAGGGTTTAGAACCCTAAAATACTGCACAAGAAAGCCTTGGTTCGGTTTTAGGTTTTTACTCCAAAAGACTACACACAAAACTGAAAAATTCGGATTCTATATATAAGATTACATCTGCGACGGTGTCACCTTATGTTTTGTGACGCCGTCGTGTCGCCGTCATTAGGGTTTTGTCTTGGCCACGTAAACCTTGCGACAGCGTCACCTTATGACTGTGACGCCGTCCCCTTCAGCTCTGACGCCGTCTTGGCTGCATCTAGGCCGTCTGAGTAACGACGGCCTACTCCTTTAGAACCTGACGTCGTCCCTTGAAAACATGCAATTTCGCCTCTGAGCCGTCGCAAAATGCCTTCCCGACGGCGTCGCAGATATGCAGTGACGCCGTCGCCTTATGTTTCAGCAGCTTTGAGTGTCTCGATTCTGACTTTGGCCATTTTCTTCGTATATTCGCGCCTTTTCGTCCAAATAAGCATCATTCCAGCATTTTGCCTTCAAGAGACCTAAAAAGTGAAAAGGAACAATATTAAGCAATAACAGATACAGAAGTGATCGAATAAGGGCTTAAATGACCCCTTAAAAAGGTACCTTTTAAAACCTTATCAAATATCCCTACACTTGGTATTTGCTTGTCCTCAAGCAAATGTGCTTTTAGCCAATTAATTTATAAGTTAGGGGTCATGAAGCATCCATTCAAAACGGTCCACAACACATATAAGCCCCGCAAAAGTCATAACAAGCACGGAAATTACATACTAGCACCTCACATGGGGTGTTTGGATACTCACATCTCTCTCGGGTGTATATATGAAATATAACAAATCGGAAATGGAAGATAAACACTCATTAACCGGTCCTAGTACATAGATTACCATAGGCTTGAGAATAGATCAAACCTCCGTCGCTTTGGCGTAAGCACCTAGGAAAGACTATCAAAGAGGTCTTTTAAAGGGTTGTAATGTTAGGCTTACGGTAGGGAAATGAAGGGTTTGGTGGGATAGGCTATTTAGTGGTGGATAGTCAAAAATCTCTATGTTGCAAGTATACGAAGAATGGCGTTGCTAAGCCAAGACTCGACACTCTAAAACTCTAGGCAACGAAAATAAACAAACATAATTTAAAAGATAGATGTAGGATGGTAGGCCGTATGTTTTTTTTTTTTTTTTTTTTTTTTTTTTTTTTTTTTTTTTTCATACACTTTTACTCTACCATCCTCTACGGTACATCAAAATGATAGGGATTTATAGACACATCCCTACACTTGAGTTTTTATTACTCTAACACTAATTTGACCCGAATTGAAAAGATCGAAACACTTGGAGTACATTATTATGCAAACAAAGGGAATTTGAGTTTAACGTTCTCTTCCCTATATTTCATAAACTTTAACTTTTCCCATGAATCCCAATCATCCCAAAACTGTATACAAAGGATATGACTCAACTTAGCAACTCATGCAAGCAACCAGATAATTGAACTAAGGGTTTTAGGTGATAACATAAATTTGCACTAAAAGTGAGTGCAATAAAGGGTAGGCTAAGGCGATTTGGGTGTATATTTGGGGGTGGGGTGTAAACAATGCTCTTCATTGATATTCCGGAAAAACCGAAACATCACGAGAACCGCGAAAAGGATAGGCTCTGAGGGGTTAACTAGGGGTATCGTGTACTAAAGATGAGTACAACGCAAAGGGTGTGGGGGAATTACTCAACCGATATGGAAGAAGTAATTATATTACAGGTATTAAACAAGGGTTTATCCTAATGCCTCTTATCATTTAGTTATTCCTAACTACACAAGTGTAGTCTCACTAGCGATCTCGGAATGCATCACAAAACAAGTTCTAGAATCTAATATACTACCGGTTCACACTCTAAGCATTAAAGATGAATGCTTTAATTCCTACTAATCTAAGGGCGATCCTCACATTTTGGGTGGAATTTAGGTGGTAAAGGGTTTTTGTGCTAGTCATGCAACTTCCTATCCATGAGACGCTTTTGTTAAGACTAATGGCCCACTCTTATACGTCATGAAAAAATTTTAAATTTGGCTAAAATTACCCTAACCTACATTTTCTCATGGTTTATTACACAAATACACTTGGACAAAGCAAACAGTCAAGGATAAGCATAGTTTCAAAGTTCCCGTTTATTTTCCCTCCCTACACTTAAACTGAACATTGTCCCCAATGTTCCCCGAAAGTATCAAAGTTATGATAATAGAAGGTAAAAAACGAAAGAAACTAATACTCCCCTGATTAGCTCGGTAGGATCCGTGAAAAGTGGTGGTTAAATCTTTTCCAAGAAGAGTTTTTGCGTGAAAGGCTCCTTCCAAACTTGTGTAACTTCTTCTTGACAAACTGAACCTGCACACTAGAAGAAAACAAACGAAACCTTCGCGTAAAATCGGCGGTAATAATATACATAAGACTCGATTTAAACTAGGATATAATGCTTGTGGAATGGATGTTTACAGAATTTGTTTTGAAAGTTAAGATCTGGAAAATTCCAAAATTTTACAAGTAGCTCAGAAAACGAGAAAAAGTAAGCTGATGTTTTTATTCCTTCCTGACGCCGTCAGGTTGCAATCCTGACGCCGTCAGGTTGCAATCCTGACGCCGTCAGGTTATCCTGACAAAAACTGGTCTGCGATTTTCTGGAAAAAATTCTGGAAAATTTGCATATTTAGAATCTGGAAAAACTTCTGCAAGAACATCCATTATGACTCGATACAAGCATTTGACTCGAACAAACAAACATATATATCTTTTAGTTAATTGTTATTCTCATGTTCACGTTTCTTATGAAAACGTGTGTAATCCTCCCTACACTTATCCTTTATGTAAAATACCTTTATATGTAATTAAGACGAGGTTAAAAACAAAATAAAGCATTTTTACAAATTCAAACATGAGGACAAACAATTAATAAAAGATATATGACACTAACAAGCAAACAATTAAGCATGGGTTGCCTCCCACGAAGCGCTTTTCTTTATTTAAGAGTCTTGTAGCTAGACTCGTAGTCCTACCCCTACGTTTTTGCATCACCGCCCTCTTGACGGTCTCTATCGGGGGGTTCCATGTTGTAGAAGTGTCCCATGATACTCCTTTCTAAGAGTTCACCCTCTCCCCACTCGGTCCTATATTTCGGTCCTAAATTCAAACAATCTTTATAGAACCCGAAAAGCTTAGCCATAACATAATCTACTCCCTTTTCCCTATCCTCATCATTCCTGTAATAGACCGACAGTTTAAGTTCCTTTTCATCATTGGAGAGTGATGAAAACTTCTCAATCTTAAACGGCATTTGGTAGGCTACGTCGTCGGTCTCATCCTTGAATCGCACTACTCCTAACGATGGGTCATAGGTCATCCCGGTGCTTTCTACGAAAGGTTTTCCTAGAATAACGTGGGACAAGCTAGGGTCTATGGCCGTGCTAATATCTTCCACAATTATGAAGTCCGTAGGGAATGTGAAACTACCTACATAGACGGGCAATCCCTTAACTCTACCAAGAAAATTACACTTATCACTAGGATTATCGAGGTCTTGCCTAGTTGGGATAGGCTTCTTCATTATCCAATTGTAATAGGTGCTAGTCATTATGTTAATTGGGGATTTACGATCAATGTAAGCCTTTGCCATAAAAAGTTGTCCTATGCAACATGGTATGTTAAGATTCCAAGGGTTCCCAAACTTGATTCTAGGGCTTTTCCTAACATACATGTGACGGAGGTCACGCACTAAGTGAGGGTGGCGGGATAATTCTTCTTCCGTAGGAAATTTGTTGAAATAGTCATTGTCTACTTCATCTTCTTCCTCGGGTGTTTCATCATCAACAAATGTTTGGTCTTCTTCGTCATCGGTTTCATCCGGTTCCACTAAGGCGATGGCATTGACGAATTGAACGTGCTTAATAAGCTTGCTTGGATCCTTAATTTCTACACCTGGAGGCTCGGGAGTCGAGATAGCACTAACCTTCCTATCACTATTTATGGCTTTCAACAGGTTGTCTATCTTCCTATCCATCTCGGCTTGTTGATGGTTAAAGTGGTCCGAGAGCTTAGCCATTTGGGTTTCTTGGGACGCAACTATGTTTTGCAACATCCCTTCAATACTCTGTTGGTTAGGACCGTTAGGTGGGGGCCACGAGAAATCATTGGAGGTGAATTCTTTGGTTTGTCCCCAGTAAAAGTCGGGCTTGTTTTTCCATGCCTCCTGGGTTTCATTGAAATTCCTAGGTCCGGGCGTTGTAGGGAATCTTCCTCCCGTTCCATTATTACGCGAGGATGCGTATTCAACGGAAGCATGTTCGGGGGATAGGGTGCTAGTGCGCGTGTTATGAGGATCACAAAACGGCTCGCACGAAGAGGAAACTTTGTTTATATGGCGCGAGGACTTAGGATTCTCGTAGGAACTCATGAGGAATTTGACTTGATCTTCAAGTTCGATCATCCTACGGTCGGGAAGAGGCAAGGAGATTGCCTTGACGGTTTTGGGAAGTTCACGGGGGTCATCCCAACTTTCGTTGTCATAGAGGGCAAGGTCCTCTATTATTTCCCATGATTCTTCCGCGGTGAGATCACTAAGTTTTCCACCGGCCGCTTGGTCAATGGATCGCTTAGTGGGAAAGTTGACATGATCATAAAAGATTTGGACTTGGAGCCAAAGATCAATGCCGTGATGAGGGACTTTATGAAGTAAGTCCTTGAATCGGGTCCATGCTTCGTAGAGAGATTCACCTTGACGTTGTTGGAACATCAAGATGTCATTCCTAAGCTTAGTGGTTCTCCCCGGTGGGAAAAATTGAGCAAGGAAGCGAGAAGTAAGATCATCCCAACTTGAGATAGAGCCGGCGGGAAGTCGCTCAAGCCAATTACTAGCTTGGTCCCGTAGAGAGAATTGGAAGAGACGCAAGCGCGTGGTCTCCTGAGTAGTAGCATTAAGGTCGATGGAATCGACAATTTTGAGGAAATCCCTCAGATGCTGATTTGGATCTTCGGAACGAAGTCCATGGAATGCACATCCGTTTTGCACCAACCGGATGGTGTCGGATCGCAGGGCCGTAGTTTGGGCTTGGTCGGGAAGCTCAATGGTGTTCCTATAACCTAGGTGGTTTGGTCTCGAGTACTCACCAAGAGTACGGGCTCTTGGCGGGTCGTTTGGTGGTGGGTTGATGAGTGGTGGTTGGTTGTCACCTTCCATGGTGAAAAGTGATGGGTGTTACGAACAAAGGTCACGAAGAAGGGGGATAGACTAAGAGAAAGCTAAAAAATGAGAAAAATTTACTTGATAGGAATCAAGCAAAGAAACCTAAACGAGGTGGACTACTAACTAGCTATTCTATTCCCCGGCAGCGGCGCCAAAAACTTGATAACGCTACACGCGTCGTTCGGGGTCAAGGAAACTTCCTTTTCTTCGAGCAAGTTTTATAACACCCTAGGCAGTGAACCTAATCGTTGTAGTGTAGTAATTAGGGTAAGCCACGGGTATTGATATCGTTCTCTAGGGGAATAGGAATGCTAGTGAGAAGTTACTACGCTAAGGTTGAGGTTGAGGAAGATTATTTTTTTATCTTTTTATGTTTTTTAGAAAATGAAAAGGTACGAATCTCGGGTATTGGATTTGGGGGGTTGGTATTGCTACCGATTACTCTACTATTATCTAATTATCTAAGCTAAGGTTGTGATAGTCTATGTCTAATTGATTTGTACTCGTATGATAGTTTAAAGATGTGTTTACTTAGGTTTTACTACTCCTTAATTATCTCCTATTGATGGTTGATTTGTCACGTCCTTATTCCTAGTTGCGTTGTGATTCTAAGGCTATAGGGCGTGCTTGTTTCCCTAACTCTTTGAATTTACCAAAGGGTCTTGTTTACAAATCCTCTAGTGATTTATAGACGCCTACTCTACGGTTGTCCTTGAATACTTTATCCTACAATTACCTAGATAATTATATTCTAAAGTTCACAAAGAAAAGTCAAGCATTAAGTACACAACGAATAATCTAGCGCACTCTAGATCATTAGTCAACTAAGATAAGTATCAACCAATCAATATTCAATAATTAAGTTTCATATTCCCTAAGCAAACACACAAATAAATTAGCCGGACATGGAGAACATGCAAGCATACACACAAATAATCAAAGACATAATTAAATTAATGAAGTAAATACTTATCTTGATGTATAATAGGGTTTAGAACCCTAAAATACTGCACAAGAAAGCCTTGGTTCGGTTTTAGGTTTTTACTCCAAAAGACTACACACAAAACTGAAAAATTCGGATTCTATATATAAGATTACATCTGCGACGGCGTCACCTTATGTTTTGTGACGCCGTCGTGTCGCCGTCATTAGGGTTTCGTCTTGGCCACGTAAACCTTGCGACGGCGTCACCTTATGACTGTGACGCCGTCCCCTTCAGCTCTGACGCCGTCTTGGCTGCATCTAGGCCGTCTGAGTAACGACGGCCTACTCCTTTAGAACCTGACGTCGTCCCTTGAAAACATGCAATTTCGCCTCTGAGCCGTCGCAAAATGCCTTCCCGACGGCGTCGCAGATATGCAGTGACGCCGTCGCCTTATGTTTCAGCAGCTTTGAGTGTCTCGATTCTGACTTTGGCCATTTTCTTCGTATATTCGCGCCTTTTCGTCCAAATAAGCATCATTCCAGCATTTTGCCTTCAAGAGACCTAAAAAGTGAAAAGGAACGATATTAAGCAATAACGGATACAGAAGTGATCGAATAAGGGCTTAAATGACCCCTTAAAAAGGTACCTTTTAAAACCTTATCAAGCACGTTCATCAATATCGTCACTGAACAGCGGAGCAAATAGTCTTTCCATTTGTTGACGAGTGAGCTGGGGGCTTTGATCAGCTGATGATGGGGTTTGAGGGAAGTTTAAGCGGTTGTGACCGGGTTCCAAGCTGTTATGCTCAGAAGCCATTTCCGTAAGTTCATCAAAATTAGCATGAATCGTTTCCATAACCTGTTTTGTACGACGATTCCAGATCCGGTAACATTTAGAATTCTCACAATATCCAATAAAGACTCCAATGTCAGCTTTGGCTTTGAGTTTTCCAAAATCATCACGATCATTATTCGGATAGCAAAGGGATCCAAATACATGAAAGTGTTTGAGATTTGGTTTATGGTTGTGGAGAAGCTCAAAAGGTGTTTTGTTGTGGCGTTTAGTAATCATAGAACGGTTTTGAGTATAGCATGCAGTAGATACAACTTCTGCCCATAAGTAATCTGGAAGTTTAGCATTGATTAACATTGTTCTTGCAGCTTCCACTAACGTTCGGTTTCGTCTTTCAACAACTCCGTTTTGTTCTGGTGTTCGTGCAATAGATGTCTGATGCTCAATTCCTACTTTCTCATAAAATTCTCGAAGAGTTTGGTTAACAAATTCAGTTCCTTTGTCTGTTCTTATTTGACGGACGGTGTTCCGGAGCTGAACTTGAATTTTCGTGAGAAAGGTGATGATCATTTGTGGAGCTTGATCTTTGCTTCGAAGAAAGTAGACCCAAGTCCATCGTGAATAGTCATCAACAATTACTAAGATATAGCGTTTGCCATTGATCGTTTGCACGCGCATCGGGCCACACAAATCTATGTGAAGAAGATGAAGCACATGCAGAGAGCTGTGTTTCACATTTGAGGGAAAATGAGCACGAGTGCTTTTCCCTTGTTCACAGGCTGAGCAAAGGTGATCTTTAGAATACCAGAATCGTGGGAGACCTTCAACTAGTTTGTGTCGAGCAAGATTGGTTATAGTTTGAAAGTTTAAATGTGAGAGACGACGATGTCATAGCCAGGATTTTGTTGATGTTTCCTTTGAAAGTAAGCAGATGGGAGATGAAGCAACCATGTCTTGTATAGAGATAATGTAAAGACTTGAGTTACGTGAGCCAGACATAAAGTTGTTTCCTTGTAGATCACGAATGAAACAAGATTTCTCCCTGAAAGTAACCTCCAAATCTCCATCACAGAACTGACCTACTGAAAACAGATTGTGACCGAGGCCTTCCACATAATAAACCCTGCTAATTTCGATGTTCCCATTGATATAGTCTCCGTAGCCCATGATAGCTGCGAAGTGATCATTCCCGAATCTGACAATGCCAATGAACTTTGCAATAAAGTTTGATAACAGTTTAAGGTTGCCTGTCATGTGTCGGGAACATCCGCTATCAACAATCCAGAGATTGATCTGTATCACCTGCATTACACACAGACGACACAGATGGAATAGAAGTAGATGTGGAACCCGAAATGTTAGAGGGTTCCGGAGCAGTTATAGTAGACATACACACATCAATAACTTTAGGCATCCATTTAAATCCTAGTGTGTTATATATCCATTTCTACCATCTCCAACTAGTATTTGCTTTAGTCTTAGTGAATGCACTAGGTGGTACTACATTCCTAGGAGGTGAAAGTGGAGCTACAGGGACAACAATGCGTTTCCTAGAATCTAAAGAGGGCGGTTTACCAAGCACAGACTTAGAAAGGTTAGTGGGCCTAGAGGTATTCCGATTCTTAGGATTTCGTAAACGAGAGATGATAGCTTTGGCAACACATTTGTCATGACAATCAGAATTCATACTTTTACGACAAATAACACAAGGTGCATCAGACTGAATATCAAAAGTACTTAAAGGTTTAGCATTCGTTACATCACTATTTCTATTACATTTGCCATACGCAATATCTATAGTGGAAGCAACGTGAGTCTTATTCATAGTCCTAGGGTGTTCTTCTACTTTAGCATTCCTTATTGATCTTTTCTTAGGTCGCAACTTCCTATTCTTCGATGTAGTGCTCCTAGGCTGTGAAGTGCGGACGTTTGGAAAAGAGACAACTATTCCTGTTTCAGTAGAAGGAAGCACGTTAGCAACTTGTGTTTTGGCAGTAGGCATTCTAGGTTCGCGATTACTAAGTGTTACTGGTGCTATTCTCTTAATCACAGTAGGCGGAAGTTGTTCATGCTTTCCTAACATTTCTCTTAACTTAAAGATAGTGTGAATCAAATCTTGATTTTCAGAACGAATATTACCAGCAAAATTCATTACTTCTCTAGTGTGTGCAAGATAATGATCAAGTTCGTTTGATGCTTCATGACGAGTCTTATTGAGTAAATCAAATATGACACCATATTCCTGTTTAACTTTTACAAGTTCTTGTTCATATTTTGAGATTTGACTTTTCAAAGACACGTTTTGACCATCTAGTTGCTCAAATTTTGGATTAAAATTGTTTGATTGCAACTGGTGGATTTTGTTTTGCAAAGCAAGTTCACGATTTTGACAATCTTTTTGACACCATTGAAGACGACGTTTTGCATTTGAAAGCTCGTTTAAGAGACGTTCGTTTTCAACTTTTAAAGACTCGATCTGAAGCACATTATCAGTATTCTCAACAATTACAACATTATCAACAGTATCAGCAGAGATATAATCAGATGCATATGACACAGAATTCAATAACACAACATTATGGATATCAGCACAGATAACATCATTCAAGAGTCGATCAACATCATTTCTCAACATTTTCTTTTTACGTTTAGTATTGGTAATAGATGTTTCTGTTTTCTCGAAAACGACCTTCATCACTCCAAGTTCCTTATGAAAGTCCCGTTCCCAAGACAATGCACAATGTTTCAAATTTTTAACATTTGGTAAAAGATTTTTCTGAAAAATGTCTCTTTGTTCTCGCGCCAGAGGCGATTGAAAGTGTTGAACTTTGATTTCAGAATGATATTCTATCTCATGTTGTAAACGTTTGAGGTCAGCCATGAAAAGATCAAAATATCTAAGAATTTTGCGATTTTCAGGTTTTGAATTTACTTCACTGATGGAAGGTAAAGGACTATAAATTTGTGCATAATATGGTTGGGGATTAACATTAGAAGACTCGGGCGTTTTTATGATAATCCTTGGTGTGTTAGAAGAATCCGTGGGTGTGACGAAAGTGACCGGTTTTGAATAGTTAAAAGGTTTGTTGTAAACAACAGTTTCTAATTTTGATCGACTCTCGTCTTCTGCATCTAATTCCTCTTGACGATGATATTCAACAACACTCATAACAGAATTATCAATTTTATATTCTGCACTGGAAACTTCAGGATTTGGTTTGAATGCTTTGGTTGAAAGCTTAGGTTTGTAATCAGCAAGATTCGGTCCATATCCATTTGGATTGGGTTTTAAAGTAAACTTTTCAATAGCAGTTACTGACTCACCATGTTTGTAAACAACAGTTTTAAACTCTTTAAGTTTGTTTTGCAAGCCGATAATTTCTTGAAGATGATCATCTATTCGTTTCGTTGAATGCTTTTTGTATGCAGAGAACTGTTTTTGACAAGTTAACAACTCAGCCTTAGCTTTTTGATTTTCCAAGGTGAGAGCGTTAATTTGCTTTTTATGTTCATGTTTCAGTTGTTCTATTTCAGACAACAAAGAATTCTTCGAAAAGGCTAGATCACGCATCTGTCTCTCTAAATATTTTTCGTTTTGATGAGATTTAGCAAAGGCGGCTTCAAAACCTTTTTCACGTTTTTCTTGAGTTTTGAAAAAGTTGAGTTGCTTTTGTAAACATTCAAAATCCTTGGTTAACAGTGCATTTTTACTTTTTAAGTTCTGATTTACTGCACGACATTCTTCCACTATGGATTGTTGGTTTTTAAGCCACAGATCAACATTTGGACGAGGCACAAGTTCGGCTTGTTCAACATGAGTCACAACATGATCATTATTTAGATCCTCAAGTATAACCACGAAGTCAATTTGATTATCAATGGAAACCATAAGGTCATCTTGATCGTCAAATGTAACTACGGGGTCTAATTGAAAATCGTCGGAATGAAATGTGGATGACTCATTTTGAACATTCTGAGCCTTGCTAGATTCAGATGTTGGCGGAGATATTAGATCAGAGATAAATATGGTTTGTTCGGGTACCTGAGACAAGCAATCAGTGTCATACACTGGGCTTGTGTCACTCATGTGTAACTCATGCATATTAGCCATCAACATAACAGCTGCATTGGCCTGCAAGTCCTCCATATCATCATCTGAGTCTGCATCTGCCATAAAACTGTGTTCTTTGTCTGTGAGAGTTCCACCAGCTTCATCCTTAAGAGCCAAAAGTAAAGCCTCCTTGTGATAAGCACTGCCCCTAGTCCTCGGCTTTGGGCATGCATTAGCCAGGTGTCCCTTCTCATTGCAGTTGTAGCATCGAAGACCATTCAACCCATTATGAGCATTTCCTTGTTCCACCACTTGAGCTATGTTGTTATTCCTACCCATAGCATTAAACCTTTGACCACCGCCCATCTGACGACCATAACCACGATTCTGAACTTCAACTCGTCCATTGTTCACAACAGCCTGATTCCTGGTGTTTGATGAGGATCGAATGCGATTGTTGGATTTGTTTGTATAACGGCCAAAAGCATTAGCAATCATAACAAATCCTTGTTGCAATGCTTCGAATGGATCGGATTCCTCATTAGCTTGACTATAAAGTGCCTGATCATTGTTGTTGTTGTAAGGAACCAATTAATTTTGTTGAGATTGCTGTGATTGATCATTTGGTGTGATTGAGGCAGTTGGTTGAGTTGCTGGTTGAGGAGGATAACTGTTTTGAGCATACAAGGCAAGTTGTTGATTTTCCGGATGTGAAGGTGAAGCAATTTGAGCACGGAGAATCCTTTCCCTATCAACTTCCTTTTCATGAGGCTTTAAGTAATCGTACAACAATCCGTATGTAGAATGATGCATGTTCTTCGCTTGACGGAGAAAAATGACATACTTCTCCCATTCAGGACCAAGACTACTCAGGAACTTAGTATTAACTGCAATTCTTGGCATGATGATGTTGTGTTTATCCAAATCATTGATGATGTCTGAGAATCGATGATGATAAGACTCTAGTGTCTCTCCAGGTTCAATCAAAAAGTGTTCATAAGCCAAGTAAATTTTGGATTCCATATCCTCCTGATTGAGTTCCTTCCATAAGTAGATGAATGTGTTCCCACATTGCCTTTGTAGTCTTTTGAGCATCAACATTTCGAAGAATTAGGTTTGGTAATCCTAAAAGGATATATTGCATTACAAGTTCATCAGCTTCATAGTGTAGAAGTTCTTCTGGATTCAGGTCTGCAACAGTAGCAATGTTTGATTGTTCATCTCTTGGTGGATTAGCATTTGGATCTCCGGGTACAATGACAGTAGGCATCTGAAATGGACCTTCCAAGATAACCTTCTTTAAGAACTTTCCATGTGGCTTATTCATATCACAAAACCTAAAGAACCTGATCACCCATTGATCGTAGTTTCCTGGAGTGAGCATTGGAGGTCTATCAAGTGATCCAACCTCATGAATTGATTGTTGGCTGCTTAAAGCTTCACACATCTTTGCAAACCAAGTGGGTTCCTTCATAGTGTTCTTTGATGGATGTTGATTGAAATCGTTTGTGTAGGGTTGAACTTGAAGACTTGGTGGTGTGTGAACCATTTGAGGTGGAGGAATTGCTCCAAGTTGTGGAGTATGTTGTTGATTAAATTGTTGTTGATAAATTGCTTGTTGTTGATTCCATTGTTGATGTTGTGTACTTAGTTGTTGTTGTCGTTGAGTGTAAGTGTGAGGGAAATAGTTAGAGTATGGTGGTTGTGACATGTTGAAAACTTGTGTTATAAAATGGATCTTTGTAGTCGAATGAACCTTTGTTGATGAAGTATCCTTAGGCGTAGAAATCACAATAAACCAAGTAGCACTTATGCGTAAAAACACCAAAGCTACGCGTAACAGCAAGAGTTACGCGTAGGTTTAGCTTACGCGTAAGCAGGGAAAAAGCACTAAAGTTATGCATAAACAGTAAGTTAGGCTTAGAAAACTTAGGCGTAGGATTACCTTATGCGTAAGACTAGGCTTAGGCGTAAGATGAATCTTATGCGTAGGATGTTCTACGCGTAAGCTTATGCTTATGCGTAAGTTTAGGGTTTTTAGCCCCAGTGATCTTTTACACTATCACTGTGCAAAAGATATCCCAAGTCGACGTATTTTCAGGCTTATCCAAGCAAGAAAACACGGAGTAAACCACGAAACTGAAGATCAAACCAAGGATAAAGTTACGCGTAAGTTTAGGGTTTTGATACGCGTAGCTTTACTCGTAAAAATGATTTTGCCCAAAGATGTTTCTAAACCAGTTTTTGTGTGATGAAATAGCTTCAATATCACCAAACGAACACAAGAGTGTGAAATTTGATGATCCAAAGCATAAAAAACGGTTACGCGTAGGATGAAACCCACGAACAAAAACAAGCTCAAAAACGAATATCCACGCGTAAAGTTTTCTAACTTTTTGCCAAAAACAGTTATTTTAACACCTTAAAACATTGAAAGGACAAGAATCTTGGATTAAAAAGTGTAAAAAACGTGTTTTTAAGCGAACCAAAGTATCTCATACGTTTTACGAGTAGGACCGAAACCCACTTCAAAAACAATACGTTTATGCGCAGCGGAAGCGTAGTGGGCCCATAACCCACAGGTCACAGGATCGAAACCTGTCTCTGATACCACTGTTAGGTCACTAGTTTTACAACACAAGAATCAATGAAAGAAATAGAGAAGATATAGAGGTCGGTTGAACAATAAACAAACACACACACACACGTATGAGTAGCACGGTTAGGCGTAGAGTATGAGTGAAAGAGATAAATTGAACAACCAACCCTCAAGTGAGGGTTATACAAGAGTATTTATAGGAAGGGGAGCTAGGGCAACACTCCTACTCCCTTCCTTTCCTTAATGGACATGGGCCTAAGCTCATGGGCCTTCTACATAAGCTTAAGCTAATAACAAACATAAAGGCCATAATTAAGCTAACTATTACATGTGAATTACTAACACTTGATTTAGGTTTAGGAGTGATTCCAACAAGCTTTCAAAGTGCTAATTTCAAAATGTTCACGGAATTCAGGAAGTTCCGGATTTTTACATTGTTTGTTAAGTTGAAAACTTTCTTCTTTACGTTGTATAGCAATTTCAAGTGAAATGCAATGTTTTTCAAGTTTTGAGAATTTGTTTGAAAGTTCGTCAAAAGCATTTTTATCAACCATATCATTTGTTTTGAAATTATTAGACTCAGCCTCAACCAAGGAACATTTATCAGAATCATGTTCAGTATTAAGATCAGTATGTTTAGGTACATTAGCAGATGCACTATGTTGAACAGTTAAGGGTACCTCATTACATGACACATGTTCATTTATCTGTCTGATATCTGCATCCACATCATGTGTAACATGAGTTACTGAACAATTTGTTGCATCATTCTTTGTTGTCTCTGTTATTCTGCATTCAGCAACACCCGATTCTTCAACTGATACATTACCCAACTCATCACAACATTCTGTCAACAACACCAGACTCTCATCTATTATTTCATCTTTTTGAGTAACTTCCTCAATATACTTATCCACATTATCCATGAGATGGATAAGTGTCTCTATGAACACGCTAATTTCCATCCCATTGTGTCTCTTGAAAGACATTTCAGTCATGTCATGATCATAATCTGATGTAAATTCCCCACTGATGAATGACTGAAATTGGTTGTGGATCACTTGAAGTGCAGCACTGAAACTATCCTTTTGAACCTTTTCTTTATCAAGTTGTTGTTCCAATTGTTCTAAGTTCAACAGTAATGTACCCGTTAATGTGGATAAATCTTGACGGAAAAGGGCAATACATGTTCGTTCCGTTGTTGTGGGTAGAAGTAACATGAGGTGAGAGTGAAGTTGTTGATAGGGTATAATGCAGCATTCCTTTTGCATGGCATTCTGTAGCATTAGCAGGTGCAATTCATTCTCATTGTACTCAGAACATGAAGATCTCACATCCTCATTGACTAATTCAAACATCTTTAACCGTTCAGTGTAGCATACATTATCATTGTTGTCCACAGCATCATACAATTTAAGTACTTCCAAAATCACTGGGTCAGTAGTGTAAGACATGATGTTGTAGTATGCACGGTATTTTACAAGTCTATGATTTAAACCGAGAAATAGAATCTTTCGCGGGATTTTACTAAAATGAAGACCAAACCGTTAAGCAATGACCAATGGAATGTGTTAAGATAACTGATGGATCGACACAATGAAAGACAATTGTGTGTTAGGACATATGACTGTTTGAAGGATTAGCAGAGATGTTGTTTGGTTGAGATTTGAATTGGTTTATGCCCCTTTTTGCGGAGAAATTTAGGTCAAAAAACATAAAAACCTCAATAACTTCTGTTCAGAGTGGATTTAGGCCTCGAAGGTTGACCCTTCAACGTGGGATTATCCTCGTTCTCATGGTCGTTTTGATGGGTAGAATGTTGAAAACGGAGTTATGGTTCAAAAGTTATGGCCGTTTGAAGTTTTGTCGGGAAAAGTCAACAAGTCGCTAGCAAGACAAGTCGCTAGAGTAACCAAGTCGTTAAACACAAGTCGCTATGAACCAAGTCGCTAAACACAAGTCGCTAAAGCAACAAGTCGCTAAGCTGAAAAGTCGCTAAAGAGCAACTCGCTAAGTATCCAAGTCGCTAATGTCAAGTCGCTGAGAACAATAAGTACAAGTCGCTAGAAATAATGAAAGCAAGTCGCTAACCCCACCAAGTTGCTAGCCGTAGTGGAGAATCCACTAACTTGTACTGTTTGTCAGCTTGTCTCAATAGACAAGTCGCTATGACTAACACTACAACTCGCTAGAAATTACTGAAGCAAGTCGCTACGAAGAAATTCACAACGAGACTCAAGTCGCTACCTTGAAAAACTTAAAAAACACACTTTTCAATCCAAAACAAGCTCAACCACAGTGATTCAAGCTTTCCAAATCCAAACCCAAGCACTTACAATGATTCTAAAGACAAAAGTACACTCAAAATTCAAACTTTAACACACGAATTGATCCAAATGATGCAAAAATCACTAAACTTTTTCAAACTCAAAAACCATATAAAACCACTAGAAATCCAAGGATAAGTAAGAGAGATAATCAAACATGGCTCTAATACCATTTGTAACATATTGGATTTCACAAACACATCCACAATCACAATAAGAGGCGTATAGTTTAGAGGTTTTAGAGAGAGAAAGTAGAATGGGAGCCTTTCTTGAGAGAGAAAGTAAACAAAAGAGAAAAGGTTAGATTAGAATGAAAGGTCCAACCCTCTACCTTGGGAGGTAGAGGGTATTTATATTTACATACTAAATGTCCTCCTTCAGACTGTGGATCAGGCATACAGTGGGTAAAGACCCGTCTTTCCTCCACGGTGTTACTAAACTATGCTACAAACTAACTAATTTACTACTAAATAACGTAACAAACTACAAGTCTACGAGCTAACTTATGCTAGACTATAATTGGGGTGACCGACACTTTAACATGGAATTTCCAATTCCTAACAGTTGAGAATGTGGGCCAAACGGATTTAGATATAGGAGGTCCTACCGGTGGCTTTTTGCCACAGCAACCAGCTGAGCATCAGGATGGTGAGATATTACGTGATAATTTCTCAGGTATGATTGTCAAAAGTTTAGATTTGAAGTTACAAGTGCTGAAGGCTGTGTTTTAAAGTTTCACTGATGCATTTTTTTTCTCATTTTTGCGTTGTAGATGTGCGCCGTTTTCCTTTGGATTTGGACTTTCGTTCTGGTGGCGTATCCATTGCTGGAACAAGTGGTGTACCAAATGCTGCGGCTTTGAACTTGCAGTCGGGTGGTAGCTTTTATGGTGATGAAAACTCTTTCCGCCATGCAGACATGGAACCTGAAATTACCAGGAGTGTCCGCAGCAGGAAACGTCGTCGTCTAATGCCAAACGTTCCTGATGTGCAACGGCCGCCATATGGAAGAACCCCGGCCGGGTCCTTCTGTCGCGTCAGGTACATGATGGTGGTATTGATTGCTTACGTTATGCACACTTTTATTATGTCATGAGACTGTGTTGGCTAATGATGCTTTTGTGGTTGATCAGGTGCACCGAGTGATTACATGAGGTTTGGTCCCTGCAATTGTGTTTGCCGCTACTGTAGTGCAATGTTTTGGGATGAGGAAAAACTAAGCGCTTCAACTGTATCTAGAGGACCGATGTATAATCGGTGTTGTTTGGAGGGCAGGGTTCGGTTGGTAACTGTGAGAGGGTACCCGCCAATTGTGAACAATCTTTATTCAAATGAACATTTCCTGGAAAACATAAGAGCTTACAACCAAATTGTTAATACAAATAAACCGTAAAACCGTTTATTAATATTTTGCGATTTCTTTGTGTTTTGTTGATAACAAATATAATGTTATCTTAAGTATAATTTTAAGGATACATGTTATTTTTGTAAAGCATTTACATATAGCCATTTAAATACAAAAATGTAGTAATTAAGCATTTGTTGTAATAGTTTATTAGGATGGGTAAAAACCATAACCCATGGATCTTAACCCATACCCAAGTTGGCTAGATACAATGTATACTTAGATACATTGAATCTAAAGTAAACCCATGGACCAACCCATAACCCATGACCCATAACCAAAAAACCCATGGGCAAAGAGGAGCGTTCCACGGATCCCTAGGATTACACTAGACGGATCCCAAGTGGAAGGGATCCGTGGGATCCGGGGAACAGTGAAGATTTTTGCCTATAAATAGAGAGCCATTTCTTCATTCTAACTCACCCCTCTTCTTACTAAATCTCACAAACACTCTCATTCTCTTCTAACATATAGATCACTTAATCTAGAGAGTTGTTCTTCTTTCTTTCTATTGTGATCCTCATATAGGTCCTTCTCTAAGGCGAGATCACGAGCATTCTACAAGTCATCCAAGCAAGGGGTCCTTGATTGATTTGTCACTCCGCAAGATTTTCGTAGCAAAGATCTTGTATTTGATATTTCACATATTTGTTGTGTAATAGTCGTGTTGGTTTGGTCCACCGTGTTACGGACTCGGTATCTAGCTTTGTACCGGAAAAAGTGTAAGCAACGTTGTGAAGGCTTCTCCGCCAAGTGAAGGAGTTTGTTGACATAGTGCTTGAACTCTCGAGTAGGTGACTCGGGGAGTGGAGTAGGGCAAGGAAGGTGTCCTTGTAGCTGAACCACTATACATCGGTTGTGTCTTTTCTTTCCCTTCGCTTTACTTTATTTACTTGCTTTATCATTAGATCTATACTTTCTCTACATCCATAAGATCTCACATATTAACGAATCTGAAGTTTTTGAACTAACGTAAAATTGGCAAAACTATTCAACCCCCTCCCCTTCTAGTTTTCCACAATTGGCATCAAGAGCTAAGTTTATAAAAGTTTTAAAGTAAAATTGTATTTTAAAAACTTTTCGATCACTATGGGTTCTGAAAATTATAAGGAATGGCAATCTATGCAACGACCACCACTACTTGAAACTAATGGTTTTATATATTGGAAAAATATATTCGAAACATATGTGAAATCTAAAGATATTGATCTTTGGTACATTATTGTTGAAGGCGATTTTGAGGCTACCTCAAAAGACGATAAAGGGAATTTAGTTAACATACCTCATGATAAACTAAAGGATGAAATGAAGAAAAAGCTTTCTAAAAATAGTGAAGCAAAAATGGTTTTATATAATGCTTTACCGAAAAAGTAATTCGAAAGAATTTCTATGCTTAAAACCTCTAAAGAAATTTGGACTTCTTTAGTTGTAACTCATCAAGGCAACCAACAAGTTAAGAATAATAAAATTAATTTATTTGTTCAACAATATGAACAATTTTCAATATCGGATGAGGAAACTATAGATTATTCTTTTCCTAACTTTAATACTATTATTACATCTTTACAAGCACTTGATGAATCTTTTTCTAGCCGTAACCATGTTAGGAGATATCTAAGGGCACTTCCATCGAAGTGGAGATCCAAGGTGACGGCGATCGAAGAGTCAAAAGATTTGACAATCCTCACCCTCAATGAACTCATAGGCAACCTAAAAGTCTACGAGCTTGTCCTTGCCAAAGACTCCGAAGCCTCAAAGGTAAAATATAAACACAAATCTCTTGCCCTTAAAGCTAAAAAGGCTTCAAGCGATGAAGAGAACTCCTCTTCGAGTAGTGACGACGAGGAGTACGCTATGGCGGTAAGGGACTTTAAAAAGTTCTTTAGAAGAAAGGGAAGATACGTCAACCAACCATATGACGATAAGAAAGGCTTTCGGAAAAGCAAAGAGGACGAGAAGCCAAATGATGATCGTACTTGCTTTAAATGTGGGGACCCAAACCACTTTATTAGTAAGTGTCCCAAACGGGATGATCAAAAAGCGTTCGTGAGCGGCACGTGGGGAATGAGCGACGAGGAGGACGAAGAAATTTGTCTCATGGCAAATGACGAGGTATGTCACGAATACTATACTAGTTCATCACTTGATGACGACTCTTTGCATAATGAATATGAAAAACTATGCAACATTAGCTTAAAACTAATTAACAAAAATAAGCTTTTAAAAAAATCAAAACCAACGTTTAGATAAAGAAGTCATAGAATTAAAAGCAAAACTAAAACGTTTAGAAAAGGGTAAAATAGCAAGTGGTGAATGTGAACTTTGCGTTCAACTTCAAACACTAGTTGATCATCTAGATTCTAAAATTGCTAGAATGAGTACAAACACCTTAGATACAATACTAGATAGTGTTAAAACTGGTAACAACCTAAAAGGCTTAGGTATTCAACAACTTGATCCATCAACTAGTGAAAGTAAAGAAACAAAATTTGTCAAGGCGCTAGAAAAACCAACCACTGTTGTGGCGGATCCCACGGATCCCCTAAAAAGGGAACCGGCTAGTGTAATGACAGGGATCCGTGGATCTGCTGTAGCAAACAGTAGTAATAACGTAGCATCTTCATCTAGAACTGATTTTGTTATCATTAATAGGAAGAAACCAACTCACGTCACCACTAGACAACCACCTCCAAAATATAATCCTACTTTTGCTAGAAACAAAGCTCCATCTTTTTCAAAACCTAATTCATTTAGGAGACCTAATAACGTTTATCCAAGAAGTAACCATCAAATGGGATGGAACCCAAATATGCAAAACGGTTTTCCTTTTCAAAACTTTGCTCCATGGAATGCATACTCATCTTATCCATACATGTCTAACATGAATGGAATGTTTAACACTAATGGACCCATGAACAAATGGGGACCAAACTTTTGAGTTTATTATTGTTTTAGGTGTGCTTAAAGGTCGATCTAGACCCCGATGAATGGGTCAAGGATAGCGGGTGCACGAGGTACATGACCGGCAATAGGGATCTATTCTCCACATATGAATCCGTAAATGGAGGTAATGTGGTGTTTGGAAATAGCAAAAGTAGAATCATCGGTAAAGGTACGATTTCTAACAAATCTCTAACCATTAACGATGTGTGTCACGTAGATAACCTAAACTTTAACCTCTTAAGTATTGGACAAGTATGTGATAAAAAGTGCAATGTACTTTTTACCGAAACCGGTAGTAAGATACTAAAAAATGGCATAACCATAGGAAGAGGAATTAGGAAACATGGAGTCTATGTCATTAAAATTGGTAATGAACCTAAAGACAAACTTTGTCTTACCTCTCTAGATGATACTTCGACCTTATGGCATCGAAGATTGGGTCATGCCAATATGCGACTTCTTCAATCGCTATCATCCAAAGATCTAGTAAGAGATCTACCTAAGTTAAAATATGAACATCACTTTTGTGATGCTTGTAATGTAGGAAAACAAGCTCATTCTAGTCATAAAGCTAAAAACATGGTGTCAACAACTAGGTGTCTAGAATTACTACATATGGATTTATTTGGTCCATCCGCTATCCAAAGTTATGGAGACAACTACTACACTTTGGTCATAGTGGATGACTACTCTAGGTATACATGGACAAAAATTTTAAAGAACAAAACGGAAACCTTTAATTATTTTGAAATATTAAGCAAAAAGATCCAAAGACAACTAGGAAGTCATATAGTGTCCATTAGGACGGATCATGGTAGGGAATTCGATAATGAAGTGCAATTTGGAGCCTTTTGTGACGCTAATGGTATTACTCACAACTTCTCGGCTCCACGCACTCCACAATCGAATGGGGTAGTAGAAAGAAAGAATAGAACCCTACAAGAAATGAGTCGAACAATGCTTAGCGAACAATCCATACCTCAAAAGTTTTGGTGTAATGTCGTTGATACTTCAACGTACATACTCAATCGAGTCTTAATAAGACCAATCTTAGGTAAAACTCCATATGAGTTACTCCGAGGTAAAGAGCCTACGTTAAATCACCTTAGAGTCTTTGGAAGCAAATGTTTTATTCTTAACACTAAAGATTACCTTACAAAATTTGATCCTAAATCAACCGAAGGTATCTTTCTAGGTTATTCGCCAAATAGCAAAGCTTACGTCATATTAAACAAAGAAACAATGAAGGTAGAAGAGTCATTAAATATAAAATTTGATGAAAGTCCACCCAAACCCTCTCCACCTCTTGTCGATGACGAGATCATAGAAAGTGATGCTATAGTAATAAAGAAAAAGATAAATGAAGAAGAAGAACCTTTAAATAATGAAATCATAAACATTAAAGAGTCCAAAGATCACCCCGTAGATAAAGTCATAGGAAAGCTAAACGAACGAACATTAAGGTCTCAAGTTCAAAATCAAAGTAGCTTGTTTTGTTTCGTTTCAACCATAGAACCTAGGAATACACAAGAAGCCATAAAAGATGAGAGTTGGGTAATGGCTATGCAAGAAGAACTAAATCAATTCGTGTCTAATGATGTTTGGACGCTTGTCCCTCCACCTAGTAATCAAACCATAATAGGAACCAAATGGGTTTATAAAACAAATTAGATGCAAACGGAGTAGTGTCTAGGAACAAGGCTAGACTCGTTGCCCAAGGGTATAACCAACAAGAAGGAATAGATTAGAGTCTATAAGAATACTTCTTGCGTATGCTTGTGCTAATGATCTAAAGCTTTATCAAATGGATGTCAAAAGCGCTTTTCTAAATGGTTTCATTAATGAAGAAGTATACGTAGCTCAACCTCCGGGCTTCATCGATTTTGAAAAACCCAAACATGTATATAAATTAAAGAAAGCCCTTTACGGTCTTAAACAAGCTCCAAAAGCTTGGTATGATAGACTCAAGTTGTAACGCCCCAACCCGACAAGGGTAAAGGAATCACAAGTAATGGTGTCATATCAAAGCAAACATAAATATCCAAAAGAAATCTCAACATAAATATTGAAATAATCCAAGTCAAATGACTTCAATACATAGGTCCCAGCGGAAAATAAACTCCAAAAGAAATGTCTAAAATATAAAGTCTAAATGGCATCATAAGATCAAAGCTAAAATCTCTAAGGTAAGTCCACACATCACTCATCCCAAAGCAATACCCAGCTCCAATGCTTAGATACCTGCCGCGGAAGAAAAGAAATGCGGCTGAGCTTCAAAAGCCCAGTGAACAGATATACAAGCAAAACGAATACGAAACGAAAAACGAATGCGAAATAAAGTGAAACAAAGATAGTGAAATCATAATCATTTCAAAAGATAAATCAGGATAATAGAATAAGTTTATAGCTAACTACCTCGAGCCCAAACACATATGCCATATCATAAACATATTCATATTCATATTCACATAAGGCAACATTTGTAGGGGAGACCTACCAGAGTTATGAAAGACGTGCATGCACGCAGCATCAATCATCAGATAACATATAGCATATAACATATAATATATAACATATAACAGATCTAGGATGCACCCATACGCCCCACAAACATACATTGATAATATAATATAAATTGAGCTCATAACAAATATCAGATAAGGGACGTGGCAGAACTTCACTCTACTGCCCTAGAGTCATGTCAGAAGTGCATTACTGACACGGACATGGAACCCCCATGACTAGTTATTAATTGGCTCGGGTGTCAAACTATCTTAGGTCAAATAAGAATGTCATAACTGACATAGATCATATTTTATCAAATGTTTAATCATGTTTTCAAAATCAAAGTCTTCATATCATATAGTTCAAAATCAAATGTTTTATGATTCAAAAATCAAAGTTCAGATAAGCAACAGCTCAAATAGACACATTAGGGTTCATAGCAAAGGCTTAGGAAATCCTAATACAAAAGTTAACGAAAAGAAAACATTACGAGAAACCTTTACTGAAAAGGTCAGAATATTTGTACCTTATTCCAAAGCAAATGATCGAAAAGAAGACACAGGGAAAGCAAAGAATTACTCCTTCTTCACAGAACCTATACACATTAATGGTCGTATATATTATTAATGATTCCATGATCGTCGAAATGATCTTTTAATATTTTAGGGTTTTATAATTAAATGAGACTTAAATGTTTTATAATTAATATCGTAGATTAGGGTTCATTATGTCTTTTATTAAAGTTTAGGGTTTCTCATTCTTTAATATCTCATTAATATGCATTTACTTACATGTTACGTCTTTTAATGACTCGTCACTTAACCTAACACGTCATAAAAATAATCTTTCCTTTTATGTTTTACCATGCACGTTTATGATTTTATGTGACATACAAGTTACTTATTACTCGTATTAATTACACGTTTACACTTTTACAAATTCACTTGACTTATAATTACGCACGCATATGAGACACGATTCACAAACCATTAGGGTTTGGCATACCTTATTCGATTAACATATCAAACTAGGGTTTACGTTAACATGACCTTTACTTACTCAATGCACTTTCAAAACTTATACATGATTCGGTTCAATCTAGGGTTTTCGGCTATTAGGTTTTACGCAAGTCCTAGCTCATTTACATACTTAACTCATTCAAGTTATCATGTTTATACCTTATTCGAATGTTATGCATGGTTCGGTCCTAATTACATAGGGTTCGGCCCTTATTAACTCGACATATACTTGACTTGATTCAATAATACATATTACGTACATAACTCTTTAATACTTGTAAGGTTTAATCGTTAGGGTTTGTTCTTGTTTGTATCACACGGCTCGACACCAAAAGAAAAGAAACATAACTCGACCAAACGAAACATGATACATTAAACAAACGTATGGTGTAACAAGGAAGACAAATAAGCATTATACCTTAGCTTTGTTGAAACAAAACTCACGCCCAAGGGAGTTGAGACTCTCGGCCGAATGGAACAAAAAGAAAAGAAGAGGCAAATAAAACTAGGGTTCCAATCTTGTGATTATGTGTTGTATATATAGTGGTAATATTTTAGTTTAGGGCTTTGAGGAAGCCTTGGGTTTTTGGCTTGGTCCAACCGAACACACAAAAACCCACGCCCATATGGGCTTCTCGGCTTGAGTCCACACGAAGCACAAACAAACACGGCCCAAGTTATTTGCGAAACATTAAATCTTCGTCGTACCAAATCGATCACGTAATATATTTTAGTTAGGTTTTTAATTATTCACAAGTTAACTTTTAATTTCGTTAAATGTTATAAATATATTTTACGTATTTTATAAATTTCAATCCCAAGGGTATTTTAGTCTTTAATCAGATTTTAGATTTTCAGGTTTTACAATTCTTCCCCTCTAAAGAAAAATTTTCGTCCTCGAAAATTGAAATGAAACGAAAATGAAAAAGAAAACGAAAATGAAATGAGAACATACCAAACTATTCAAAGAAATGAGGATAACTAGCTCGCATCGACTCCTCGGTTTCCCAAGTAGCCTCACGTTCAGGATGATTTTTCCAAAGAATCTTAACGAATGGAATGACTTTATTTCTCATAACTCTTTCTTGTCTTTCCAGAATAGCTTCCGGTTCTTCAGATAAAGACATATCGGATTGAATTTGATCAAACGGATAAGAAGCAACGTGTAACGGATGATAGTTGTATCCCCTTAGGAGTGATACATGGAAAACGTCATGAACATGCGATAACTGAGGCGGAAGTGCTAAACGATACGAAACTTCTCCTATATGTTCAAGAATCTCAAACGGTCCAATAAATCGAGGACTGAGCTTGCCCTTGATTCCAAAACGTTTCACGCCTCTAAACGGCGAAACTTTCAAAAATACACGATCTCCAACCCGAAACTCTAAATCACGACGATGCTTGTCGGCATAACTTTTCTGACGAGACCTAGCTTCCTTCAACCTTTCTCTAGCAACAGCTACTTTCTCATTAGTGATCTCGATCATTTCCGGACCTTCAATCAAACGCTTACCTACTTCATCCCAGCAAATAGGTGCTCTACATTTCCTTCCATAAAGAAGTTTAAACGGTGCCGCCTTAATGCTAGCATGCCAACTGCTGTTATATGCAAACTCTACTAAACATAAGTATTCATCCCAACTGCCAGTCCATTCTAAAGCACAAGCCCTTAGCATATCCTCTAAGGTCTGTATAGTCCTCTCTGACTGACCATCTGTTTGAGGATGAAATGCCGTACTAAAGTTAAGTCGAGTACCCCAAGCTTTTTGCAAACCTTTCCAGAAACGAGAAGTAAAACGCGGATCTCTGTCGGACACAATATATGCCGGAGTACCATGAAGTCTAACGATCTCTTGCTGAAAAATCTCCGCCAATCTCCCAATACCATAACCTTTCTGATTGGCAAGAAATGAGCAGATTTGGTTAGTCGATCAACAACTACCCAAATCGCATCATGCTTCTTCCGAGTAAGAGGTAGTCCAGTCACAAAATCCATAGATATCTTATCCCACTTCCATGTTGGAATATCCAATGGCTGTAACAATCCACTAGCCCTTTGATGTTCAATCTTAACCTGCTGACAAATCATACACTTCGACACAAACGTCGCCACATCTTGCTTCATGCCGTTCCACCAAAAGTACTGCTTCAAATCCCTATACATCTTGGTAGAACCAGGATGGATAGTGAAAGGAGAACTATGAGCTTCAGTCATAACTTTCTCACGAAGTACCTGATCATTGGGAACACAAAGCCTATCTCCATACCATACAATACCGTCATTATCAACCTTAAACTCCGTCTGCTTACCTTCTTCAACATTTTGCGCCACGGCCCACAGCTCGCCGTCATCTTTCTGAGCCTCTTTAATTTGCAGTATAAGGTTCGACTCCACCTTCATACTTGCCCAGTATCCATCAAAACCTCGTATACACAACTCAACATCCAAACTCTCTAAGTCACGAATAATCCTAGGCTCAATCTTGATACTCGCAAGAATTCCTGATTTCCGGCTAAGTGCATCAGCAACAACGTTAGCCTTACCTGGATGGTACTGAATATTGGTGTCATAATCTTTAAGAAGTTCTAACCATCTTCTTTGTCTCATGTTAAGTTCCTTCTGAGTGAAAATATACTTGAGACTCTTATGATCAGTGAATATATCACACGTCTCTCCATACAAGTAATGTCTCCAGATCTTCAACGCAAACACCACCGCAGCTAACTCAAGATCATGAGTTGGGTAATTCTCCTCATAAGGTTTTAGCCGCCTCGAAGCATAAGCTATTACCTTTCCATGTTGCATCAAAACACAGCCTAATCCTTTCTTAGATGCATCACTGTAAATTTGAAATCCTCCACAACCAGTTGGAAGAGTTAAAATAGGAGCTGACACCAATCTCCGCTTCAACTCTTCAAAACTCTTCTCTCGTTCATCCGTCCATACAAACTTTTCACCTTTCCTCATCAGTTGGGTTAGGGGTAGAGCTAAGCGAGAGAAACCTTCAACAAAACGTCTGTAGTAACCAGCAAGTCCAAGAAAACTCCTGACCTCAGTCACTGTCGTAGGTCTTGGCCATTTAGTGATAGCCTCAACCTTAGACGGATCCATGGTGATACCATCAGCTGATACAATATGACCAAGGAAAGCAACTTGTCTTAACCAAAATTCGCACTTCGAAAATTTGGCGTACAACTTCTTCTTCCTCAAAATCTCCAAAACTACACGGAGATGTTCTTCATGCTCTTCTTCAGACTTGGAGTAAACTAAAATATCGTCGATGAAAACAATAACGAACTTGTCGAGAAACTCATGGAACACACGATTCATCAGGTCCATAAACACAGCAGGCGCATTGGTCAAACCAAAAGGTATAACGAGAAATTCGTAATGACCATATCTGGTACGAAACGCGGTCTTAGGAACGTCTTGCTCCTTCACACGTAACTGATGATAACCAGACCTCAAGTCAATCTTCGAAAAGAACTTAGCTCCTTGCAGTTGATCAAACAAATCATCTATACGCGTCAGAGGATAACGGTTACGAATGGTAATACGATTGAGTTCACGGTAGTCGATACATAGACGCATGCTTCCATCCTTCTTCTTCACAAACAAAACAGGTGCACCCCTTGGAGAAACACTGGGGCGAATAAATCCACTTTCTATCATCTCTTGCAGCTGTTCCTTCAACTCCTTCAGTTCTACAGGTGCCATGCGATACGGAGCCTTCGAAATCGGTTCAGCACCAGGAATTAACTCAATGCTAAACTCAACTTCTCTAGCTGGGGAAAGTCCAAGGAGTTCATCGGGAAAAACGTCAGTAAATTCGCAAACAACCGAAAGATTTTCAATGTTAGGACTCTCCAAAGATGTGTCCTTAACAGATGCTAGAAAACCTTGGCACCCATGAGCAATCATGATCCGTGCCTTCATAGCGGAAATGAGTTTAACAGATTTAAGAGGTTGAGAACCATGATAAACGAATTCGGGATGTTTTACGTCTCCAAAGATCACCCTTCTAGCATGGCAATCAATTGAAGCTCTATGATAAGCCAACCAATCCATGCCTAGAATGATATCAAAGTCGACCATATCGAAAGGATACAAATTTGAAAAGCGAATACGATCATCAAAACGAAGAGGACACTTAACGTATTTATGATCAATGATCACGTGATTTTTCATAGGCGTAGAAATCGATAAGTGATTTGTTAACGGTTTGGGCTTCATATTAAGTTTCTTAGCAAATGTGATAGATATAATGGAGTGTGTGGCACCGGTATCAAATAAAACGAAGACAGCATAATCATCAATGAAAAGAGTGCCCGTAATGGTACCTGAAGTGCGCTCCGCCTGGTTACGAGTAGTAGCATAAACACGTCCAGTAGTAGTCGGCGGCTTGATGTAGTTTCCAGGAATCGCCGGGTTCTTCTTAGGGCAATCTTTAATCTTGTGAGCAGTGGAACCACAAGCAAAACAACCACCAGTGGCCTTGAAACACTGCCCTGGATGAGCCTTTCCACAAGTAGTACAAATAGGTGGGGGAGGCAAAACTTCAGCTGTCCTCTGTTGACCAGAAGATCCTGAAGCACGACCCTGATTTGCTCCTCGAGCTGACTGATCCCTGTTGTAACGCTGGTTATTGTTACCTTGGTTCTGACGATCACTTCCATTCTTACCAGCATTTTTATTATCTTGACCCCTCGTCTCAGGGCGCCCAGTGTCAACATTCCTTCCCGACTGACCCCGCTGATCATAACTCTTATCCGCTTGACTCCTCGAATCATAACTCCTACCAGAGTTTCCCTTATAGTCATTGCCTTGAGTCCTACCTTGAATCCGATCACCATCGCGATTACGCTTGTTAGAACCCGAAACCTCATGAAATATCTCAATGTTACGAGCTGCGTCATTGCAGGCCGACACATTCTCATACTCAATATTAAGCAATCGGTCCAACACCCACTTCTTCAGTCCCCACTTGAAATGCTTAGCTTGACGCCTACCATCTCCAGCAATCGCTCCCACAAAACTCACCAACCTCATAAACCTACTCATGTACTCATTGGAATTCTCGTAATCAAACTGGTAGATTGCCTGATAATCCCTCTCATACCTTTGCTGCTCAGCATCAGGGAAGTAACGGTTATAGAAGATAGTCCGAAACTCAGTCCAGGTACAAGTCACAGCAAAAGCATCTCCTCCTCTTGCTTGTTTGAGCGCCTTCCACCAATTTAAACCATCACCTTCCAACTTAAAGGCAGCCAAACGAGTCTTAAACTCGTCTCCACAACCCAGTACTTCAAACAGCTTCTCAATATGAGTGATCCAGTCCTCGGCCTCAGTAGGAGTAGCAGCATTGCTAAACGAAAGAGGCTTGAGCTTACCGAAACGCTCGAGCCAAGTATGAATACCGACGGGTTGATTTCCTCCACCACTACCCGAAGCACCATTCTGATTACGAATGTTGTTGATCACCTGTTCCATCATCTCAGGTGTAGTCAGACCAGGGAAAAGAGAGTTGAGAGCATTCGCAATCGCAGTATCCATGTTAATAGCATCGCCGTCTCCATCCGCGCTACCAGTAGTACGAGTTCGAACCATCTGAACGATTAGCAAAATGAACAAAGGTGAGATACGAAATGGAAGTACGCAGAAGGAATCCTAAAGTCTACCCAAATCCTCACAGGTCAAATCCTAAGCTCTAAAGTCTCAAAACCTAGGCTCCATATGTCACAGGTCCTGACTACAAGTCGTAAACCTGGGCTCGGATACCATAAATTGTAACGCCCCAACCCGACAAGGGTAAAGGAATCACAAGTAATGGTGTCATATCAAAGCAAACATAAATATCCAAAAGAAATCTCAACATAAATATTGAAATAATCCAAGTCAAACGACTTCAATACATAGGTCCCAGCGGAAAATAAACTCCAAAAGAAATGTCTAAAATATAAAGTCTAAATGCCATCATAAGATCAAAGCTAAAATCTCTAAGGTAAGTCCACACAGCACTCATCCCAAAGCATTACCCAGCTCCAATGCTTAGATACCTGTCGCGGAAGAAAAAAAAATGCGGCTGAGCTTCAAAAGCCCAGTGAACAGATATACAAGCAAAACGAATACGAAACGAAAAACGAATGCGAAATAAAGTGAAAGAAAGATAGTGAAATCATAATCATTTCAAAAGATAAATCAGGATAATAGAATAAGTTTATAGCTAACTACCTCGAGCCCAAACACATATGCCATATCATAAACATATTCATATTCATATTCACATAAGGAAACATTTGTAGGGGAGACCTACCAGAGTTATGAAGGACGTGCATGCACGCAGCATCAATCATCAGATAACATATAGCATATAACATATAATATATAACATATAATATATAACATATAACAGATCTAGGATGCACCCATACGCTCCACAAACATACATTGATAATATAATATAAATTGAGCTCATAACAAAAATCAGATAAGGGACGTGGCAGAACTTCACTCTACTGCCCTAGAGTCATGTCAGAAGTGCATTACTGACACGGACATGGAACCCCCATGACTAGTTATTAATTGGCTCGGGTGTCAAACTATCTTAGGTCAAATAAGAATGTCATAACTGACATAGATCATATTTTATCAAATGTTTAATCATGTTTTCAAAATCAAAGTCTTCATATCATATAGTTCAAAATCAAATATTTTATGATTCAAAAATCAAAGTTCAGAAAAGCAACAGCTCAAATAGACACATTAGGGTTCATAGCAAAGGCTTAGGAAATCCTAATACAAAAGTTAACGAAAAGAAAACATTACGAGAAACCTTTACTGAAAAGGTCAGAATATCTGTACCTTATTCAAAAGCAAATGATCAAAAAGAAGACACAGGGAAAGCAAAGAATTACTCCTTCTTCACAGAACCTATACACATTAATGGTCGTATATATTATTAATGATTCCATGATCGTCGAAATGATCTTTTAATATTATAGGGTTTTATAATTAAATGAGACTTAAATGTTTTATAATTAATATCGTAGATTAGGGTTCATTATGTCTTTTATTGAAGTTTAGGGTTTCTCATTGTTTAATATCTCATTAATATGCATTTACTTACATGTTACGTCTTTTAATGACTCGTCACTTAACCTAACACATCATAAAAATAATCTTTCCTTTTATGTTTTACCATGCACGTTTATGATTTTATGTGACATACAAGTTACTTATTACTCGTATTAATTACACGTTTACACTTTTACAAATTCACTTGACTTATAATTACGCACGCATATGAGACACGATTCACAAACCTTTAGGGTTTGGCATACCTTATTCGATTAACATATCAAACTAGGGTTTACGTTAACATGACCTTTACTTACTCAATGCACTTTCAAAACTTATACATGATTCGGTTCAATCTAGGGTTTTCGGCTATTAGGTTTTACGCAAGTCCTAGCTCATTTACATACTTAACTTATTCAAGTTATCATGTTTATACCTTATTCGAATGTTATGCATGGTTCGGTCCTAATTACATAGGGTTCAGCCCTTATTAACTCGACATATACTTGACTTGATTCAATAATACATATTACGTACATAACTCTTTAATACTTGTAAGGTTTAATCGTTAGGGTTTGTTCTTGTTTGTATCACACGGCTCGACACCAAAAGAAAAGAAACATAACTCGACCAAACGAAACATGATACATTAAACAAACGTATGGTGTAACAAGGAAGACAAATAAGCATTATACCTTAGCTTTGTTGAAACAAAACTCACGCCCAAGGGAGTTGAGACTCTCGGCCGAATGGAACAAAAAGAAAAGAAGAGGCAAATAAAACTAGGGTTCCAATCTTGTGATTATGTGTTGTATATATAGTGGTAATATTTTAGTTTAGGGCTTTGAGGAAGCCTTGGGTTTTCAGCTTGGTCCAACCGAACACACAAAAACCCACGCCCATATGGGCTTCTCGGCTTGAGTCCACACGAAGCAAAAACAAACACGGCCCAAGTTATTTGCGAAACGTTAAATCTTCGTCGTACCAAATCGATCACGTAATATATTTTAGTTAGGTTTTTAATTATTCACAAGTTAACTTTTAATTTCGTTAAATGTTATAAATATATTTTACGTATTTTATAAATTTCAATCCCAAGGGTATTTTAGTCTTTAATCAGATTTTAGATTTTCAGGTTTTACACAAGTCATTTTTAATTAAACACAACTATACCATGGGGTTAGTTGACAACACACTTTTTACTAAGAAAAGAGAGTCACATATAATCATAGTGCAAATATATGTAGATGATATTATATTCGGATCCACTTGTCAAGACATGTGTGATGATTTCTCTAAAATCATGCATGAGGAGTTCGAGATGAGTATGATGGGAGAACTTAGTTTCTTTCTTGGTCTACAAATTAAACAAGTAGAAGATGGTATCTTCTTTAATCAATCTAAATACATAAAGGAGATGTTAAAGAAATTCGGTCAAGAAGAGTCGAAACCAATTAGGACACCAATGTCATCCGACACCAAACTCACAAAAGATGAAGACGGCAAATCCGTAGATAATACTAAATATCGTGGCATGATAGGTAGTCTTCTCTACCTCACGGCAAGTAGGCCGGATATCATGTTTAGTTTTTGCTTATGTGCTAGGTTTCAAGAAGACCCTAAAATATCACACCTAGAAGCCGTAAAAAGGATATTTAGATACATTAAGGGCACAACACAATTAGGATTATGGTATCCTAAGGGCACGGGAGTAGAAACAATTGTATATGCAGATTCTGACCATGCAGGTGATTACGTTGATAGAAAAAGTACAAGTGGGGTATGTACTTTCATGGGATGTTGTTTAACGTCTTGGTTTTCTAAGAAACAAACGGCACTAGCTATATCAACAACCGAAGCCGAGTACGTCTCCGCCGGCAAAGCATGCCAAGAAGCACTATGGATGAAACAAGCGTTAGTCGACTACGACATTCATCTAAGCGACATAGCCATCCTATGTGACAACAAAGGTTCCATCGACTTAAGCAAGAATTCGGTATTGCATTCTCGCACAAAGCATATAGAGATTCGACATCACTTCTTAAGAGACAATGTTCAAAAGGGGAACATCTCTATTGAGAAGGTAGCATCTGAAGACAACATAGCCGACGTCCTCACCAAACCGTTGAAGCGGGAACAATTCAACCTACTTCGTCTTGGTCTTGGTCTAATGGAACAAACGTCGTAACTTATTTGACTCTACAAGGTATGTAAACACTAGCCTTCTTCTTTCTGAGTCTAGGATCTCTATTTCACGCACAACTCACAAACAATACGGGAATTTTCAAAACCCAAGATAAGTTTTCGACTTATAGCTTTCTTATTGTTTTTTTTTCAAACACATACACATTTTCAAGAAAAACTCTTTTCAAAATGTTTTCTAAAAGAATGATACCTTCCCCGTATCAATTTCACAAAAGCAATTTCTCACGTCTAGGACAAATTGCTTTTTCATTATTAATACAAAGTAAAAACCCGTTTTCATTGCATCTCATGTCTTTTGAATGCTAAAGGGGACACATAACTAATATGTGTTTTCGGGTACATTCATTTAAGCAACAATGAATTAGGAGCATTGATAACACTCAATTACGTATTTATGTACTAAATATGTGTTTTCGGGTTATCTCAATAGGATTTTTTTTCTACTTCTAGTTTATTTTTTTCTCTTTTAGAGGTCGAGATAACCGCAACTCCAAATAGGTTGCATATAGGCACACAATAGGAAAAAATGTTTCCAAAAGGAAAATTTTGTGATGCCTGAATCACCAGACCCACGGATCCCAGCCTTCATGCTGGATGGATCCCTCAAGGGAAGGATCTGTGGGATTCGTGAGACAGAAGCTGTTTTTACCTTCTATTTTTCTCACTTTGGATGACAAATCCACATTTGTTTCATTTTTTGGAGTATGCTCTTTAATGCTTGTGTTCTCATGATCACATGCCTTAAAATCATATCTAATCATTAGATTTTAATCCACATTTTGGGTCAAGCATTCATTATAATGCTTTGTTTTTCTATATATAGGACTCCCAAAATGCTTGCATAATCCATCTCATCCTCACAAACACAATACACCATGTCATCCACAAATCCTTTAGATGAATCACCTAGTAAAAACAATCATCTTCATGATACCCAAACCTTTATACTACCTCCATCCAAAATACCACAATCAAACTCTAGGATATCCGCATGGATTAGTATCCGATCTTGTTGCTTAGCAAAACCAACCTCAAATGGTTCATCCTCAACAAACAACTCACCACAAGATGCTTCCATTATAGCACCTCCCTCATCACCAACAAGTACACCAACTTCATCACCACCTAAAGTCACTCTTTTGGAACTCCTTAAGACTCCAACAAGATCCAAACAACCTAAACAAAAAGAAATAGTCTTTTCAACACCCCCCACATCTCCAAATACTAATTTTCAAGATCTTGAAACATCACCACCATTAGCTCCCATCACATTACAAGAACGTCTAGGTTCTTTTCCACCACCATTTACAAACATTCCGGATGTTGATCCATATTTTCCTATTTTTCCACCACATCTTCCGCATAACTCAAATTAAAACAACCCGGAAAACTTCCGCACTCATTACCCACATCATTTACATTGTGAACATTGCCAATCCACTAGGGAAATCGCAATAGAAGTTAGGGAAGAAATGCGTTTCATACTCAACATCATCCTTGATCGCATCAATACCATCACTCATCAAAACCTCCATCCATAACCTTATGCAAGCATGGAAGGAATCACTACTACTATTTTCTATTTTTAGTATTTTTTTTAGTCATTTTCAAGAACAAGTCTTGTTCTTATTGTTACATGCTTGTACGTGGCCTGAATACCACTACAATTTGTTGTTTTATTACAAGGGCTTGTTTACATACCTTGGCTCCCAATCTTGATTCTCGTCAATCACAAGATTATTTAAGCATGTTACTAACCTTTCTTTTTGTAGGATTTTTATTTTTCTTCACTTGACGCCCCAAACAAGGGGGAGCTACCGTCAAGGGGGAGTTAGCGTTTATTTCTTCCAAGGGTTAACTTTTTGTTTCGACAAAAAGGGGGAGAAGAAGTAAAACTTAGGGGCTTTCAAAAATTACATCTATTCTTAAGTTTTACTCATCATAACATTATGTTTTGTCATCAACAAAAAGGGGGAGATTGTTAATACAAATAAACCGTAAAAATGTTTATTAATATTTTGCGATCCCTTTGTGTTTTGTTGATAACAAATATAATGTTATCTTAAGTATAATTTTAAGGATACATGTTATTTTTGTAAAGCATTTACTTATAGCCATTTAAATACAAAAATGTAGTAATTAAGAATTTGTTGTAATAGTTTATTAGGATGGGTAAAAACCATAACCCATGGATCTTAACCCATACCCAAGTTGGCTAGATACAATGTATACTTAGATACATTGAATCTAAAGAAAACCCATGGACCAACCCATAACCCATGACCCATAACCAAAAAACCCATGGGCAAAGAGGAGCGTTCCACGGATCCCTAGGATTACACTAGACGGATCCCAAGTGGAAGGGATCCGTGGGATCCGGGGAACAGTGAAGATTTTTGCCTATAAATAGAGAGCCATTTCTTCATTCTAACTCACCCCTCTTCTTACTAAATCTCACAAACACTCTCATTCTCTTCTAACATATAGATCACTTGATCTAGAGAGTTGTTCTTCTTTCTTTCTATTGTGATCCTCATATAGGTCCTTCTCTAAGGCGAGATCACGAGCATTCTACAAGTCATCCAAGCAAGGGGTCCTTGATTGATTTGTCACTCCGTAAGATTTCTGTAGCAAAGATCTTGTATTTGATATTTCACATATTTGTTGTGTAATAGTCGTGTTGGTTTGGTCCACCGTGTTACGGACTCGGTATCTAGCTTTGTACCGGAAAAAGTGTAAGCAACGTTGTGAAGGCTTCTCCGCCAAGTGAAGGAGTTTGTTGACATAGTGCTTGAACTCTCGAGTAGGTGACTCGGGGAGTGGAGTAGGGCAAGGAAGGTGTCCTTGTAGCCGAACCACTATACATCGGTTGTGTCTTTTCTTTCCCTTCGCTTTACTTTATTTACTTGCTTTATCATTAGATCTATACTTTCTCTACATCCATAAGATCTCACATATAACGAATCTAAAGTTTTTGAAACTAACGTAAAATCGGCAAAACTATTCAACCCCCCCTTCTAATTTTCCACACAAATGTTTGCTATGACTTCTTTAGGCGCTAATATAGATCAGTCGATGAACGTTGGTAGAGGCCCTTATGTTTTCAAAGTCTCTGGCCAAATATATCATAGGATAGGTAGGTTATGCCCAGTTCCCGGTTCATCTCCAAGATTCTTGCAGTTGTATATATACGATACGGACAACGAAGTTCATAACAGGTTGGACCATTTTGTAGAAGGTCCGAGGAACGTTTTAAGACCAGATGTTGTACAGTCGTTGATAACATACTTGATCAAAATAATGCTTTGGTTCAGCTTTTTAGAACGGCGAGGGATAAGTTGCAGCAACATGACGTACCATCATTTAAAGTTAGGTTGTTCAGCGCGGGAAAGGCACCACAATATGCACTACCTACTGCTGATTCTATTGGAGCTATTGTTTTCGGTGATAGGGAAGAGACGGAAAGCGACTTTGATATAATATTGGAAGCGCATTCTGGGGAGCCACAACGAGTTAATAAATTGCATTCACTGTATATGCCGACCCAATTCCCGTTGTTATTGATATTTGGCGAACAGGGCTATCATTTAAATTTGCATTATCTGAACGTGTCAACGACTTCAACTCGTAGGGGTAAACGTATGTCGATGAAGGCATTTTATTGCTATCAATTGCACGATAGGCATGGTTTTTACAACCTTTTGAGCCGTGGTGGGAAACTATTTCAGCAATATGTAGTTACCGCATATTGCAGTATAGAGCAAGAAAGGATGGACTTCATAAGGTCCAACCAGTCAAATATCAAAGGCGATTATTTGACGGGGTTGTGTGATGCGATTTCACGTGGTGATGCTGATGGTTCAGACGTCGGTTCACGAATTATCTCGCCATCCTCATTTACAGGGGGGCTCGCTATATGTATAGCCACTACTTCGACGCTCTAGAAATTTGTAGGGTGCATGGAAACCCAGCGTTTTTCGTAACATTTACGTGCAACACTAGGTGGCCCGAGATACAAGAATACATAGCTGCCTTTCCCAACCTTTCAGCGTCCGATAGGCCCGATGTTATCGAACATGTGTTTGAACGGAAGATTCACTCTCTGATTAAGTATATTCGAGACTTTCGTCCTTTTGGTCCAATAAAAGCAGGTATGCTACCCTACATTAATTTATTTTTAACATGACATAGTCGTTTGAATTTATCAGACTTTTTTTAATTACCTGTTTCCCTTTTGTTTTCAGTACTGTATACGGTGGAGTTTCATAAACGAGGACTGCCACATTGCCACATATTGTTGTGGACATCGCGAAGATCTGAAACTATGAGTCCTGATGATGTTGACAGATATATTAGCGCGGAGTTGCCACATCAGGAACATAACCCAGAAGGGTTTAGAGTGGTAACGGATTTTATGATGCATGGTCCATGCGGCATGGGGGGAGGGGGCTTTTCCAAACGCTGTGTGTATGCGCGATAGGACCACGTGCAAGAAAATGTTCCCAAAAGAATATTGTGATGCAACATTCTTCGACAAGTCAGGCTATGTACATTATAGGCGTAGAGATACTCATATACAAATGCAACGCCATGGTGTTAGACTGGACAACGCATATGTTGTGCCATACAGTAGGCAACTCTGTATGAGATTCTACGCGCATATAAATGTAGAATACTACGGTTGGACCATGCTTATCAAATATTTATTCAAATACATCTCAAAGGGTACAGACAAAATAATCGTAAGGGTGTTTAGAGAAATATGGGGCGCATCGGCTGACCCTGCTACCGCCTCAACTTCATCAAGCACCCATAGACCGCGCATAGATGAGATAAAGAATTTTGTGGACGCGCGTTATATTGGACCGCATGAGGCTTGCTGGCGCATTTTTGGTTTTGATATTCATAGTAGAGAACCCGTTGTGCAAATTTTAGCTGTCCACTTAGAGAACATGCAGCATATTTCTTTCAGGGCATCTCAAACTGTGCAGTCCATACTGAACAATCCAAGTGCTAGAAGGATGACGTTAACTGAATGGTTAACATTTAACGAAGCGTATACCATTGGTAGGCATCTAACGTATCTACAGTTTCCTGCTGAGTTCGTGTGGTCTAAAGCAGATAAAGAGTGGTCTCCTAGGCGCAATAATAAGCCTGCGATAGGACGGTTGGCATATGTGCACCCAAGTGCGGGTGACCTTTTTTATCAACACATGTTGCTTTGTCATCAGAAAGGTTGTAGGTCCTTTGCGTCTATTAGGACTGTTGACGGTTATATGCATAACACGAACAAAGAGGCTTGTGAGGCTTTGGGATTATTGCAGGATGATCAGGAATGGATAACAGCGATGCAGGAGAGTTGCGCGACGGCTACTTCAGCTCAATTGCATGCAATCTTTGCTCAAATATTGTTATTCACATACATTACAAGTCCGATTACCCTTTGGCGAATGTTTTGGAGGCAGATGTCTGACGACGTTCCACACATACTATCAGAAGCATTAAATATATGTCCCATATTCGTTAATGACCTGGAGTTAGAAGGTGGTGTTCTGTATGAACTACAAGCGCTGCTTAGCATCCATGGAAAGTCACTAAGGGATTATGGCTACCAAACCCTCCGCCAGGCCTTTTAGGCCTATGTATAAATCGCACCGTCATGGAGGAAACGTGTTACAACAGGGAAGAAACGGCAGCTGAAAGCAGAGGCTTCATCCCGCAACTAAACCAAAAACAGCGGCAAGTTTTTGACACGATTATCACTGCAGTACACAGCAGTCAACAAAAGTTGATGTTTGTCTATGGACATGGTGGTACAGGTAAAACTTTTTTGTGGAAGACTGTGATCACAACACTTAGAGCAGAGGGAAGGATCGTGTTGGCGGTTGGCTCATCAGGCGTAGCCTCACTATTATTACCATCTGGAAGAACTGCGTACTCGCGATTTAAAATACCGCTGGCACTCACTGACGAGTCAGTGTGCGCGATAAAAAAAATACGCAACTAAGCGAACTGTTATGCAAAACTGAATTGATCATGTGGGACGAAGCTCCTATGAACGAGAAAAGGTGTTTTGAAGTTCTAGATAGAACGGTGCGCGATCTTTTAGGCAAGCGCCATCTGCTTTTTCGGGGGATGTTAGTGATGTTGGGCGGGGATTTTTGACAAACATTGCCGGTTAAGTTGGGGCTTCTAGAGAAGAAATCATTGGTGCATCTATAGCTGAATCAAGGTTGTGGCAGATTTTTGAGGTGTTTTTTTTGTTGGAAAACATGCGTTTGCAGAGGCCTGGCATGACAACTGAAGAGAAACTAGAATGCGAAAACTTTTCAGAATGGTTGCTAAATATTGGCGATGGTATTGCCGGCACTGAAGATCCTGAGGACCCTGAGAATACCTCATGGGTTAGTATTCCAGATATACATTGTTTTGAAACCGGGGATCAAGCGCTAAATGATTTGATAGAAGTTATATACGATAACGAGTCATTACAAACACCAACAGTCAAGACATTTCAAGACAAAGCAATTGTTTGCCCCAAAAATGAGACTGCTGATGTCATTAACGCGCAAATATTGCAGCAGGTGACTGGAACATCATAGTTTTATTTAAGCGCCGACAATGCAATACCAATAGGAAGTGATGGTGCTGCAACATAATTGTTGTACCCAGAAGACTACTTACATTCTATGAAGTTTGCCGGGATCCCCCCCCCCCCACTCTTTAAAGGTCAGGATAGGCATGCAAGTAATGCTAATGCGTAATCTGAATCTAACAGGAGGGTTGTGCAATGGGACGCGAATGATTGTTACTCAGTTACTAACAAGAGTGATATAAGCTAAAATCATAACTGGCACTAGGATAGGAGAAAAAGTCTTCATACCACGGATTTTGCTAACAGTCAAGGATGAAAAGATGCCATTTGTCTTCAAGCGTAAACAATTTCCTGTTAAGCTGTGCTATGCCATGACGATAAATAAAAGTCAGGGTCAGTCGCTTTCAAATATAGGGATCTATTTGCCGGATCCTATATTCGGGCATGGTCAGTTGTACGTGGCACTCTCGAGAGCCACCTCACCAAAAAGTTTGAAAATAGTTATCGAACCTCATCCAAACCAACCTTCGAACACAACCAAAAACATAGTATACAAAGACTTTCTAAAAAAGATAAGAACGCAACAGGTCTAGCAATATTTTTTTGCCGCTATGTAAATAGATGAGATATGCAGGTAACGGTTCAGTAACACTTCTCTTTTTTTTTATATCATGATTTTCAATAGCATTAGCCTTTTAGTTGCGTTATCCATAATTGTGCATCATGCATGCTTTCAGTGGTTACATATGATAATCGTTAGTTAGTTACATAGGAATTGAATCTAAATGCTACCCTTTGTCACATTGGCTCTACTAACTTTTAGGCCAAACAGAAATAGGCATGGCTGATAAAGGAAAAGGAGAGCTAATAGAGACAAGTGCAGAAGAGAAAGATGTACCACATGCCACAAACGCTACACACAGGTTTGAACTTATATACTATTAACATCCGATGGCAAAATTACATCTATTAACCAACGCTTTCTCACCATTGCAATTTAACTATGCATTTTATTGCAGTCTTGTGGGTAACAAAGGGAAAGAAGAGTTAGCTCAACCAAGCCCAACTGAAAGTTCTACTACAGAGGCTACACCAATGCTAGATATGAAAGAAAAAGGTCTGGTCATTACAAATAAACCGGATGTTGTTGATATTACGGATATCAAGGCGTAAGACTTGCAAAAACAGCAGCACTTAATAGTATATCGCAAATGGGCATCTAGAAACGTGCCCGACCCTAATCCAACTGGGTTGTCCTTGATTTTTCTAGACAAGCACGTAAGTACTCTAAACGTGGTAAAATAAACATACATAGTCAACACCAAACAAAACATTTGCTAATATACTATGCATACAGGGAAATGCCATCCAGGCAAATGTTGATATACGGGACATCAAGCAGTTTGACTTGCTACTGCAAATAGGTGGATGCTATAAGATTCAAAGGTTTAGTGCCAAAAATATAGATTGTTGGCAGCGTCCACTACCTAATAACACAACGCTGCTAATTGGCAAATACACTGAAGTTGCACCTTTAGAAGATAATGATTTTCCACTTCACCACTTCAATTTCACAGCCTACAACGAGCTTGCAACTAGAGTGGATGTCAGGGATGTGATCCTAACAAGTAATATACTTAAGATATACATAACAATAACTAGGATGCCATAAAACTGTTGCCACATCTCTGCAGACTACATTGGGATCATCCGCAGTGTTGGAGCAATAAAGGTTTTTGGAAGTCCTACTGGAAATAGAATATTGCGGAAAAATATTGCTATCCAAAATCTGAAGTATGTATTTATTTATAACAAACTAGCATATACAAATTTCCATTTTGATAAACTGTTACAAAGTACTTGATATTACAGTGGAAATAGCATCAGCTTAAGCTTGTGGAACGAAATGGCAACAAGATTTGAAACAGAAGTTGGCCTCCAGGTTAAACATCCAATAGTCCTTGCTGTAAGCTCTTGCATTGCCAAAAGCTTTGCTGGAAATATTCAGTTGTCCGCTACCCCAGTGACAAGCTATTATTTCAACCCTGAAATACCGCAGGCAGCTGAAATATGCGGCGCGTAAGTACTACTTCTGAAACATATAACAGTTTGCCTATTTATGCATACGCAATGCTATTATTTAATACACACCATGTTTACAGGTATACTCAGATGTTAGCAATAGGAACACCACTCATGCTACCCCCACTAGCCTAACAACAGCAAGAAGCGGCCATATCCAGTGAACCAGTTCGGATTGCAACATTGCTTACTATAAGTCCAGATACTCTAACGGTAACAAATTAAACAACTCTTTGCTCAAAAAAAATTTAGCACATGCCACTGACTCCTATGTTTAACAGCAAAACCAGAAGTTTACCATTGAAGCTGTCATTACAAAAATTAAGGACGGGACAACCTGGTACACAAACAGATGCAAGAGGTGTAATAAGAACATTGAACCAGATAGGCCCCACTGGCATTGCCAGCAGCCAGGAATGCCAGTCATCCCAAACTATAGATATAATTAAAAAAGTTCATAGTAGAACTGCAATCCACTAAATTGCATACAAAAACTAACAACAAATGTGCCGCAAAACAATTGCAGCTATTGTTTCAAAATGATCGTCGCTGATGATACTGGCGAAGCATCGCTCACATGGTATAGCCCAGAGGCACATTCCTTGCTTCCTGCATGCTCAGAAGTTCTCAGTTACGTTCCGACCCTGATCCATACAAAATTCCACCTATCATCAAGGACTTGCAAAATACAAAGCACAAATTTGATGTCCACTTTGGTTACGGCAGCAGAAAAGGAAACCCATGGCTACTCCTTGACGACGTTGCGGGTGTACCTGTTCCTGCATTACCAGCACCAGAAGTTGCTTAAACGTAACAACGGTGGGCAATGAATTACTAAATTTTGTAGTATGGAAATGACATTGTTGTACAAACTGTTATTTAGCAACTTAGGTCCTACTACCTGTAAAAATGGCTTCCTTAGAGCCTAAAACCCGTAAGAACAATGTTCCTGTGAATGGTTGTAGTAAAACACAACGTGCACGATGCAGTGGTGCACGACTTTTGAACATCACTAGCACTATCGCTGGAATAAAATTGTAGGATTCCTGTACATGATGTGTCTAGCCATTGTTCGCAAATAACCAAAAGCAAGTAACCGTACCTTACTACAAACGGTATTGCAGCAAGAAGGTCAGGCCACATACCAAATCGGCTATACTGCCACACAAACAATAGCTAATAAAAGCACATGAAACATTGGCAAGGACACATACACATGCTAATAACTCTATTCGCATGCAGTAACAATAACGGCAACAAAAAAAATATTACCACACAACGACTAAGGAGTGATGGCTGTTACACCAAAATTTAACAATGCGCCGCAACCGCAAACCAAATCCAGCGGGATTGAAATAACAATACAAAGGGAAAAAAAGGGACAAAAAAAATAAAAATAATCATAAACATTTGACCATATTTTATCATTAATAATTTGATAATTACAATATCCATGAAGCAACAGGGTGAGGTTGCTTAAGATTCCAAAACTATAACCCCCTAGAGGCTACACACACCCTTTGAAACTACGTACACACAGATGAGAACCTAAACTACTAGACCAGCTCCACAACTACCACAAGCTACTACCATCATAAACGACTTCCCCAAAAGATTCACAAAACATGCACCCAACCAAGCTAAACATCCGAAAACTGCTCATTTACCTCCATAAACCCAACATTTCTTCCTTGGTTGCTATCCCATGACGTAACGCTTCAATAAGGGCATCAAGTCCAAGCAGCGACTCCCTGTCAACTCGCTGGAGCTCAACAAACCCTTGCAAACCATCCACTGCATCAGCATCAAAAGGCCCAATGAGTCTTCATGATTGTCCTTTCACGCTTCTCAATTTTAGCAACCAACTATTGGCGTTCAGACTCCATACGCAGGACAAATGCACGATCTTCAGTCACTTCGCTATTGAAAAGATACTTAAACGCGCTGGATAAATTGTTAGACCCACTAGCCGCCTTGATTTCCTCAATATTTGGCATGGCAGTCATGGTAAGGTTTTTGAAATCGGTAGGTGAATGGAGATGCAAAAGTAAGTAATTAGTTAAAGCGTGATTTATAAGATTGAGGAGGTTAGGTTAAAAAATTAAGTAGACATAAATGCAATATTATGACATCTAAAAAGTTATGACCACAAAAAAAACTACCTATAACTTTTGGCATGAAAATTCAAAAACAAAAAATTACGAGCGGAACCGAAAAACAGATAAATCCTAGAGTACGCTAAAATTACATTCAAAACCCCGCCGCAACGCGACGGGGGTTTTCACCTCGTTAGCTAATATTTCCAATACCATCTAGTTGTGTCGAAAATGTTAGTTTAGATATTTAGATAAGTCATATAGGTTGAAAAATGTTTAAAACGTATAACACACTAAATGGATTTTTGATTAAGTTTGTCATATGTGCTTATATGATTTCCTTTGTTCTTGTATCATTTTCTAAAAACAACAAGAATGTACATCGGATCATAACCTACACTTGTGTTGATGATGTACTCTCCCATTTCCCTTTTTATGATCGCTCTCCAAGCTTCATAGTAGGATTCACAACTTGATTATTTCATCCGATATACTCAAGTAAATTATCTTGCAACGCAAATATAATTGTTCATATCCGAAAGTCCAAACTCAAAGCTTTCCAACAACATATGTTGAACTAGCTCATCCAACCATTTTTTGTTGTTTACCATATGGATAACTTTTAAACTTATTTTTAACATGACGCCTTCGTCACCTTAGTTGTCTCAAGTATAATATTAAACGAAGCAAAGTATCATCATCGTTACTCTTCAATAGGCCATTGTAGGAATATAAATTTTCCTAACTTGAGAATGAATACTGGAGAACTTATTGCACTAGAAACTCAATTTGACCTAACGGTTGAATTGCTTCCTTGATAGAAGTTGGGTATGTGGAATCACCCGTAAAAATGGTCGTGTTTAGCCGTAATTGAGCACCGCTAGTAACAGTTTCATATTCATTCTCTCACTTGGGAAATTTATACTCCTATGTTTTCCTAAAGTAAGTTTACAATGGAAATACTTTGTATTGTCTTAGGATTACTAATCAAACAAGTTGTAAAATAAAATTAATTTTTTTTTTCTTTTAGTTAATCACAACCACTTGCCTCATCAAGCGATTATCTTGCTTTGATCGAGAAGAGCTACATGACTTCATGGACGAAGCTCATTGTATGCTAATCACCATCCGTAATGACTATACATAGTTCATTGCTTCCGTTGGCCAAAACAACCCTACTGTCTTTAACACCATCATCTACTCTGCACGCCATTGTTAATACAAACGAGTTACTAATCTAGATCGTAAATATGTGTTGAGCCTCTCGAATAGTGTTTGTTAAGTTTGATAAACCTCTGTGATTTGTGAGCTAGATCTCATATTAATTACGTATGTGCTATTCTTACATGCTCTCATTGCTATGTTTTACTTGTATACATATATGCTTGCTGTAAGAAATCATTAGTTTCAATATTCGATACATAGAGCAAACTTGTGCAACTCTTGCATACCTTTAGTAAAGGTTCTGCTTAGCAGATAGACGGATCCCAAAGTTTGTGCTAGACGGATCGCTACACTTAGGGAACCGTGGGATCCGGCAAACAGAAAATGAAATTGCAAGCATTGTATTTCAAACATATCCTTAGAACACCTCACACTAGGCTAAACATAGTGTCTTAAGGAAAATTAAGTCCTTATCAAGATAAGTAGATCCTTCCTACTCACCTAGATCACACTTTAAGACGCTTGTAGATCTATCATTTCATTTTTAATCCACTACTCTTCCGCTCTCTAGATCACTCATTATTTCTCACATGATCCCTCACATCTAGACCTAGAAATCTTTCGATTATGGCAAAATTGATCATAATCATCCTTACCTCAAAATTGGTCGAAATGGATCAAATTCTAGTTCTTCCACCTTAAAACCTTTAGGATCTTCTCCAAGACATTATCCTAAGTCACTATCCGATCACTAGGATCATCTAGCTTCATTTAACACTCTTAAGATTTTAGTGTCATCTTTGATCATTCATTGGTAATCACGAAAGTTCTAATTTCTTTCATATAAGGCAATCATTAGCTACATCACTCATTGCCCTTGAACATTTAAGTACCCTTCCATTTAAAGACACTTAGGAGAACTGAAACACTAAAAAAAAGGTATAGGCTTTAGACCTTTCAAACATCACTTCTATCCTTTCCTAGCTGCTGAGAGCCGGATCCCTAGGATTAGCCTAGACGGATCCCCCATTGGTGGGAACCGTAGGATCCGGATGACATATTTATGTCAACTCTTGCTCGAACAATCATTTCAAGCTCATCTTGCTAACTTGAACACTCCACCTCATCCTAATTAAATCTCTGAAGTTGACTCTTGTGCATGCTAATCATCACATTCCAAAGGATATTAGAGACTTAAGTCTTAAATGCACTTGCTAAATCCTTCCCTTTATAAGTCATCTTGCTAGAATCCCTTAGTCATCAAACACAACATAATTCTTAGCATTTAGAAACCTTTTCCTTAGTCATTTCATCATGAGAAAAGCTCCTAGTGCTAACTCATCCAACCAAGAACCACCCAAGAAACTTGCTCGTGTTATACACGAAATTTCCTTAACCGAATCATCTCCGGTTAAACCCACAAATGGTAGGATTTTCCATCCACCAAATCATCACCCGTAAGAGATAATAGTGCTAGAATCCCACCTCAACAAACCCAATCAACAATTGCCAAAAGAACCGCAAGAATTAGCATTTAACCTTTTTGGTTGGAAAAGGGATCATCGAGCTCTAAACCAAACGTACTTAGTTCTAACAAAACGTCTAATCCTTCATTCCTAGAGCATGGACTACACTCCTTCACCGAGCCTCTCTCTATTTCATTAGAGCATTCACCACCGAGAACTTACCATTCACCAACCTTCTCGTTAAAATAGGAACCACCTACAACACCAACTAGCCCATCATGGGAGACAAAGAACAACCTTGATCATATGGAAGAAGTTCCATTACCACCCTCATTTTTAGAACCTCTCCCAACTTCTCAAAATGAAGACCCTCAAACACACATTGAGCCCCCTTAAAATATCCCTTTCCCTTCGGGGACAAACCAAGACAATATTTGCTCAAATTGTCTAAAAACTCAAGGACTTGTTCAAGAAGTATGAAATGAGATACATTTCATGTTCAATCATCTTCTTGCAAAGTTGGATCAATTCAACAAGTCCACCCATCCCTAGACTTAAGCACATTGTCACATTCTAAGTCTTGTAATGAGATTAGCATTAGTAGTGCTTATATGGCTAAAGTTTATTCTCTTAGTTTTTAGAGATTTGGTTGTGTATCTCTTGTTTTATTGAATGAATACTTATATGCTATGATTATCTTTGTTGTGCTTGATATATTGTACATATATCTCATTTTCTCAAAATAGCATTCCTTGACATTTCTTCACTGCTGAAGATACTGTCAACAGATAGCCGGATCCCTTCCAGATAACTAGACGGATCCCTCCTTAAAGGGAACCGTGGGATCCGTGGTACAGGAGCACAAATTTATACTAACTTGAGTCTCTTTTGCAGGAAATTATGCACTATACTCTTGTTTTTCTAACCTTTGTTTTGTAGTTATTCAAAATACACATGAAGATATTGACACCATAAAGCTAGGGGAGCTTTGTGTCAAACGAAATTGCAAAATCATTTGCAACTTAATCCAATTTTGGATTACACTTCATGACACCCCATTGCAACATTGCAATATTCAAGGGAGAGCACGTTCTCGTCACTTAGACGAACCATTTGCAAACTTAATTGCAAACACAATTAGTTTATTTTACGTTATGTCCTTGACGCCCTTACATAGGGATGGACTCGTCAAGGGGGAGTTAAGACGAGTACCATTCCCGTCACTTGCTCTCTTTACATTTTTACATTTTTATTATATAAAAATTGTGTAAGTTTCTTTTAACACTTTTTTTTTTCGACAAAAAGGGGGAGAAGAAAGTAAAAACTACAAATTCAAATTTTTACGAATTTTAGCTTTTTCCTTAAAATAATTTTATGTTTTGTCATCAACAAAAAGGGGGAGATTGTTAATACAAATAAGCCGTAAAAACGTTTATTTATATTTTACGATCTTCTAAATGTTTTGTCGATAACAAATGTAAAATCATTTTTAACGAAACTAATAGAGTACGTAAATAGTTTGAGTTGATAGTTTTCTAACACACTTAAGTTGTCACATAAAACACTAAAACAAGTATAAGTGATTTTATGATTTAGATACATATGTACAACAACTAGTGTTTACATATTGGGTTAAACATATACTTAAACTAAGTATACTAAAATGGGTAAAAACTAAGTGTATGCTAAAATGGGTAAATACAAGTATATACTAAATGGGTAAATACTTGCAAATGGTTTTGACCCATAACCCATGGTTTTATATATACCACTTAACCAAGTTCACTGTATCTAGAAAGAAAACCATGGATCAACCCATAACCCATGACCCATAACCAAAAATACCCATGGGCAAAGAGGAGCGGACCACGGATCCCTAGCGTTGTGCTAGCCGGATCCCTTGTGGTAGGGATCCGTGGGATCCGGGAAACATAAGAGAATTTCCTCTATAAATAGAGAGCCATTTCTTCCTCTCTAGTAGTGCTTTTTACACACATACTTCCCAAAAGTATTCTAACCCTCTAACCTCAGATCTAAGTGATCTATGTAGTTTGTCTTTTGTTTTTGTGTGATCTACTAGGTTCCTCTTAAAGGAGAGATCACCACCTCTTGAAGACGTGCAAGCTCAAAGTCCATGAGTTGCCAGGCTTCGTCATCATCAAGACTACTAAGGTTCTCTTGTTGATAGTTCTTTCTTTCTCCATAGATGGTGAAGGCATTAGTGAAGGATGCCGAAAGAGTCAAGACGAAAGCATTAGTGAAAGGTGCTAAACGTTCGTGTCAAAAGCATTAGTGAAGAATGCTAAAGGTGTCAAGATGAAGGCATTAGTGAATGGTGCCAAGCGTTGTGTCAAAGGCATTAGTGAAGGATGCCTAAGAATCAAATCAAGTGGCATTAGGGAAGAATGCCTAGGTAGTATAATCGATGAGGTGCATCGTTATACATATAGTATTTGTTTAGATCCAAGGATGGTGATATCCTTGATGGTGTTGTAACAAGGAGTAGATCTCCTTGAGAATATGTGTTGTGTTGTGAAGGGTAGTAGTTCCTCCATTGCAATGGAACTAGGTGCTTAGCCTAGTACCTAATAAAGGGTAGGAGACGTTGTGAAGGATTAGTTCTCCTAAGGTGTGAAAGAACTCGGTGGTTAGCCTAGCACCGTATAAAGGGTAGGCGACGTTGTGTTAGGTGTGGTTCGCCATGGTGTGAAAGAACTCGGTATTTAGCTTTGTACCGTAAAAAGTTTAAGCGACGTTGTGAAGGCTTCTCCGCCATAAGGAGATTGGTGTAGTGTTTACGAACTCTCGAGTAGGTGACTCGGGGAGTGGAGTAGGGCAAGGAAGGTGTCCTTGTAGCCGAACCACTATAAATACTTGTGTCGTGGTGATGTGCTTCTTACTCTTTATCTTTCATTACACGTTTATATATCTATCTATCAACATCCAACATAAACAACCAAATAGATTGACATAAGTCGATCTAAATATTTAAAAGGAAGTTTTTAATTGGTAAAACTATTCAACCCCCCTTCTAGTTTTCCATAATTGGCATCAGAGCTTCGTTACCAAGTTTTTTTTGTATATTGTACTTTGAAAACTTGATACGATCCGTGTATGTTTGAAAACTACAAAGAAGGGAATTTCTTAAAACAAAAAGTCATGTTTTTAGAAATCATCATATGTTGGATAGTGATAGATCTTTCTAATATTTTCCTTTGAGAAGTCTTCATACTAGGATTTGGGTATCTTAGAAGATCATGAAGTATTTCGCATCTATGGTTTCTAAAACCATAAAAAGGGAATATAGCAAAGGATTGGGGTATCTTAGAAGATCATGAAGTATTTCGCGTCTATTGTTTCTAAAACCATAAAAAGGGGATATAGCAAAGGTATGTTTTCTTAGTTACATTTTTTTTCAAAAGCGTGCTAAATTGCTTGTGGACAAAATGGTGATATATGCTTCTATCTTATAATAAGCATAATATGAAAAGTGTTTTAGTGATTTTTTTTTCGTTGAAGTTCTGTTGTTAGATATCTTGTTAATCAAGCTTGAATAAAGCTAAAAATGGGTAATATAACTTCACTAAAAAGTCTACAAAGACTAAACCTTTTCGTCGGGTCAAAACGTACATTTTTGTAATTCTGTGTCAGATCCGTGGATCCCTCAGGTTACACTGGACGGATCCCTCAAGCAAGGGATCCGTGGGATCCGTAGGTACAGAAGACAGTTTTTGTCTGAATTTCAAAAATTCATAACTTTTTAACCGTAAGTCGTTAGAAGTCGTGCCACCTATCGTTTTAAAGGTATTTGAGTCTATTTTCATTTAAAATGATTTCATAAACTGATTCAAAACAATAATTTACAGAATCATTGATCAATAATAGAAAGTCATTTTTCGGTCATAACTTTTGCATAAACTTTTGATCTAATTGGAGACGGATGTTTTCGCTTTTGAATAACAATGTGTCCTCTATTGAAATTAAGGTCTTGATCACATTTATAAATATAAAAGAAACTAATCAAGCTTGGTATACATGTTTATATTTAACACAAAGCGATGAAAAGAACTTTCGTATGCTATGCTAAATGATAAATTGTCTTCTTTGCATTACTTGATTATTTGCTTATCTCAAATAGCTTTTGTGCTTGTTTGATTGAATAGCATATGTGGTTTCCTTACCTTGCTATTCATTCTCTTGTTTGTCGATTTAGTAATATTCTACTAATCAATGTGCTATTTGAAGGAGTGTTTGGGATAACATCTAGTTGTGTCGAAAATGTTAGTTTAGATATTTAGATAAGTCATATAGGTTGAAAAATGTTTAAAACATATAACACACTATTTGAAGGAGTGTTTGGGATAACATCTAGTTGATGACTCCTCTGCTTCCTCAGACTCTTCAACCACTGATGAATGGAAGCAATATGACAACACTCTTCCACTCACTGAAAGACAGCTTGTTATGTAAATAAAAATGGCTACAAGGAGGCTATACATTGGTGTTACTGATACTCTCTGAGATCAGCATGTTGAAACCGCTGCTAGTTATGCCGATCTGAAAGCCGAAGTGGTTGCTACCTGTGCGAACACTGATGAGCACATGGATCTCGGGTGTGTTTTCAAAAGTAGTTGTGAGCTGTAGTAGTGAGCAGTAGCTGTGAGCTGTGAGCAGTAGCTGTGAGCTGTGAGCAGTAGCTGTGAGCGGTTTGTGCAGCTCACTGCTCACCACTCACAGCTTCTTAAAGAAGCATTGGACAATTGAGCATTCCTAAAAAATAGGAAAGCTCACCGCTCCTTTGCCAAACGACTAATAAAAATCAAAATGCTCATTGTTCACCGCTCATCGCTCCAAAAAGCTTCACACCGCTCCGTGCCAAACATACCCCTCATGTATGATCATCTACACAGGCTGTATGACAACCTGAAGAAATTTCTCAAATAATTTCAGGATACTCACAGCAAGCTGGATGAAATCAGGGAATCTGTCAAAGAAGACCCAGCACTCAACTCCAAAGTGCTCGAGGCTACTGAGGTCAACATGAAAAAATCCTCCAGTCTCTTTGAACTAATCAACATGCTCAACACTGCAAATGTTTATGGTCTTAGCTCCTCAGTACAGTCTCTTTAATCCACCCTGGGTTCACTAGATACAATGGTTGCTGATCTGGCTAAATCATCTTCTTCTATGGCCAGGAATCTCGGGCCTAGAATGACAACACTGGAATTATCTCAGGCCAATCTTGCTGAAAAGGTCACAAATCTTCAACAAGATACATCTGACATCAAGTCCATGGTCTCGGAGATCTATCTAGCCTTCAAAGGTCAAGCTGCTCATTCTCCCCCAGTGTCACACAACCAACTCTTGCCCTCACTGACGCTGCGGCAACAGTTGAGGGGGAGAGAGCTGCTGAAGAGACTCCCTCTCACACTGAGGGGGAGCCAACTCAACCTATATCAGCAATACCAATCTCATCAATCCCACCATCAGGAACACCAATCACAACCACAACCTCAGTAACAACAACAACAACACCAGTAGTCACTACTACACCCCCACTAGTATCATCCTCTTCATCTGCTCAGGACAAAGGCAACGCTATCATGGCCACAACAGAGCCTGTCAAGATTCCCTATGAAATTGGTGGCATTAAGTACATGCTTACTCCTGAACAGCTAAGTGCCTACCTTGATAAGGAAGACAAACGAAAGAAACAGGTTGAAGAGGAAAAGAAAAGCAGAGCATCCCTGGTCAAAGCAGTCTCTGAAGAAGCTGAAAAGATAGGGATCAATCCTAAAACTCTTGAAAAAGGAGCAGGCCAAAAGTTCAAAGCAGCTCAGGATGCTGAGTTGGCTGCCTTTAAAAGGAAAAGGGATGAAAAGAACAAGAGGAATGCTGCAATCAGGCAAAAAAGGATTGATCACTACAATTGGACCATGACAAGCAGAAGGGTACCTAAAAAAATCACTGATGTAAAAATCATCCCCAGATCCAAACCACTGGCAATGAATGTCTACAGGGGGGATGATAAAAGGTATTTTGAGGTTCATGATCCCTTGAAGTTCACTGACTTTGGGATCACTGAGCTTGATGAACTTGGCCCCATCATCGAAAAGAAGCAAAATGTGGTGGTCAAAGAGTTGATGAAATCCCTCAGCAAGCGTTATGAAAGGCTAAGGGATGCACCAGCTCAGCTTGGGATACAGTCATCTCTTACTGAAGCTCAAGGATCTCAACCTCAATCATCCTAAGGTAAAAGAAAAAGGGTTGAATCTGAGCCTGAAGCCAAGGTGCCTGGCTTTGACTGTAATAGGGAGATGCCTGAAGGGGTTAAATTTGTGAACTTCTTAGTCATAGAAAATCCTGAAAGAGGACTTTTCTTCATTGATGTTTATGGGAACCCAGCATTCCAGAGATGGAGTGACATTGATCAGGCTGGCGTGGCTACAATGGCAAGTTACTTACCAGTGGCCTCTCAAATCAAATCTCCTGAAAACATCAGGTTCTGCGCTGACCTGAATGCCAAGATAAGAGAGCATCCTGACAAAGCAACCCTCCTCTCAAAGAAACCAAAGCTAGAAGCACTGGGAATCTACCTTGAATGACATCATTAAATGCTTTATCATTTTGTCTTGTGTACTAGTGATAGGAACTTTGTAACCTGATGAATAAACGATGTATGTTTTGTTAAAATACTCAGTGTTCCTTATTATGTTCATTAGTACATTCAGTGTAAGAAGAATCCATTTGTTCACTTACACTGATCAAATACTTAGGCTATTTGTATATCCAAATAGGGGGAGACTGTTGGGTTCAGTGAATACCCAAACCCCTTATTTCTAGGATTTGAATAGAAAATACCCTAAGTGTTTAGATCCTTAAACACTAACAAGTCACTGAGCGCATAGCCACTCGGTGAGCTGTCTTCGGGATACTCAATAAGAGACAAAGAAGAAAGCTCCCCACTCAGTAAGGCGAAACTTAAGGGGTGAAGACTGAGTCAAGAAGAAGATGGTGGATTCACTGAGTGATGACAATAACTCACTGATAAGGTTTTAAAATGTACCTTTTTGAGGGGTCGTTTAAGCCCTTATTTGATCACTTTTGTATCCGTTATTACTTAATATCGTTCCTTTTCACTTTTTAGGTATCTTGAAGGCAAAATGCTGGAATGACACTTATTCGGACGTAAAGGCGCGAATATACGAAGAAAATGGCCAAAGTCAAGAATCGAGCCACTCAGACTGCTGGAACTGAAGGGGACGGCGTCAGGTGTTATCTGCGATGCCGTCACATCACTTTTGTGACAGCTCAGTAGCCAAATTGCTTATTTACAATTGACGGTGTCAGGCTTTAAAAGAGCAGGTCGTCGCAACTCAGACGGCCTAGATTTGATCTAGACGGCGTCAGAGACTGAAGGGGACGGCGTCACAAGCATAAGGTGACGTCGTCGCAAGACTAACGTGGCCAAGACGAAACTCTAATAACGGCGACCCAACGGCGTCACAAATTAAAAGGTGACGCCGTCGCGAATGTAATCTTATATATAGAATCCGAATTTTTTAGTTTTCAGTGTGTAGTCTTTTGGAGTAAAAACCTAAACCGAACCAAGGCTGTCTTGTACAGTATTTTAGGGTTCCAAACCCTATTTTACATCAAGATAAGTGTTTTACTTCATTAATTTAATTATGCCTTCAATTACTTGTGTGTATGCTTGCATGTTCTCCATGTCCGGCTAATTTACTTGTGTGTCTGCTTAGGGTATATGAAACTTAATTATTGAATATTGATTGGTTGTCTCTTATCTTAATTGTTAATGATCTAGTAATGCGATAGGTCATCCGTTGTGTAGTTAATGTTTGATTAATCTTTGTGAACCTTAGTTTATAGCACTTAGAGTTGTTGTAGGCGATAACCTTTGGTAGTTTCAAAGAGTAGGGACAAACGCATACCCTACGACCTTAGACACACAACGCGATTAAGAATAAGGACGTGACAATTCAACCATCAATAGGAGATAATTAAGGAGTAATAAAACCTAAGTAAACATATCTTTAAACCACCATACGAGCACACAATAATTAGACATAGACTACCCTCACCTTAGTTAATTAGATAATTAGATAGTAGAAGTAATCGGTAGAAATACCAATCCCCCAAATCCAAACCCCGAGATTCGTACCTTTCCATTTCCTAAAAAAATATAAAAAGATAAAAAATAATCTTCCTCAACCCCAACCTTAGCGCAGTAACCTCTCACTAGCATTCCTATTCCCCTAGAGAACGATATCAATTCCCGTGGCTTACCCTAATACTACACTACAACGATTAGGTTCATTGCCTAGGGTGTTGAAAAACTTGCTCGACGAAAAGGAAGTTCCTTTGACCCCGAACGCACTGTGTAAGCGTATCAAGTTTTTGGCGCCGCTGCCAGGGAATAGAATAGCTAGTTAGGAGTCCACCTCGTTTAGGTTTCTTTGCTTGATTCCTATCAAGTAAATTTTTTTTAATTTTTTAGCTTCCTTGTAGTCTATCCCCCTTCTTCGTGATCTTTGTTCGTATAAACCCATCACTTTTCATCATGGAAGGTGATAACCAACCACCATTCATCAACCTACCACCAAATGACCCGCCAAGAGGCTGTACTCTTGGTGAATACTCGAGACCAAGCCACCTAGGCTATAGGAACACCATTGAGCTTGCCGATCAAGCCCAAACTACGGCCCTGCGATCCGACACCATTCGGTTGGTGCAAAACAGATGTGCATTCCATGGACTTCATTCCGAAGATCCTAATCAGCATCTTAAGGATTTCCTTAAAATCGTCGATTCCATCGACCTCAATGCTACTACTCGGGAGACCACGCGCCTGCGTCTCTTCCAATTCTCTCTACGAGACCAAGCTAGTAATTGGCTTGAGCGACTTCCCGCTGGCTCCATCTCAAGTTGGGATGATCTCACCTCTCGCTTCCTTGCTCAATTTTTTCCACCGGGGAGAACTGCTAAGCTTAGGAATGACATCTTGATGTTCCAACAACGTCAAGGTGAATCTCTCTACGAAGCATGGACTCGATTCAAGGACTTACTTCATAAAGTCCCTCATCACGGCATTGATCTTTGGCTCCAAGTCCAACTTTTCTATGATCATGTCAACTTCCCCACCAAGCGATCCATTGACCAAGCGGCCGGTGGAAAACTTAGTGATCTCACCGCGGAAGAATCATGAGGTATAATAGAGGACCTTGCTCTCTATGACAACGAAAGTTGGAATGACCCCCGTGAGCTGCCCAAAACTGTTAAGGCAATCTCCTTGCCTCCCATTGACTCACAACCTTCCGACCGTAGGATGCTCGAGCTTGAAGATCTAGTTAAATTCCTAATGAGTTCCTACAAAAATCCTAAGTCTTCACATCAAGTGAATAAAATCACTCTACCTTGTGAGTAATGTAGTGGTCCCCATGACACTCGTGATTGCACAAGACTCCCCGAACAAGCTTTTGCGGACTACGCCTCCTGCCGTATCGACGGAGCGGGAGAGAAGTGGTACACTTTCAAGCCCAAACAAAATAACTTAGGAAACTCTTACAACCCCTCATGGAGAAATCACCCTAACCTTAAGTGGAACCAAAACTCAAGCACACCCCAAAGCTCATCTAGTCCACCTAATAGGTTCAATCCTCCAAGCACCGGGAACCCCACTAATCTTGAGGCAATCGCATCTAGGTTCATGTCGTCTCAAGAAACTCGATTGACTAAGCTTGAAGCTGATTTTAAGCAAAGACAAGGCGAGATGACAAACAAGCTCGATGCCCTCTTAAAATCCTTTAATGACCGGGAAATTAGAGCACTCCCAAGTGATACTATAAAGAACCCAAAAGTGAGTTCGATTTCATCGACTTCATGTTCTTGTTCACCATGGGAGAGTGCACATCCATGCCCCTCACACCCAACGGTTCACTCGGTAAATGCTATCAACAAGGGTTCCAAGCAATCCAAAATGAGGTACCAAGGCCCTGCACCATTGGTAGAACCTACTCTTAAGAAACCCGTCAACCAAGAACCCGAACCTAATCTAGAGGAGGAGTACAAGGAACTCCATAAAGAAAAACCGGTTCTTGAAGTCTTAGCTCATGCACCTTATTATAATGCTTTAAAAGAAAAATATGAGTTAGAACTTAAACTTGGAAAACATGGGTCTGCCTTTGTGCGAAATAATCTACCTAAGAAGTTAGACGATCCCGGGCTATTTACTCTTCCGTGTAGGCTTGGAACTTCCAAACCTCTCGATGCTCTAGCCGACTTAGGATCATGCATCAATCTTGTTCCGTTGTCCCTCCATAGATGCCTTAACTCAGGTAAGATAGAACCAACAGAAACCATCTTAGGTCTAGCGGACAGTAGTGTTGCATATCCGGTAGGGATAATAAAAGACATGGTAGTACACGTAGGAGAGTTGACTCTTTTGGCCGACTTCCATGTGCTAGACATGAATAAGGACCCGACATGCCCATTGCTAGTAGGAAGAGGATTATTAGCTACCGCTAGTGCCATCATCGATTGTAAGATGTCCAAGATAGTGGTAGGAGAGGGGAGTGCTAGGTCAATTTACGATGTCAAAAAGCATACGTACTACAAAGAAGAGGAAATTCCACATGAGATTAGGTTGGATAGAACGCCTTCTAGATATGGGCCTTGGATAGATAAGAACCTCATAGGTCCCCAACGACCTTTCTACCTAGATGAAGCCTTTGCTAGTAAAGCAACTTTCCACGAAAAAGAAATGGCTAGGGACATGGAAGTGAACCCGTTCGAGGATGCCTTAGTATTTAGGAAGATGACCGAGTTCCTAGGAAGCTTGCCCGTCAACCTTGTCATGAATAAGTGGAAAGTTGAGAAGCCTAAACATAAATGGGATTGGGATAGACCGCCTAGTGATGGTAATGGAGAATGGCACATTAGGATAACAATCTATGATCCCGATGGAGAGAAGTTTGAAAAGGCATATCGAACCAAACGTACTACTAGGAACTTAAATGATAAGTTTGATCCTTATGACATTGTTAAGGATAGGCTTACTTATATCGGTACGTAGGGGCACGACTACGAGTCTAGCTACAAGACTCATAAATAAAGAAAAGCGCTTCGTGGGAGGAAACCCATGCTTAATTGTTTGCTTGTTTGTGTCATATATCTTTTATTAATTGCTTAATCTCATGTTTAAATTTGTAAAAATGCTTTATTTTGTTTTTAACCTCGTCTTAATTACATATAAAGGTATTTTACATAAAGGATAAGTGTAGGGAGGATTACATACATTTTCAAAGGGAACGTAAACATGAGAATTTCAATTGATTAAAAGATATACATGAGTGTTTGTTCAAGTCAAATGCTTGTATCGAGTCATAATGGATGTTTTGCAGGAAGTTTTTCCAGATTCTAAAGATGTAAATTTTCCAGAATTTTTACCAGAAAATCGCAGACCAGTTTTTGTCAGGATAACCTGACGGCGTCAGGATCGCAACATGACGGCGTCAGGAAGGAGCAAAAATAACTGATTACTTTTTCTCGTTTTCTTAGCTACTTATAATTTTCTGGAATTTTCCAGGAATTCTGTAAACATCCATTCCACAAGCATTATATCCTAGTTTAGTAGAGTCTTATATATATTATTACCGCCGATTTTACGCGAAAGTTTCATTTGTTTTCTTCAAGTGTGCAGGTTTAATTTATCAAGAAGGAGATACATAAAGATGAGAAGGAGCTTCTCACGCAAACGTTCTTCTTGAAGAAAAATATAACCACCACGTTACACGGATCCTACCGAGCTAATCAGGGGAGTACTAGTTTCTTTCATCTTTTATTACCTTTCATTATCATAACTTTGATACTTTCGGGGAACATTGGGGACAATGTTCAGTTTAAGTGTAGGGAGGGAAAATAAAACGGAAACTTTGAAACTATGCTTATCCTTGATTATTTGCTTTGTCCAATTGTATTTGCGTAATAAACCATGAGAAAATGTCGGTTAGGGTAATTTTGGCACCAAATTTAAAAATTTTCATAACATATAGGAGTGGGCCATTAGTCTTAACAAAAGCTTCTCATGGATAGGAAGTTATATGACTAGCAAAAAACCTTTTACCACTTAAATTTCACCCAAAATGTGAGGATCGCCCTTAGATTAGTAGGAATTAAAGCATTCATCTTTAATGCTTAGTGTGTGAGGGCAATATTCATTTCTAGTGTGGGGGGGAATTCTCACGAATTTTATCATGTAATTATACCGCCTAATTCCCCCATTTTTGGCCAAATTTTTTTTTTGGAGTAAGTGTTTTGCACTTACTCAGCTTATGGTTATCAGTCCGCCATGTCTAATAAACAAAAGGATTGGCTAATCCAGGAGCAAACGGCTCTTGGTAAAGATATATCAAATCCGTTTACGGCTTGCAATTTGCCCAAAATTGTATGGTATTCAGCTCACCATATCTTTAATTAGTGAAGAGTTGGCTAGCCCGCAAGTTTATGGCTTGTGGTAAAGGCAGTTGGAAAACCATAATTGGTAATCGACTCACCAAAGATAGTATATATTATCTAAGAGTTGGCTAGTCCAGAAGAAAACGGCTTCTGGTAAAGACAAATCAAATCCGTTGGAAGCTGGTGATTTGCTCAAAATCATTTGGTTATCGTTGTACCAAGGTTCTTACTTGAACTGAAACATTTGGCTACTCCAGAAGTAATGGCTTTTGGTAAAGAGATGAAATCCATTAATTTTTCTCAAAACATTGCTAGGGACTAGCAATAGTTTAGTGTGGGGGATTGATGAGTGTGTGAATACTCATCATTTTTGGTCAAATCTGAACTGCAAAACATTTAAAAATGCTCAGAAATGCATCAAAATACTGAAAATATCTCAAAATTGCATTTTATATGTTTCAGATGCAAAATGTTTAAAATCAGATGAAAAATGAGCTAAGTTTGCATAATTGGCAGTCTCAGTCCCCCAACTTTCAAATCTTGTCAAAAATAGTCCCTGAACACTTAATTTAAAAGAAAAGTCACCAAATGTCCTTTTAAAATCATAAGTTGTCAAAATTAGTCCTTTGGTGAAAAATGTCAAAAGTTTTGAGAAATTACAAGTTTAGTCCTTTGAGTTTCAAAATTGGCAAAAATAGTCCTTGGAAGTTTGAAAATGTCCATTATGGTCCTTGTACTATTGGAACTTGTCATTTTTGGTCCCTTGAAACAACTTTGGAAAATGGCAGAATTGGTCCCTCAAGAATCAGAAATTGCAAATTGGTCCTTGATATTAAACCTAAACCTTTGAACCCTTTGGACCATTTGGACCCCTGCCAAGCCAATTGACCCCCTGTTTTTTACCCCTTCCACAATAATAGACCCCGGTCAACTCTCATGGTCAAACAAACCTCCTCCCGCCCACTGTCTTCCTCTTCACCACTTGCCTGCAACACTCTCCCATCACCTCACCTTATCCCTTCAAACCTCCTCCCTCATCATCACATCTACCCTCTAAACACACCACAATTAATGCCACCACCCCCAGTTGCAATTTCAGAGCCCCATTTGCAAATACCACTTTCCCGCCAAATATCATCAATGGCCAAAATCCACTCAAATGATCCAATGGCTGAGATTATGAGTGGGAATTGATCAGAAGACAAGTGGAAGACATTTGGTAGTATAAATAGAAGAAAGGGAAGCAAGAGAGAGTAGTACTTAGTTTTTAAATTTCATCTATGTCGTTTTGAATATTAATGTTTTAGTTTAAGTATCAATCTGTAATCTTTTGTTTCTATGTACTAAACTCAAGCTGTTTTATCAATATAATCTGTTTTCAAGTATCAATTCAAAGGTTTTATTATAGTTTCATGTTTTGTATCTCCTGTTATAAGCTCAGTATAAATGTACTAAAAACCAAGCTTCAAAAAGCTTCATTAAACTTCAAATAAGCTCACTTAAGCTGTCCATAGCTTTGAGTAAGCTTAAACTTCATTTTTAAGCATAATTGGTGTTTGGTCAACAAAAGTCAAACTGAGAAGAGAATTTTGGTTAAGCTATCTTGGAAGAGGATATGGGTGATGCAGAGTTGGTTATGGGTTGAATCTGAGTTAGGATATGGGTGAGAATAGGTAGTGGTTCTTTGTTCTTTGGCAAGCCATAGTGGCTAGGACCAAATGTAAGTTCAATTCCTAGTTCATTGCATAATCTGTATCTGTGGTCATTAATAGTTTAGACCTGTTTATTTAGTGGTAATTAGGATAATTAGACTCAGTTTAAGTGATAATACAAACTAGTTCAGTGGTTAGCTCAGTTAAATTTGCAAATCAATTAGCTAAAGTGTGTTTGGATCAGTGGGATTATTTGAGATTGAGCCTTGGTTTGCACTTGACATTTGCATACTCAGTCTTAATATAGGTAGCTAGAATCAAATTTGTCATCAAATTGCATCTGCACTAGCTCATAGTCAAAATCATAAATAAACTGTTCTAATTTCATATCTGTTAGAATTTTCTTAGATCAATAGCTTGAATTTTGTTTAGATATCATTAGAGTAGCTTGCATCAGTTTCATTTAACCATAAAACATCAATCTCAGTCCATAAATTGATTTCAAATCTCATTTTAGTCAAACTTCTCAAATCTGTCAAAAGTCAAAAGTTGTAATATCTGTTTTTCACCCAACTTGGGTGATTTTTAATTGACTCATTTTTTGTTCAAATCAAGTGAAATTGTGGGTTTTTCTAGTTCAGCTGGTCAAGTTTCTTAATCTGATTTTTGTTGAATTTTTGCAATTTTTTACAAGCTCCAAATAAGCTGTTTGATAAGCTGCAAAGTGCCCTGTGCACACTCAGCATACACTAAGTGTGAGACAGGCACCTTGCAGACCTTGCATAGGTCTGGTTTTAGCTTCTTAGGGTCTGAGACTTGGCTTATAGATAGTTAAGCTGGTGGGCTTGAGTTCTTCATTTTTGCTTTTCACATAAGCCTTCTCAATAAGCTTGTGCTTAAGCTTCAAAAGTAGACATAAAAACTGTTTTGGGCACTTAATTTCAAATCATCAAATCTGTGTAGTTTACATTTCAGAGGTTAAGGCTAGTTGATATAAGTTGCTTTTGAGTAGTTTTAACATATTATAGCTTCTGTGATAAATTGGTGCTCAGTTGGTAACTTTAGCTTATTTCAAGTGCTTATTTATAAGCACTCTTGACTGCAGTTCCATATTCTCACACATAAGCTACTGTTTTTATATTTTTTTTAGATTCAGAATATTATTTTAGACTTTTCTTGACTTTTTCATATTTTTCTAGCATTGTTTACTATTTTTCCTCATTTAAATCAGTTTTTAGGACTTTTTAATTAGCTTTTAATACAATTAAATCAGAAAAACTTCAAAAAAATAAGTTTTCATTTTTCCTAGGTTAAGATAAATATAAAAAGCAAAAAAATAATTTTTCCAGATTTTTCATAGTTTAATTTGTAATTTTTAGCAATTTAATTAGTTTTAAATAGTTTTTAATTCATAGAAAATAGAAAAATATTCAAAAAAAATACAAAATTAGTTTTGAAAATTCTCTTTAGTTATTTTAGATTTTTCTAAGTCATAATTTCACTTTTCTAGCTTTATTTAATATTTTCTTGTATTTTAGGGTATTATTAAATAAGTAAAAATAGTTTTTAATTAATAATAATTAAATAAATAGTCATAAAAATACTTTTCTTTTTCTTAAAATTTTCTCTTATCATTAGGTTTGTAAAAATGTCATTTTTATATTTTTAGGATTAATATTGTTTCAGTTTCACATTTTCTTTTGTACGTTACGTAGTTTTTAATTTAAAAGAAAAATCAAAAACATTAGATTTTAAAAATAGTGATAGCGTTTATTTAATATAATTTAGCTTTTTAATTTTCTTTAATTTGAATTTAAGCCCCTGTAATTTACAAACTTTCTCTTTAGGTATAATTATTCACAATCATAACCCTTTTCCCGTTCAAATTCTCCCGATCACTATTCGTTTGATTATTCATCGCACAGCTCGTTGGGACATAACGACCTGGGGAAACACTATACTCCTCTAGATCTTAATTGCATTGCGTTCTCAAGCTGTCTGGCTTTTATTACGGTTGACCATTCACAAGTGGTTGACTTGTGTAATAAAACCTGACCGTTTGGGACCCGACCATTTCATTTTTCCGGAATATCAATGAAGAGCATTGTTTACACTCCACCCCCAAATGTACACCCAAATCACCTTAGCCTACCTTATATGCACTCACTTTTAGTGCATTATTGTTATCACCCTAAAAACCCTTAGTTCAATTATCTAGTTGCTTGCATAAGTTGCTAAGTCGAGTCATATCCTTTGTACACAGTTTTGGGATGATTGGGACTCATGGGAAAAGTTAAAGTTTATGAAATGAAGGGAAGGGAACGTTAAATTCAAATTCCCTTTATTTGTGTAATAATGTACTCCAAGTGTTTTGATCTTTTCAATTCGGGTCAAATTAGTGTTAGAGTAATAAAAACTCAAGTGTAGGGATGTGCCTATAAATCCCTATCATTTTGATGTTACTATAGAGGATGGTAGAGTAAAAGTGTATGAAAAAAAAAAAAAAAAAAAAAAGAAAAAACATACGGGCTACCATCCTACATCTATCTTTAATTTATGTTCGTTTGTTTCAGTTATCTTGAGTCTAGAGTGTCGAGTCTTGGCTTAGCAACGCCATTCTTCGCATGCTTGTAACAAAAAGATTTTTGACTTGCCACCACTAAATAGCCTATCCCACCAAACCCTTTGTTTCCCTACCGTAAGCCTAACATTACAACCCTTTAAAAGTCCTCTTGGATAGTCTTTCCTAGGTGCTTACGCCAAAGCGATGGAGGTTTGATCTAGTCTCAAGCCTATGGTAATCTATGTACTAGGACCGGTTAATGAGTGTTTATCTTCCATTTCCAACTTGTTATATTTCATATACACCCGAGAGATGTGAGTGTCCAAATACCCCATGTGAGGTGCTAGTATATAATTTCCGTGCTTGTTATGACTTTTGCGGGGCTTATATGTGTTGAGGATTGTTTTAAACCAATACTTCATGACCCCTAACTTACAAATTAATTGGCTAAAAGTACATTTGCTTGAGGACAAGCAAATACCAAGTGTAGGGATATTTGATAAGGTTTTAAAATGTACCTTTTTGAGGGGTCGTTTAAGCCCTTATTTGATCACTTTTGTATCCGTTATTACTTAATATCGTTCATTTTCACTTTTTAGGTATCTTGAAGGCAAAATGCTGGAATGACACTTATTCGGACGAAAAGGCGCGAATATACGAAGAAAATGGCCAAAGTCAAGAATCGAGCCACTCAGACTGCTGGAACTGAAGGGGACGGCGTCAGGTGTTATCTGCGACACCGTCGCATCACTTTTGTGACGGCTCAGTAGCCAAATTGGTTATTTACAATTGACGGTGTCAGGCTTTAAAAGAGTAGGTCGTCGCAACTCAGACGGGCTAGATTTGATCCAGACGGCGTCAGAGACTGAAGGGGACGGCGTCACAAGCATAAGGTGACGCCGTCGCAAGACTAACGTGGCCAAGACGAAACTCTAATAACGGCGACCCGACGGCGTCACAAATTAAAAGGTGACGCCGTCGCGAATGTAATCTTATATATAGAATCCGAATTTTTTAGTTTTTAGTGTGTAGTATTTTGGAGTAAAAACCTAAACCGAACCAAGGCTGTCTTGTACAGTATTTTAGGGTTCCAAACCCTATCTTACATCAAGATAAGTGTTTTACTTCATTAATTTAATTATGTCTTCAATTACTTGTGTGTATGCTTGCATGTTCTCCATGTCCAGCTAATTTACTTGTGTGTTTGCTTAGGGTATATGAAACTTAATTATTGAATATTGATTGGTTGTCTCTTATCTTAATTGTTAATGATCTAGTAATGCGATAGGTCATCCGTTGTGTAGTTAATGCTTGATTAATCTTTGTGAACCTTAGTTTATAGCACCTAGAGTTGTTGTAGGCTAAACCATCCGAAGAGTACCTTAGAGTTAAAGTTTATAAATCCTAGAGACTTTATAGGCGATAACCTTTGGTAGTTTCAAAGAGTAGGGACAAACGCATACCCTACGACCTTAGACACACAACGCGCTTAAGAATAAGGACGTGACAATTCAACCATCAATAGGAGATAATTAAGGAGTAATAAAACCTAAGTAAACACATCTTTAAACCACCATACGAGCACACAATAATTAGACATAGACTACCCTCACCTTAGTTAATTAGATAATTAGATAGTAGAAGTAATCGGTAGAAATACCAATCCCCCAAATCCAAACCCCGAGATTCGTACCTTTCCATTTCCTAAAAAAATATAAAAAGATAAAAAATAATCTTCCTCAACCCCAACCTTAGCGTAGTAACCTCTCACTAGCATTCCTATTACCCTAGAGAACGATATCAATTCCCGTGGCTTACCCTAATACTACACTACAACGATTAGGTTCACTGCCTAGGGTGTTGAAAAACTTGCTCGACGAAAAGGAAGTTCCTTTGACCCCGAACGCGCTGTGTAAGCGTATCACTCACTGAATCCCGAAAATCCTCACCAACTACTACCACTGAAGATAATACTGAAGATAAGACTGAAGGCTGAGAAGACTGAAGAATGAGCTGGACAAGGCGGGATAAGTTTGAACAGATAAGACGAAGTCCTTATCAACCAAAGTCAAACTTTCCCTGAATCGCCAACTATCAGGCTCAGTGTCATCACTGACAAGAAGAAAGCAGCCTTGTCACTTACTCTAAATAGCCATTGTAAACAGAGACAAAATACATCTGTAACCTGTCAGTTTGTCCTTTAGGATATAGTTAAAAACCATACATGTATAAATAGCCATAAGAGATGGAGTGAAAGATTTTAAGCTTGTGCATTAATTGAAACACACACACACAAGCAATCTTTCACTCCTCCAAATACAACTATGTCCTTGAGATAGCTCAGTAGTTCCTGTGTAGTTGTGCTTAGACTTAGCCTAAGCTTAGTGAGGAGTCATACCATACTTGTCATTTCAATCCCAAGTACTATTCCTCAAGTACTTGGGTAATGTATTCTTTTTGCTTCGTTTTAATAAATAATATAAACGTTGAAAATTACTAAGTGTGTTTTTACTTGTATTACTTCAGTCATTGTTCACAATTAGTCGTTTTAATTGTTTTTAAACTAACTGTGAAACGGAAACAACAATATTTGAAAATTTGTATAAGTTTGGATGGTGATAATAGTATTTTAAAAAGTATATTACCCATATTTGAAGATTTTGTAAAGTACGTCGATAATATAAGTCTTTAACCCTAATTTAAATGTGTGTTTCGGTTTCTTTTTATTTGTGATGGATCTGTGACACCTCTTGTTTAGATCTAGAGTGATGATTTCTGGTGTGTGCTTTTTTGTTTGATTTGTGTGTGTGAGATTTTTGAGCAAAGATGCAAATTGGCAAAATAATGATGAGTATGAACCCATAAGCTCAGAAACAAAAATAAATGGACTGAAAAACAATGAGGTGAAAAAAATTTAAGATTTAAAAAAAAGTATTTCTCTACTTGAAAAATCAACAGATCATGTTTATTATATCGTCAAAATTAGCCGGTTTTAATGACTATATTGGTAATAAAATAAGTTAGTTATCTAGATGTGTAAAATGATAAAATTACTTTGCTAATATATTGACTGGGTACTTGGTCAATTGCAAAGTGATAAAAATTACAAAGTGTAAAAAGCACTCATCATATGACATGTGTTCTCCTACCTATTTTATTCAAAAAATTCGTCGAAAGGTAAAATCGTAATTTTACCCATTTGTTTCCACCTCAAATTCCAAATGCACATATCTCTTAAATGACAAACTTTTCGAAAAAACCGGTTTCACCATAATTCTTAAAATTTAATCCTCTTTAATTTGGTATAAATCTTGTTAAATATTTCAAACTTTTTTTTTAACATATCAAATGAATATTGATTTTCTTGATACTTTTGTCATTTTCGATCTTATTTTTTACTTTTAAAATTGCCGAATCTTGAAATACTTGAAACACGAAAGTTGTAGACTTTTATTCACTTTTTACCTGGAATTTTGAATCACTCAAATACCATATGATATGAGTGAGATATCGCACGTTAAAGATGACATTTTGGTCATATTTGTTGCACACAAGGTATTTGATGAAATGTCTAGCTTAGATTTTTAGTGTTAAAATTGCATTAAATGGTCTAATTTTTGTACCACAACGCATCATTAATCACTTTATTAATGTAAGTGTCAAAAAGTGATAATCTTTAATCGCTATTTTCAAATTAAAAAAATGTTCTATTCATCAATTAGTCTTTGTTTATTAGTTAATCTTGTTCATCAGTTAATATTGTTCATCAGTTAATCTTGTTCAAAACTGATGAACAATATTAACTGATGAACATAACATTATTATTACTAAAAAGAGTTGATCATCACTTCACAACGTTCATCAGTTCTATTTATTTTTGTTCATCAGTTATATCACAATGTTCATAAGTTAGATTATGCAGCCCATCAATTTTCTAACAAAAAAATGATAGTGTTCATCAATTAAAAAATCATAATGTTCATTAGTTGTCTAAAAGAAATCACAATGTTCATCAGTTCATCCATTAGTTGTTCATTAGTTAGTATTATTCATCAATAAAAAAAGTTGTTCATCAATTCTCTTAAATTTTGTTCATCAGTTTACTGGTTTTGAAAAAAAAATCATAATGTTCATCAGTTATGGTCACAATGTTCATCAGTTTCTCATTTGGTTCTTCATCAGTTAAAAAAACCAAAAATAACAAAAGATTTATTTTGGTATATCAATTAGTGCATTTGAATGTACTTTTATAAGAAAAATCTCTTTTAGGCATTTTATCAAACACTTTGTGTGCACTAAATATGCTAAGATGTTATTGTTAACGTGCAATATCTCACTCATATTATATCGGAATTGAGTGATTCAAAAATCTGGGTAAAGAATATGCGAAAAGCTACAATTTTCGTGTTTTAAGTTTTGCATAATTAGGCCTTTAAACTAGATAAAATTAGAGCCGAAAATGCTGAAAATTTTAAGAAAATCAACATACATTTAAAGAGTTAAAAAAAAAAAGTTGTGATTTATATATTAAAATGCATACTAAATTAAAAAGAATTAAATTTAAAAAACTATGATAAAATCGTTTTTTATAAAAGTTTGTCGTTTGAAAGTTATTTACGTTAAAATAAAAATTAGATGAGGGACACGTGCTTTCCTTTTTAATTTTTATCGACCCGAAAAAGAAAAAGAAAAGCGGGTAAAAAAAGTAGTCGTATAATTCACAAAATCCGGAGTGTCTTTCACCCACTCACTAATCCAAAAAAATTCCCCAAAAAAAACAACAATGAGCGAAGAAGCCAAAAGATCCCCGACGAGCGTTAAACCACCGTCACCGTCACCGTCGTCAGCCGATGATCGTAAATCCACGTCAGCATCCTCCACCACCAGCAGTAGCCGAAAAGTAGTCATCAAAAGTGCAGATATGAAACAAGATATGCAACACGAAGCTGTTGATATCGCCATTGCTGTAATAATAATCATTCACTCACCTTCATCTTCTTATTTCATCATTCCATCATTCTGTTACGCGCGTATATTTCACGCGCTTGTAAATTTACTCACATTCATTATTTTGATTTTACGTTTTCATGATTGTGTTACGCGCGTGTATGTCACGCGCCTCTGTGTGTGTTTACAGTAACTTACTCATTTTTCATCTTTTAATTTCATTCACTTTCATTACCTTTGTTAACGATTTCATGATTCTGTTACGCGCGTGTCTATAACGCGCTTCTTGTATCGCCATTACAGTAACTCACTAAAGTTCATGATCTTAATTCACGATTTCATGATTCTGTCACGCGCTTGTCTGTTTTTAGTTATTGAATCATTTTTTCATCATGTTAATTTCATTAATTCATGATCTCATGTGTTCGGCAGGTGCCTATTGTCTGTGTTTTGCATTTTCATTACAGTAATTTACTCACATTTATAATTTTGATTTACAATTATATGATTTTGTTGCGTGTTTCTGTGTTTTTCAGGCGTTTGAGAAATGTAGTGTGGAGAAGGATGTAGCGGAACAGATTAAGAAAGAGTTTGATGTGAAGTACGGTCCTACGTGGCATTGTATCGTCGGCAAAAACTTCGGTAATTAATTTTGTTTACATTTGCTTCGTTATTATGCTCTAACCTGTTGCTGTTGATCTATAGAGAGTCGTATAGTTGAATGTGTTTGAGTTTGATAAATAGGCGAAGATCTAGTGATTTTACGTTAACACAATGTGTTGCTAAGTTTCGAATTTAGTGAACTGTAGGAGATTGTTAATGTGGCGCAAAATAACGTGATTTCGTTAATTTCTGATGATAGTAGGTAATGTGCTAATAATTTAAGTTTGATTACTACAAACTGATGAGTATGTAGAATGAGAGTAGGAAAAAAGTTTGATCACACATCTGACTTGGCTATTAACGAGAGACAAGATCCGTGACCTTCAAATGTGTGTGGATAGAAAACTATGCAGCCAGGAAGTTGAATGTCGAGGGATAGTTTATAGCTTTACATAAGCCTACAGTATCGGTAACTATTTTAGTCCATGTTACTTGACTTGTCTAAGTTCTAGATTGAGACCAAAAGGGATCCACCTATAGTTTTGGAATTTGCGTTAGGATGCTATCTATTGAAACGAAAATGGAAGGTATAAAATAATAAAGAAATAAACTAACATTTTTGTCGAGTTTGTATAGACATGGGTGTTATGTATGTCTACAAATCAGTGAATCACAGTCACATCTTTGCTTAATGCATAGTCGGACAACCTGTCAACATGACAACTATTTATCTGGTTAACATGTCAGATACATTTTTGCGTAGGTTGAAAGTTAGTTTGGTCCTCCACAATTGACATGGAAACTACTTGTCAACTCAGGTCTCAGGCGTAGGTTTGCATAACTAGAGGTTCCTGTATAGTCCGGCTAAATCTGTCAATTACAAGCTTAACCATTAAATAGTTATACCAAATTTAGCTGGTTTCCGTAAACCTGTTATGTGGTAATCTAGTTTCTCTATATCGACTTGCTAAATTATAATTATGATTTCAATCGAAATATGCCCGACTTTCCTTCGGTATAAATCTATTACAGACGCATATGCACTTCTTTTGGGGTTTTTATATTTGAACCAATCATGAGTCAGTAGTGGCAATTAGATACTAAAAGTACAATTTCTATATGCTTGAAAACTGTTGCATTCGACATTTACCGCTTAACACACAGGTTACAAAGTTCCTAGAACCTCATTACAAAGTTCCTAGCGCTTCATACCTTTTTCCATAAGTAGGGTGTATGAGAAACCAAAGAGAGAATCATACAAAATACCCTCTGTGGCTGATATGCTAAGGCATGTCTTGAATAGAAATTTGGATGTCTGGGACAGAACAGAGCATAAGTTAGGGAAGGAGATAGAGACTTGACATTTTTTTTTTTGAAAATAGAGACTTGACACTGAATAGTACAAGATTATATATAGGCATTAAATAGCCTTATCAATGATTCTTGCTAGAACGAGAGGTAATGCCTTAGAAATCAATTTTCAGCTACCATCTTTTTTTATATTGAAGAAATTTCATGGTGGATCAGATTTATGGATCCTTTGATGAATTTTTTCATGTTATTAAGAGTTAAAGATGTTTAGTGCATCAGCTCAGGTTTAGAGTTAGGGTCAAGCCATTAAGGCTATGACCCTGCCTCCATTCCACACAAACATGTCATGCATGCTAATTTGAGATATCTATCTAATGTATATGTAATACTGAAGTGAGTGAAATAGAGACAAGATGATAAATGGGAGGCTTAAATTATGTTGCGACCCCATACAAGAAAGAAAGAAAAAGTTGGTTGTGTGCCCAAGGTATAGAGGTAATCTAGAATATTTCTACTGTCTCAAAAAATGATTCATTCAATTAGGGTGTCACCATTGCTATCGTCACATCTGAGAAATGTTTAGCTTTCCTCTAAGACATCATTTTCTTGTTGTTGCCGCATATTTTGTTTGTCTTTGTTTTTTGAGTCTCTAGTGAGTTAGAGACATGGACGCATGGTTTCACAATGTCAAAGAGCAAGAAACTTCAACTGAGCATGTGATTTTGTATAGCCTATGAATGTTTGCTACAAGCTGTTTGCTGTACTAAGATTTTAAGATTGCCAGTTTTTTTAGCTCTGTTAGAAAGTAATGTATCCAAGAAGTTTCCTCTGTCAGGCCAATGCAAATTAGAGAAATTCCTGAGGATACACTAGATGAAACTTTTTTTCTATTTAGTTATCACTAGCTTCATATGTAATCTTCGACTTTGATAAACAATCAGAAAAGATTGCACACACTATGTGACCCAAAATAAATGAAGGACTGTTCAAAACATGGATACTTTATGACATGTGAACAACCAGATCTTGCTTTGAGTGTGTGTATGTATATTTACGGGGTATCCGGATATGTATATACATATATGCGTATTCCTTTTTTTTTTTAAAGACAGTTCTAACTATCTCACAATATATACACCTCATATCTATCTCACATGTACTAAGGAGGATTTGAACCCACAACCATTTGGTTGGGGATCTTTTCACACAATACAGGATACCATCGGATCACAAGCCCTTTAGTATATATGTGTATTCAATTGTACAGTTTCTTTTTGAAAAGGCTAGGGGAAGGTACACCGAGTTAGGGGATGGCGCCAAATACCAACATAAATTATACTTTGATGGCAATCCACCGTAACTATATTATTTATAGAAATAACAATCTGTTTTGCTGGCTGACAAACAATATGTTTTAAAAGATTAATAAGTATAACTGAGCTTATACAGGATGTTGAAATTGGAAAATTTGATTCAGACAACACATAGATCATTAGCTAAATTTCATGATTATAAGAAAAGTAAATGAACAAAAGGTTAAGAATGTCAATTTTTTCAGATGTACAGGAAATGAAGAACTACAAAACTATCATTAATATAAGCATTAAAATCTGGAGATCTAGAAGGCTCATTTGGTTTGGTCTAAAAGCCAAATGATTCATTTAAGTTGGTTGAGAGGTCTTGATTTTTTTTTTACTTGCACTAGGGAGGAATAGTATCCTTTACGTACACACCTTGGAATTTGACCTGTATGGTTGTCATCAGCCACCCATGGAAAGTTGGGTCATGTGCCGATCCACCTTTTCTTCAACTGCTCATATCATGTGGTAATGTTTGTTAATGATTCTGTAACTCATGGTAAGAAAGTGTTTGCCTACTAATCTACATAACTTTGTTCATACCAACTCGTAATTAGAAGATTTTTTTAGTTCTTGGAGCTTAGAAAACCGGTTACTCAGTCATCATTGTTACACATTCATATGTAGTGTTATTGTGTGCTTTTTAGGCTGTCACTGTCATGCTGTTCACAGACAATTTCTTAGACAGTGAAACATGAGAAACAGATGGCGAAACATAACATAAGCTGCAACTATAAATTTGCTTATGATTCTTTTTTCAGATACGTGTTGCACATAAAGATACTGCTCTGTTGGAGAAACATAACATACTCTGCCACTATGTGTGCCTACCTGCCTTCATTTCCGGATGTTGTATTGTACATGTTTCATCTATTGAATTTTGGCATATCATCATTCTTTAGACGTCCATATGCATTTAAAAACGCACATACTTTCATGTGTACTGAAGTGTGCATGCACAAGTCATAAAACACAAACAAAGATGATGCACCACTAACAACAAATAGTCCTGATTTACGCTGTATACTGACTTTTGCTGCAAGGGTAGTGGGGTACAAAGTGCAAGGTTGGTGATACACATTACACACTTCATGATTGGAGGATTAACTTATGTACTATTTGTCTAGGTCATTTGATACTCAGGAGTCTTAAATTTTGTCTTGTCTATGGTGAACAAATCGATGATATGACTAGAGTTAACACATGTGACATTATTTGTGGGTTCCATTTTGCAGGCTCGTACGTGACTCACGAGACAAACCACTTTGTCTATTTCTATTTGGAATCGAAGGCAGTGTTGCTGTTCAAATCCGGTTGAGCATGTTTTGATACCACTGCTGATTGGACATGTATGTATTCGAAAAACCAACTGAAGCTAAATATGGTTGTGATGCTGTATATTAGTGTGAACCTATTATTGTGTTAAAATGTTATTAACTTATTATAATACCCTTGATTGCCTCGTATATCTTACAGTATTATGCCATTATTAACTGTTCAGGCTTAAAGTTCGGTAAGTAACTTGTTTGGTCTCAGAATGATACGGAAACGCATCCTGATTATGGCGTACATTGCAATTCCAAAAATACTGAACTTGAAAATCTTTATTGATGCGCAGGAATGGTGACTTTTTGGGAGTCTCATTGGTCATTTAATGATATTTCAACAATTCATACAGATTGCATATGCTCTTTATACATTGTAGTTAATGCTGTTCATTTTTCTTTGTACAAGGGGATTGCAATTTATACCAAATTATAATGGTTAATATTTTTAAGTAGAACATCTTAGAAGCTTGCTACAATGTGGCTGCTTACATGTTTGATGGTTCTTCGTAACTTGGTACCAACTTGATTAATCTAATGGTAAGATCGACTACTTGGCTTCCAAACTTCAATCAAACACATGTTCTGAATGTCTGATCAACGAGAAATCTGGTTACCCGACACAAAATTTCTACTTTTACACATTTATTTATTCTTTGTCAGAAAAAAGTCGCACAAAGAGCTGAACCTTCATGAATTGAACATGAGACGTATTAATATTATTTTTTTTTAAAAAAGAATCTCAATCATTCACAACTCCATGACCCGTTTAGGATAACTAGCCGAATACCCATGCATAACGGCGAAGGTTTACAGTAGTTGCGAATTTATGATTCGGCATTTTGTGTTGCATTTATGCATGCAACGGAAAACAGTCAAAATTCTAATAGTATTAGCTGTGTATGATTAAAGGTTATGGAGAAATAAAAACAATTATTAATTTTAAAATGCTGAAAAAAAATGTGAAGCATTAAAAACAAATTAATTTTAGAAAGTTAAAAATCATTTATTAGTCAAACTGTAAAAAGGTATTATGGTAAAATAACATTTCTTATTTGAGAGTTTTTAAGTAAACGTGTTTTCTTTTTACATATATAGTAAACCAAAAAAAAGAAAAAGAAAAAAAAAAAGACCTGAAATGACATCTAAGAACTAAGATACATTAAAAGGAGGATTTAATTTTTTATTACCACTTGCTAAATAATTTTATCAACATATAATATCTGATTACTACCTTATTATTATTTTTTCTCATAAGCCAATTTTGTCAACGTATATGTCGCTTTTAACACATGGTTACATCAGTTGATTTATGTATTAAAACATGGTGTCAACATCATTTACGAAGATAAAATAGCAAACGTCATTTACTTGTCTTTAAACTTTTCTCAAGATAAATTGCAAGTCAAGCATTGCTTCGCTTAAATATATTTATTGGATTAACTTGGCGTCTACTAACACAACTGACAATGTTAGTTGTCTTCTGTAAAGCTTTGTTACATTTTTTGAAAATTTGAATGTATTAAAAGTTATTGCTAACAAGAAGAGTTCGCAAGATGCAAACTAGATAACAAAAAGAATGAGTTTTGTTTCATTTTCCATGTTTGGCGAAATGTATCAATACAAGTAAGTAGTAGCTATTTGTTAAATAAAAGTGTTTGATAACATAATTGTAGCTGTTATTATAAAGTGTCAAATGACGTAAACGACAATATACATTAACATAATCTTTTTTAAACAAATAAAAGGGCAGAGCCAAAACGCTAGTTGCTAGATCTAAATGCTTATTGATGAAACGTTTTGGATAAAAGAGGCTACACACGATTCAACCGCTAGTTGCTTGTTGACAAACAAACATTATATTTAAGCAGCTATTCGTTTGTCGTTAGTTGATTCAAAATGCTCACAAATGATTGGTGCCAAAGAGACCCTTAAATAAATGTGATGTAGTTTTAATATATTTTAAACAGTAAAACATGGTTTTAAAATACTTCACTAAAAATAGCTGTGAGCAGTAGCAGTGAGCTGTAAGCAGTAGGTGTGAGCTGTAGCCACAACTCACTGCTCACCACTAACAGCTTCTTAAAATGAGCTTTCCTAAAAAATAGCAAAGCTCACCGCTCCTTTGCCAAACGAACACTAAAAATAAAAAAACTCACTGCTCACCGCTCATCGCCCCAAAAAGCTCCAAAAGGCTCTGCGCCAATTTCTCAAAATTATGTAAAAAACAAATATCCACTTTTCCCTTTATTGTATTAATTCACATCAATCTTTTTTTTTTTTTTTTTTTTTTTTTTTTTTCACACAAAATACACCAATTTTTCAAAATTATGTAAAAAACAATTAACATAAATAAACGTCAAATACCACGTCTAGAAAAACAAAAACAATAATTATGATCGGTGGATCCAAATAGAGCTGAAGGTGGAGTTTATACTATGATTTTGTTAAAGCTGGAATTTATTACTCCCTCCGTCTCAAAATTATTGTCAGGAGACAAAACTCATCATAAATTTAATAAAAGTGGGACCATAGCAATTTTCAACCACTTATAAGGAATATTTATCACTAAATTCTCTATTTATTACTAAAAAATGAAAGTGGACAATTTTTTTGAGACATCCAAAATAGGTAATATGGACAATTAATTTGAGACGGAAGGAGTATTAGAAAATGACATAAAAGTATAATATATCAAATTAAATTCATCTATATTTTAACTTTTTACTGTGTCAACCATAATAATAAAAAAATGTGTTTAAGTAATTTGACTAACTATAAATTTTAATATTTTTAAATGCCCATTTCAATTAACTTGTGTTTATTATAACTTACTAGATAAATATCCGCGTAAAACAATGTTGTATAGTGACAAATAATTATACTTTCGAAACTGTGATTCTCGTTTGACATTTAATGCAAAACTTACGGATTCAATTTGAAGTTATTGCGAAAAAAGAAATCTCAGAGTTAGAAATAAAAAAGTGCAATAAATGATATAATAATTAAACAATATTCAAAAATTTAATTTAGTAATAGATGATGTTATCATTTTAATAATCAAAACTAGTTAAAATACCCGTGCACGCACGTGGTTTTGACAAAAAAAAAAAATTATGTATTAATACTGAATATTGTGTCCTTAAAGGTAATTGCATATAATTATATAGTTATAAGTTTCGTGCACGCACAAAGTTTACACATAAATCAAATTTATTTTAACATTTTAGTTCAGCATATACACATATAAGAATTTGCCCATGAAAATTGTGATATAAGTACAACTAATACTTATCGCATATATTTAGTTTTATATTAAAGTAACCCGTGCTTACAATTTGATAATTATAATTTAACCGTATTTAAAATGTAAACTCGTGTCCACATAGGTTAAAATTTTAAAAATGAAATAAATGAGTCCTTATTCAACGTATATAGTAAAAAAAAATTGATACTTATAATCTTATGCAAATTTATATGTTATATACATTGTATTTTTTAAGATATAAAGTATAAAAGGTATAAAGTATAAGAAGACATTTGTTTATAATTCAAAGTTATTAAAAAACATGTAGACTTATAATATTACACTTAACTCTATATAATTTTTAAAAATTTAGCCACTAAAGTTTTATTAATTACCTCATTTTTTTTTAAGTTTTTGTTTTCACAAATTTGACACCTATATTTTTATGTGTTTTTTTATCAACCAAATTTCTCTATCAAATTTATTAAAGTTTGACCAAAATCACTTTAATTTTGACTTTTATTAACCAATCACATCACACGATTTTGCTTACGTGGCGAAATCGAGCTTTTCTATTGGCCCAATTGTTTTTTCAATAAGAATAAATTGATAAAATTACTCCGAAATAATGTAATTCTATTATTATATAAAAAATGTATATAAACAAACAAAACTAACCAAGCGAAGAATTTGCACACTCAGTGAGTCAGCCCAATAACCATTTTTGTCTGGGCTAAACATTCCAAATTTTTAATTGGCCCTTTTCTCCTGAGTAACAAACGCGCCAACACACTCGCGGCTTACTCAATGCCATCTGACGATAAGGTGATTTCAATCTATTTAAGGGTGTTTGTTTCGGCTTATATAGCCGGCTTACGGGCTTATTTACCTTATATATAAGTTTATTATTACATAATAAACTAATATAAGCATAGTTCAAAAAAAAAAAAAAAAAAAAACTAATATAAGCGAAAAGTTTCAAAATAAGCACAAAAAGCGGGCTTATGAAATATAAAGGCTTATGAAATATAAGCTCAATACTAAATAAGCGTAAGCTGGCTATATAAGCCGAAACAAACATCCTCTTACAATTTTTATGTTATAATTAGAGGTGGCAAAACGGGCGGGCCGGGCGGGCACGGGCACGGGCTAAAACGGGCACGGGCTAGAATGGGCACGGGCTTAAACGGGCACGGGCTAAACGGGCACGGGCCAAACGGGCACATGTTATACAAATCGATTAATAAAATACTTAAAACGACTAAATAAATTCCTTAAACGTAATATCTTATTTATATTAACAAAAATAAATTTATTATATAAAAAAAATCTTTAAAACGATCGTTAATGTTCAACAATTGAGAGAAAAAAAAAGTGATGTGCCCATTTCAAAAAAAGAAGGGGGGCTAAATGTGCCCAAATCTTTCATAAATGTGCCCATTTAGCCCATCTTTTTGCTTCTGGGCACATTTTGCCACCTCTAGTTATAATGTTATTTTGCTTGTATGATGATGTGTTCCAGTATTGCATTCTTAAATGTGTTTATGCTGAAGTAGTATTTCGATTATATCTTGACTATTAATAAATTTACATGTAAAATGAGCCCAAAAATAGCCAGTTAATTTTATAACGGGTCCAATTTGGTTGGTGTGGCCACTTAAGGGTTGTTTGCACCTAGTAGAAATTGAATCGAACGTGAGATATCTCACATTTTAGTGATGATAGTAACAAGCCTTTTGGCACTGAGCGAAACTTGATTGGTTTCTAGAATTCTAGTGCATCATTGTGTACAATGTAGTTAAAGCATCCTTCGGGTAAATATGACATTTTGATGTTTAAGTTAGGTGAATATGGAACTGACCTTATACGAAACTAGCAGGGTACCCGCGCGTTGCGGCGGCGGGTACCCTGAAATAAAATTTTTCGGTGAATCATGCATTTTAATTTATTATGTTCTTTTTGACAATAAATTTACGGATATCAAGAATTTCGTTTAGCCCGTGCCTGTTCGGGCTCGAGCCCGTTGGCCCGTGCCTATTTGGCCCATACCCGTTCGGGCACGAGCCCGTTTGGCCCGCACCAGTTCGGGCTTAAGCCCATTTTGCCCGTTGACCGTTCGGGCTAAAATATATGATTAGGATAAAAGAACATTTAATTTCTTTTACAATTAGGAGACAATTTTTATAAATGCAAAACTAAATTTTGGCGATAGTTAGTAGATTTAAACAATGTAAACTAACTCGACAATTGTGATAGGTACCATTTCATATTCACTTGGAAATATATATGACCAGACTTTATTATACTACCCGGATTAAAACTTGAGTTCAAGAACACTACTACACTGTTCGGCCCTTGTTGGATTAGAAGTCCAATTCCAAAAACAATATTGAAGCCCAGTATCCAAATGATCTCTAACCTAAACTTTCGGTATGTAATACAACTTAAACACACACAACCCTAATATTTTGTAGCCACAAAAAATGCCTACCACACTTTCTCACCCAACTAATATTTCTCTTTGCAAAAACACTTGCAGTCAACCAAATATTAGTCCCTTGTTCTTATAAATCCAATCTAATCAAAAAACAAACACACAAATTAACCAAAAATTGTCCCTTGTTTTTTTATCTATCCGAAAACTCACCTTTTTATCTAACTTTCAACCAAACACCACAAACCCACGAAGAACACCCAAATTTGTGGTCTACTTCCCTGAAAAGTCTTCAAGATCTTATATAAGGTCTCAGGTAGGTGAAGGTTGACCAAAAGTTTCGGCTTCAAGGTCTTTGTTGTTTTGTTTTTTGGTCTCGATCTATGATGATTTCTTTTATACTCTTTGTTCTAAGAACAAGTCTTTGAGTATCAAAATAGAAAATGAGATCGATTTTATTTTTCTTTTTCGAGTCTTGGTGTTGTTTGACGTGAGGGTTAGAACACATATTTATACTGGATATGGGTTTTATGTATGATATATGTGGGTTATAAAGTTTCTACGTGAAGGATAGTAATGGACAATCAAGATCAAGACCAGATTATAATGGTCTAAATCAAAGATCAAGATCAACACCTTTTGTGACTGTATTTGGATGCATTAATGTGGTTTCTATATTTAATATGTGTATAAATGTGTTGTATATTATGCAAATGTGGTTGTAAGTCTGAATTTTTATGCTTTAATGTGTTGTACATCATGCTTTAATGCTTACAAGTCTGAAAAGTCTGAAAATTAATTATGAGAGAGAGTGGTTTATGCATTATAAGTAGTAGTGATGATGTATGCAACATATATTCGACAATAGTTGGGACTTGGGAGTGTTTGGATAGTTTGGGAAATTAGGGTCTTCAAAAGGTTTAAGTCGGCGGAGAAACCCCAACTTCGTACACCAAGGGACCCTTCCTAAAGGACATACCGGCTGCCCAAGCAATGTTCAGCTGTTTCGTGTGAACCGGAGGAGTTGGGACTTGAGATTAAACCCGGGGACCTATTTCTTCAAAAGCCCTCACTTTCCCTGCCCCAGAAGGGCGTTTGCGCTGTGGAATAAGTGCCCGAAGGCTGGCCCCAAAGTTGCCGCGTGTGGGGTTTGAATTTGAGACCTCCATTAGGGAATCCCAAGCCCCACCACTAGGCCACACCTTTGAGGTTAGTTTAGGAAGTTAGGCTGTTTGGATATGATTATAATTTTGATAATCAGAAAACAAAGATGACACGGCCAAAGATGAATATAATTTGTTCAACAGTTGTTGAAAGAAAAAAAATCCTTTTATTCCCCAGCCTAGAAGGATAGATCCTGCTTATGCTACGATGAAAGTTTTATCACTTTATAGCGTTGTACCTACTCAATAATAATAATATTAGTATGAAACTATGAATGATTCATTTTAGTTTCGGTTTTTGGGTCATAATCATTATGTGGGAGAGATGGCCTAGTGGTTGAAGGTGTAGCATCAGAACTGCTATGCAGGCTTTTGCTTACCGAGGGTTTGAATACATCTCTTTCCTTACCTTCACCTAATTTAGCGATCTTACTAACCACTATAGATCAAATAGCAATGGATACTAGTCATACTACTATTCCAACAGTTAGACCTTTCTTTGATATGGATTTTTTTTTCTCTATTACTAAAATACCGTTAATGGTTGAACCCTTGTTCTTATTAGTCCTGCTAAATTGGATTGGGCTTAATGTAAGTTTTGGACTCAAAGTATCATGTCTGTCTAGATAGTTTATTAGAGTAGCTCCCAACGTATTATTTAGGTTAGTCCAAAAAACATTATACAATGGGTCTAAAAAAATTCGTGTTTAAGATGGGTGATTGGCTCCTGACACTTGACAATGATTATACTTGACTTTCACAATGCAATGCGAAATACTCCCATTATTGGGTAAAAAATATGGGCTTATTTGCTTCAACAAATGTACTATGTGTTCATGCTTATCTTGTAAAAATTAAAAATCACATAAACGACTATCACAGTAGGCAATATCTTTTCCTTACATCAAAAGAAGCATCCCTCTCATTTTGCCTGTATTCTGTGACAGTAAAGGCTAAACCAATAGCTTCTCATGGCCTAATGACACCTGCACTAGCTTATCCCTTAGTTAAATGGATGTTTAAATATACAAGATCATTATAATGACTTCTAATATAACTGTGACTAAGATGAAACCGAATACGTAGGAGCTCCTTTTATCATGCATATTAACTACAGAAATAGTTCTACACATCTTACCTAACCTACTTAACTAGTCATACGAGTTCTACAGATCTCATGTTGGTCTATAGACAGCCCTTCTATGTTGCTAAGCAATTTTATTGGCACATGGATTTCCTAAGTAGCCTAGATCACTTTCTCTGTTTTTCCTTTTCTATTTTTACTGTTTAGATGAGGAAATGTTGTGCATGTAGTCTCATGTTCTTTTGATACCTCTAGGTCTCTAGGCGCCTGTAACTTGCAATCACTCGCACAACGTAATGTAATACAATGTTATTTTTTTCTCTATATTCTGTAACACAAAACTAACTTTTGTTACATAGAGGAGTTTTTTTATATTTGTTTATTTGTTGCTGTTGTTTAAAGACCAAAAGGAGGGATATGGGTAGGAATGACTAGTACATATCTTTGTGTTCTGTCGAAAATACATACCATATGTTGTGTGACTTAAGAATCAAGAAATATTAAACATACATCAGTTTTCACACAATACCAGATGCTTTGTACATAAATGTGTATTAACTGATCAAAATCCATCTTTCTAAATAAACCCAACCCCTTGCTCGCATTCCATAGTTTGATATTCATAGGTGCATTCACTGCTTCTTCCGACCAACTGTCTTGCATTCGATGATTCTTTCTCCCAATCTGTCCTGTATATAACAGTCAAGATTGACAATACACATGCCACCTGTGCTGCTAAAAGCCCATAACAAAGCCCCAAAAATTCAAATTTCCACACAAACGCTAAAACTATGGCTACTGGTGTACCCACCAAGTAAAAAGAACATAAATTAATTTTTGCTCCAGTGGACGGTCTTGCACTTCCACGAAGAACCCCGGAACACGTGGTTTGTGGGCAGTTAGCTACTTCACACAGTCCAATTATGGGTAAAGCTGCCATTGCTAGTTCTAGAATTTCGGAATCATTTGTGAACACTTTCCCCCAAGCTTCTCTTCCAAAGGTAATTCCCAACAACCCAAAAACAGAACTCACAAGTGCCAGCCCTATTGCCACTAGAGTCGCCAGATGGGCCCGACCTGGTTCACCTGCTCCTAGTTCATTTCCAACCCGGGTTGATATTGACATACTAAGTGCTGATGGCAATGTGTACATCAAAGAGGTTGTTTGGATAACTATAGCAGATGTAGCTAAAGCAACATGTGGTTTTTGAAGATAACCAGCTAAGATTATCATCAACTCATACCACCACCATTCAGAACACACAGCCAAACAGCTAGAAATAGCGAGCCTAAGTAGCACACCCCAACCCTCTGCTACTGAGCCTTCTTCAGTGGATACACTTTTAGACTCTGGTTCAGGCCATGGTACAGACTTGGGGGTATGAGTGAAAAACATGTAACTAAGAATGAAAACCGTTGTACTAAAGTTGGTTATAAATGTGGATAGAGCAACCCCTTGAACCCCAAGATGAAGGGTGAAGGCTAAGGTATTAGTGATGGGGAAATGTAAAAGTGTCGCTAGTAAACTACACCACAGCAATGGCCATGTTTTTCCTTTACTTCTTAAGTAAATACGTAAAGGGTTTAACAGACAGTTAACGATAAGATCGGGTGCAGCATATTGACAATATATACTAGCAATGTGTACTATTTCTGGGTCCTGGTGTAGCTTAAGCATGAGTGGCTCAAGGTTAAACCATAGGATCGCAATTGGTATCGATGCAAATAGTAACATGAGGATGGTTCTTTGTAGTGTTAGAGTAACCGTCTGTAAGTTTCTTGAACCAAAAGCCTGACTGCAAACTGGTTCCATTCCCATAGCAAGACCTGATAGCACCGAGTAGCCAGTAAAGTTTGTGACCCCTATGGCTAGTGCACCACCGGCTAGCTCAAGTCTCCCCAACCTTCCCATGCATGCAACTGCAATCATATTTTTTAGATAACTCACCAATCCCATAGCGAAGAGCGGGAACCCTATGGCTGTCATCATCTTCAATTCCTCCATTACCTACACAAATCCGAAAAATAAAAATGACATCATTTGTAAAACAGTATGTCTCCTCACGTATTAGGACTTTAAGAGTACTCACCATGGGAACTATCTGATTGATTTGAGTGTGGTGTGGCATAATTTGCTTGTATGGGATGGAGAGATAGGATTTGATACAAGACATTGATGTCTTCATGCGGATATAGATACACACACACATTAATAAAAAGTGACACGAGAATGGATGGAGAGTTGTAGAGGACAGAGGCATTGTTGTCAGTGTTTATGAAGAATTTGGCATGATTTTATAGTAGTGAAAGGTGACGGGGCTAACCTTAGATGTCAAAGAAAAAGGGACAGCTACTTTTTAGAAGCTAAAAATCTATTTAGACATCATAAATATCAATGAGATTTACATTACTGTAGTACTGTACTCATGTTTTCACTTCCCCAAGTATGCAATGTTATGATACATACTACACTATTCTGCTCAGTAATGTCCAATTTCATCATTATCGTTCAGTGTGCTAGTATTACTAATTTTCATCGGGTTTTTTTTACTGTACATACACATGTGAGAACTATTGATGTACAGAAAGGTGATTCTATAATAAGAAAAAGTATGAAGTAGAGGTTTTAGTTTTATATTGTCAAAGAGGTAATGAATCTCTCATACAGATATCAGATGTCATAAGTTGCAATCTTAACCATCATGTGACAAGGTTCGATATTCCTCTTCCACGACCCGAGGGATCTGAGTTCCGACTTTTATAAATATGTTATGTTGCTGTCTTACCGGATGCAACATGTGACAAGGTTCGATTTCAGAGCGTGAACAATGTGAAGCTTATTCATTGTATCATAAAATAAGGATATCTCGTTTTTATTTCAAGGACCACTATAGAAGTTACACAAGTTGATGAAAACATGTCACATTTTCCTGTTGTTGAATAGCATAAATGGCTCAAAGTGATGAAGAATTGGGAAATTTGGTATCGGTCCATGTCATGGTAATCAGACAATTTTTTCACCATGTGTTCTCTGAGATTCTTTTACTAGATTGACATCTAAGGTTAAGAAACAACCGTTTATAGTATCAGGTGGCTCACAAAGGTATTATAGCAACCTTTCTGCGTAAATCTTATCTTACCTTCTTTCTGAGTTTTGTAATATTACAATACTTGCAGTACTTTTACTTTTTTTGTTATTATGATACAGTACAGTGCTGTCCTGTTTGGGGTACATAGGGAAATATAACTGCTTGAACATTCCTGTTTGAATAAGTTGCTACATCAATGTATGTTCATTCACCATAAGATACACACCTGAAATATTCGTAATCATGCCTCTTCCTGCTTTGTGTCTCAACACTTAACCAATTCATTGCCTACTATAATTTTTCGTAAGGCAAATTATATTAATGTGACTATATTCTGTGATGCATAGACACATATAAAATGATTGCAATTGTGAATTCTGTGTTTAAAAGTTGTTATATGCGGTCGTTATCAGTTTAAAGTAACTTCTCTCTCAACCTTTATCTCTCTCGGCACATGATTAGTTGACAATCATCCATATGGTAAGATGTTATTTCAACATAAAGTCTCGTTATCACACTTAAATGAATAAGCATGCATGTGGATTTGGTTACAACCTATGACAGTTTGCTGAAAAATCAAGTGTCATCAATCAAAATTATCAAATTTATCCCCTACTTTTAATAACCCTCCTATAGAAAAACTAATTGCCGCTTACTTCATCATTTTAATCATGGACGATCCAACAACTTCCCATTGTAACAACTTTCATGATATAGTTAGTTAGACAAAATGGAACCATCTTTCACGATCTCACTCTTTTTGTGGTGTCACTGAATGCTTTTTGGTCTCAAAGATTTCAGGCGTTGTGAGAATTTGAGGCTTGTTTAATACCCACGTACTCCTTCATTAGGATGACAAATTAAAAAAGTTTGTACCCTTTATATTTTGCACCAAACCATTGCTTGCAAATTAGAACTTAGAAGATACAACTTGCATCAACTGCCCACATCACTCGGTTTCGTCCTTCTTCTGTATTATTAGCACGGCTTTTGGATAAAAGATCACGTGTTGAAATGACGATCTTGGTTGTTTTTATGGGCTATTATGATAATCAACCAAAAACTATTTGCAGAGTCGCTGGCATTCTTACTAGATAGAGCACCATTATTCTCTGTTGTCATTTAGGTCGACATTATCTTGTCTTACCTTAAAAAGCCTAACTATGCTAGTGGCATCACTGCATTAATCATTGTTAATAGAGCGACTTTTTATACCAGATTTTTCTGCTAGTTCGGTATTTTTTTTATAGTTTTAGCTTATGAAATTTGAGACATTTTTGCTTTGAAAATCTTTTATGTTGACTTGTATTCCAATATTCTTGATGTCATTGATTTGGTCCACAAGATTATCTTATTTTATACATTGTATAAATAGTCAAACGCTGTCTTAAAACTCAGTACCCAATCAGATGTTACAGTTTTGTGGTACTAAGGGACTACCTTTTTATAGATTTTTAAACTGATGTATGAAATTTTATGAAGTTGAAATCCATACATACTTTTAGGTCCTTGTCAAGCAAAGTGCTCAAGGACCATTCACGTTCACCTTGGCTGTCCCCCTTTTCCCAGTATAAGAAAAACCATGAAAATGTTACTGTATTTATTAGGTAGGAAACCTTACAGTTATGTGTATTTGTATAAACTTTTTGATTATGTACTGTCCTCTAAGTTTTGAACCAGGCACTAAATAATTCTAATAGGATTGTATTAATATTTGTTGCGTTTTCTTTTCAATTATTTTATGACGTCGGTAAATGAATTTACAGTTACAAAAAACAACTGTGGGTGATCCTTTTTATATTTTAATTTAGATAAAACGATTAAAAAGCAAGTTAGGTATGTGAATTGGCCTGTGCCCCCTTCTTATTCACTCTCCAAGTTACACATGCATATAGGGACCAAAGTGAGACATTTGATGGGTCGGGGGTGGGGGAGAGAGAAAATGAGGCACTATCTTTTGCGGGCTAAACCGGTTTATTAGTACTGAAGTATTCCCAATAATACGAACTGTTTGATTTTAGAATTTATAATAACTTACAATGGTGATGTAGAAAAGGTTAACTTTGATTGACAGCTGAGGTAAGCATGAATCCATATATGTAATTCTTTCAATTACATTTTTTTTTTGTTCGTAGATCAATGGAATGATTATTCATTTGCCCTTTAGTAAATGAGGTAACTGTGTGGTCCAATATTCCATTTGTTATACTTGGCAGGCATTTCATAAGTGTACTTTGAGGATATGTATGTGCTTTAAGCATCCATATTAGTACTTGTTTCACTTATCGATATGCAATTAATGTACCACCGGGCATCCATGGTATGATCATTTTCACATCTATGCATACGCAGGTAGGCTCGGGCTAAGATTCTTTTCTAAAGCTATATTTGCTTTACTTCTGGGAAATACCTGATCTATACATGGATAAGAATGTTACACACATGTATAAATACTACTTTGTGTCATCGAATGCAAATATTATAGCCTATAGTTTCAATTTCCAGTTGATGAATTAGGGGACTTTTATAAATGATTGCTTGTTTGTAATTAACGTTACAGTGGACCCCATGTCATCATCGATATAGTTCTTGATTATGCTTCTCTTTTAGCACATGTTATAACTTTAAGATACAAACTATAATCATATTGTATGCATAATTTTCTAGAGTCAAAAGGAAACATTAGATTTTAGGACGATATCCCACATCCATCACACGATATCCATCTCATCTAGTCCCTTTTTCATAACATATATTGTCCGTCCAACATAGTGTTTGGTCCCACCAAAAACCGTCATGTTTCCATCTTAACTTTTTTTCTAGTGTTAAAGGTAATCTGATTCTACCATGCATGTTGATAGTAAGGGGTCATGACCCCTAATTGCTACCATCATGGCATGTGATTTTGAAAAGATGGAAATGCCGATTCATAGATTACTAAACTGAGTGAAACGTACTGGGAAAACATATGGATGAGGAGCTTGATAGCGATTACGAAACATGAGCACCCACCCACACTATATATTAAATGTCACAAGAGTGTCCTTTTTCAGTTTTTAGACCATTACTCAGCATGTGGTTTATCACATCACACTTCTATATTCCTCCTAACTGCTTGGAACTTCATGGAATCTTACAACATGACTAAATTATAATTACCATTATCACTGGCGCAAAGATCTAGTGCAGCCAATTTAAATCTACCAAATAAATATCTAGATTTGCTGTAACAAGGTATAAATTTGATCAATCGTATTTTAAGTGATGCTTCAAGACTAATGTTAGATTTCTATCTGTAGCCATATTACTGAGGCTTAATATAGAAAACATGATTCTCTTAAGTTTTAGTTACGGAAACAATGTGTTCAGTTAGATGTTGTATCAGTTCATAGTACATTGTATCAGTTCATAGTACATTGTATCAGTCATAAGGAAAACTTTTTTATAAATAATGTGAATGTGTAATGTTCTGTGTTTTTTCTTTTTTGTTAGTAATGAACATGTGTTATAGCATGACTTGGAATTTTTGGTAATGGACATTTGGGATGTGTAATAGTGTGAGTTGGAATTGTTGGCAACCTGAATGGATTTCGAGTAGAGATGACATTTGGCAGTACGACCCAAAGCAGAGTGTCAAAGTAATACGTGTAAGCGGTAGGTAGATGGAAGTGCAGTTTTGAAACGACTGTACGTATACAAAGTAAGATATGTTATCCTGACTCTTCTGTGTAGCTAGGCCGATCTCCTAAATGTACCGGACAATGTAAATTTCTTTTGTTTTTGTGATTATGTTGTATATATTTATGCGCCTAACGACGCCGATTCACACAGATGGATTAATACTCTTTATCTTGCTCAATAAACTGTTGATGATCTATGTTAATTTTGATGCATAAACTCAAGTATGATATTGTCACGTACGGACACACATTTTGGACCACGTGCATTTTTTCGAACAATGCAATGATCTATTGTTTTCACTGATTTTTATAAACTGGACAAAATGATGGATGAATAGTAATTCGCCTCTTCACCAGCTCGGATGAACTGGATATAATATATCAAAGGTGCCTACAATAGACTCGTGCTAGTTATTTTGTAAAGCTAAAGTTTGATGATTAAAGTTTCATCATGGGTGTTTTCTTTGCGATTTTATTAATACTAGTTGTAGAAAAACTAAAATAGTACAAGAATAACGTTTGGGAAGTTGTCCATAATTGTTCAACTATATTTTTTGGGTGAGTGTATCAGTTTGTATGGGCTGGTCCAGAGCATGTTATTGGGCCTTTATTTGGGCCAGGCTCTATATCTGGTTTAATTCTTCAAACCTAAGTGAGTGTTGTATAACAACGAGCCTAGTAGCACAATAAGAACAATAAGCAAGAGAATATAAATGAGTATGGAAGAGAAAGAAAGAACTTATTATTGGTGTGTCCTCACATTACATTAGGTGTAAGAACTTATTATTGGTGTGTCCTCACATTACATTAGGTGTCTCTATTTATAGGGACCTTAACATGAATGATATTAAGTA
>BPTQ01000001.1:89303247-89319632 GCA_019973895.1 Chrysanthemum seticuspe | reverse complement strand
GACCATCTTCTAAGTTCCGGACAGGTTAAATACATTATAATAATAGGTAATATGAATAAAGTGAACAATCCAACTTATACACTTAAATTGTTTTGAAGAAAAATACTGGTTCTCTGGTTTACATTGAAGATGCCCAAGGATCTGGGCCTTGATGGTTCAGTCATAATGTTTCTAAACAAAATGTTCCTTATACTCCTTTTCTTTGTAAATTACTTCTGCCCTTTCGCAAGTCAGAGCCTACTTCAATAACTCCAAAGTTTCTTACTATAGTACTTTTACAACCTACTCAACTGAAAATAGTTCAGTTCTCACGTTCAAGTACTGTTTCAACACAACCAAAAGTCAAACTAACAAGAGAAGTCACAACATCAAACCAATACCATTAGAGAAAGAGAACAATCAAACTGAAAACCAACACAACTTTGTCATGAACTTGCACTCTTGACTTGATAAAAGTCAACTCATCCAACATTTTCATGATATCATTCTTTGAAACCTCAATAACTTCATCCGAGACTGAACGCTTTCCCGTCTTCATTAAATGTTTCTTTTCCTCATATTCCTTGTAAAACAAATCTTTGTAATACTGACTTGGTAGTTCCGGGTCTAGGAACCCGTAGAAGTTACATTTGGTCTCTTGGTCATAAAAAGAAGTTTTGTTAAATTCACATATTCAACCTAACAAGTGAAATAAGTATAATGGATAATAATATTACATAAATTGGACAGGCCTTGAATCTTCTACCAGGATGATTTCGGGTCCAAGAGGTTTGTACTTCGACCGGTAATGGTTTTGGACATTCACAGTGTGTAGCATTTATGTAGTATTCCAAGGGCTTTCGATTAGATCTGGAAGTAGAGGCAGAGGAGGAAGCCATTGTTTTATTTCACCCAATTGTTAACGGGTATTCACAGATGCAAATGAGTACAGTTGACGCATTTCTAGTAGAGTGACGTCCAAATTTGGCGGGAAATATACTTTGTGAATGAGCGGGTAATGAATATTGTGGAGGGAAAATTTTACGCGAATTTTGTATTCAGCGACTAAAAGATCCACTTTTTCAGCGAATTTTGATTGGGTTTATTGCTTTGTACAATCCCAGAACACAAATCCCATAACACAAATTAGTCAAACAAACAATAATTCCACAACCAAATAAAAATGACTTCGACTAATTCCCAAAAATTCAAAGTTTATTTGGATTTTGAGAGATCAATTCGTGGAGTTTTACTTCCAGTTGACATCAACTACCTACATCTGATTACGTATGTTACTAGCAAATATCAGATTAAAGATAAGATCATCAGTTTATACTACATGTCCGGTTCAACCAAAATTGATGTAAGTGACGATGATGATGTTTCTTTCTTCGTTCATGAAATATGTTGTAAGCAGAACGCGATTCAGACACTATACATCAAACTTATCGAGAAATCTTCCGAGGTAAAGCCGTCTACTTCTTCTAAGCCTCTTGATATTGATCTTAATGTTCCTTTGTTGCCTCAAGAATATGATTTTCAAACACCAAAAGTTGAAGATCATAATAATGAGGGTGCAGGCGCAAACGTTAATGTAGATGTGCAGCCTAGTTGGCAGAAAACCACATTTCAAAATATCCCTGATCCACCCAGTTCACCTGATCCCATAATTAAAAAGTTAAGTAACCATAAACACCCTGTAGTATCTAAATTAAAGGTGGGTAGTCGGTGTGATGATAAGCAAGGATGCATTTATGCAATAGGAATAAAAGCGTTGGTTGATTTATTTGAGTATAAAGTTACTAAGTCATGTAAGAAAAGGTACAATGTAGCTTGTTTTGAAGAAGATTGCAACTGGTACATTAACGCACGAAAAAGTGTTGTTAACCGATACTTCTATGTTACTAGCATTAACGACTGTCATACATGTTCCAGAACAAAAATTTATCCTAATCATCAAAATGCTACCCAAAAATTAGTGGGTTACATACTTGTTGATAAATTGAGGAATTGCAAAAGGGTCTATACAGGTGAGGACATAAAAAAAGATTTTAATATTGATTGGAAAGTAGACATTTATTACCATCGAGCTTGGGGTGGGAAAAACATTGCTTTACAGTTGTTGAACGGTAGTCCTACGGATTCTTTCGAGCAGTTGCCGTATTGCTGCTATAACTTAAAGTTGCAAAATGAGGGGATAGTAACACACATTGAGACAGATGACACTCATCGGTTTAAGATGGTATTCATTGGTTTCGGTGTTGCTGTAAGTTTTTCATAAATTATATTATCTTTTATTTCTAATTATTACCTTTGTGGAAAACTAGAAGGGGGGGTTGAATAGTTTTACCAATTTAAAACTTCCTTTTAAATATTTAGATCGACTTATGTCAATCTATTTGGTTGTTTATGTTGGACGTTGATAGATAGATATATAAACGTGTAATGAAAGATAGAGAGTAAGAAGCACATCACCACGACACAAGTTATTTATAGTGGTTCGGCTACAAGGACACCTTCCTTTCCCTACTCCACTCCCCGAGTCACCTACTCGAGAGTTCGTAAGCACTACACCAATCTCCTTATGGCGGAGAAGCCTTCACAACATCGCTTAACCTTTTTCTGGTACAAAGCTAAATACCGAGTTCCTTCACACCAAGGCGAACCACACCTATCACAACGTCGCCTACCCTTTATACGGTGCTAGGCTAACCATCGAGTTCTTTCACACCAAGGAGAACTAATCCTATCACAACGTCGCCTACCCTTTATTAGGTACTAGGCTAAGCACCTAGTTCCATTACTATGGAGGAACTACTACCCTTCACAACACAACACCTAATCTCAAGGAGATCCACTCCTTGTTACAACATCATCAAGGATATCACCATCCTTGGAAATAAACAAATACTTATATGTATAACGATGCACCTCATCGATTATACGACCTAGGCATTCTTTCCAAATGCAACTTGATTTGATTCTTCGGCATCCTTCACTAATGCCTTTGACACAATGCTTGGCACCCTTCACTAATGCCTTCGTCTTGACACCTTTAGCATTCTTCACTAATGCTTTGACACGGATGATGAGCACCTTTCACTAATGCTTTCATCTTGACACTTTCGGCATTCTTCACTAATGCCTTCAACCCAACATCTATGGAGAAAGGAAGAACTATCAACAAGAGAACCTTAGTTGTCTTGATGATGATGAAGCATGGCAACTCATGGACTTGAGCTTGCTCGTCTTCAAGAGGTGGTAATCTTGCCTTTAAAAGGAACCTAGAAGATCACACAAAAACAAAAGACAAACTACATAGATCACTTAGATCTGAGGTTAGAGGGTTAGAATACTTGGGGAAGTATGTGTAAAAAGTTGTTTGTAGAAAGGAAGAAATGGCTCTCTATTTATAGAGAAAATTCTCTACTGTTCCCCGGATCCCAAAGATCCCTTCCACTTGGGATCCGGCTAGCACAAAGCCAGGGATCCGTGGAACGCTCCTCTTTACCCATGGGTATTTTTGGTTATGGGTCATGGGTTATGGGTTGATCCATGGTTTTCTTTCTAGATACAATGTATCTTAAGGATACAATGAACTTGGTTAAGTGGTATATATAAAACCATGGGTTATGGGTCAATGCCATTTGCTAGTTTCTACCCATTTTAGTATTTACATGTTTTTACCCATTTTAGTATACTTAGTTTAAGTATGTGCTAACCCAATATGTAAACATTAGTTGTTGTACATATATATCTAAATCATAAAATCACTTATACTTGTTTTAGTGTTTTATGTGAAAACGTAAGTGTGTTAGGAAACTATTAACTCAAACTATTTACGTATTCTATTTGTTTCGTTAAAATGATTTTACGTTTGTTATCGACAAAACATTAGAAGATCGTAAAATATAAATAAACGTTTTTACGGCTTATTTGTATTAACAACCTTCATTCTAAGTTTGAGCTTGTGACTATGATGCTTGATTGGCGCAAAACCGTCAAGTCAAACAGACTTAAAACAGCTCAGACGCAAATGCAATTTAGATCAGAGGAATATAGGGAATTCCTGGGTCGTTAAGTCCCACGGAGGATGAATTGGTGTTTAAAACAACTTCAGATGATAGAATGATCACTAAGGATAGCGATCAGTAAGGTTTTCGATGGATAATTACCTAAAGAAAAGATTTACAAATAACAGCGACTTAAATGCAAATTAAAAAGATTAAAAAGTTAAAATCTATTAAATAAACGCTATCACTATTTTTACAAATCGATGAACGTTTATGATTTTATAAAACAAAATAACTTAAATAAACTATTTTAACTAAAACGTAAACTTAAATAAACTAAAAACGTTACTTAAACTGAAAACGAGCGTTATTTACGAAAACGGCGCTGGAGCGCAAGCAAAAACGTAAATTTTAAGAAATAAAAAGCCTAAGAGTGTAAAACTAATTTTCTTACAAAATATATGATAAAAGAAAATTTTAGAAAAAAGATTTATATTTTTTTTACTTTTATATTTTTTATTATGATTTAAATAAGTTTTTACACTAATTAAATGTTAAAAAATACTAAAACTATTTATAAAAATCTGAAACTTTTTGTAAAAATACTTTATACTAATACACTTTAATAAAAAATACAAACACTGAAAAAGCTATTCTTAATAAGCTACAAATAAGCTAAAATGTTCGAATAAGCTAAATGAGAAAAGAGTGGTTATGTATTTGTTTGTGTAAACCTTGACAAGAAAGACCCAAGGGCGCTATTGGTACAGGTACACACTCCTATCACTCTCACAAAAGGGGGAGGTCTCAGGTTCGAGCCTGCCTACCCCCTTTTTGCTAACATTTTTATTTTTTTATTTTTCTTTATACAAACTTGTTAAGACCAATGAGATAAGCATTTTTCACAACTGTGACTTCTTATGAAAATGACTAATAAGCTCAATTTGAGCTTATATTCTCAACAGTAAGCCATAAAAGAGAAATAAGCAAAAGTTTAATGCCAAATGGCTTATAAGCTAGAAAATAAGCAAAATGAAAATGAGAATAAGCAAAAAGACTGATAATAAGCTAGTATGAAAACTGAAAGAGCACAAACACTTAAAAAATAAGCACTGAATAAGCTTTAAATAAGCACACAGTTACACTGTTACACAGTGAACTATTGTTTTTACTAAGCACCTATAAGCTTAATTTTAAGCACCTAAATAAGCTAGGAAATGAAAACTAATACTGGAATAAGCAAGATTACCAGCTCAGCTTTTCAAAAAGCTAAAACACTCACAGTTTTGTCCACTATAGAGCTTATGAGAAGCTTTGGAAAAAGTTGGAAAACACTGTGACTAACTTATGACTTAATGAAATGGACAAAAATAAAAGCCAAGAGCAGGCTTATTAATTAAGCTACAAATTGGAAAATAAGCATTGAACTAGAGACAAAGCTAGGTGGGCTATTCAAAAATCTAATTTGCAAAAGCTAAAGACAACTAAGGAGCTTATAGTGAGCTTATGAAGATGGACTGCACCACTGTGCACAGAACATTTTTGACTTTTTATTTAAGACTGCTAGTTTGACTTTTATGAATTTATAACTAATACTACTTACTAAATATGTTATATTAAGGTGAAATGAGACTAGATTAAGCTATACTAACACATTCTAAGCTACTGTGATGATTAAGACACTTTAACAACTAACAGTTAACTAGTTAGATATGATCAAAGGCTTATTTTGACTTTTGAACTAATGACCACTGGTTTTCATTACTGAACTGAGTTATTATGGACTAGTGTGACAGATAATAACAGCAAACAACAACACTAATACCCTTAAACATAGTAAACACAACAGAACCAAACAGTCCTTAATGAGACTGTTTTTAAGCTTTTCAAAGATTGAAACAAATTAAGACCATGAGACTGATTACAAAGCCTATATTATATTATATTAGGACTAAATGGACACTAAACAATAGCAATAACAACATACAACTAAGAAATTAAACTTATGCTATTTTGACTGTTATAATAAAGTTTTTAGCAACTACAAATTAAAAAGAGCAAGGGACTGGTTTTAGTGATTATTTATACTTAACTAAGACTAATAAACATGAACTTACAGGTATTGAAGCTTATGACTAACTGAAACAGTAAAATGCTAAATTAGACCAAAAAGCTTACAAATTGATTTCCAAGGTAAAACTGAGAACTGAGGTCCTAGGCTTCAACCTATGGCTTTCCACAAAGCCTCTAACCCATTAAGCAATCCAAAATTGGCTCTGCATCACCAGCTATCATTACCAAATCCATTTTGAGCTCTTCAGTTGACTTTCGTTGACTTTTATGGTTTTGTTTAAATTAAGACACTAGAGTATGTAGCAAGCTCATGAAAAGCTATCACAAGCTTATCTGAGCTTGTTGGAAGGATATAAGAGCTTTTGTATCTTATAATTACTATAAATGATTTAAGATGAATTACCAAGAAACATGAAAACTTTAAATCTTATTAACTTGGATTAAGTACAATACAGAAGTGAAATTTAACTTGAAACAACCTTAAAATTACACTGAAAACTTGAATTTAGACTGAAACAAACATTAAAGTAAATTTTACACTAAGAAATGGTCTAAAACATGCGACACTTCTTCCTTCTGTCTTTATTCTTCTTTATAGTCATTTCTTTTAGTTCCTTGTCGACATATGATTAAATCCCACCTCTTTTCAGCCTTTGGATCCATTCCCATCATCTCAATTGCCAAATGTCAAATTGGCGGGAAAAGCTGTTTGAGTAGGTTTAGTGCATTAATGATTCTTGGGAGGATATGGAGGTGGAGGGGGGTGATAGTGAGAGGTAGGCAAGTAGCTGGAAAGGTGGTTGACAGGTGGTGGTAGCAGGTGGATGAATGGCGTGTTGACAGGGAAGAGGAGGAACAGCTACAGTACATGGCGGGTTTAAATTTAAAAACTGGTTTGGGCTTATATTGGACTGGGCTTGGGGTTTTTGGTTTAAAGGATTGGATTTGGTTTAAGTTAATACAAGGACCTTAGTTGTAATTTCTGAAAGTATAGGGACTGAAAATGCAATATTTCCAAACTTATCACAAGGGTGAATTTTGACAAACTTCAATAGTATAAGGACCAATATTGCATAAAATTCAATTTTTATAAGTCCAGGAACCAAAACTGTAAACTTTGAAATTCTAGGGACCAAACTTGTAATTTCTCCAAAGTTTACCATAAGGACCAAATTTGTCATTTATGAATAGTATAAGGTTTATTTTGATTATTTTCTTATTTTTAAAACCTTAGGGACTAATTTTGACACTTTTGCAAACTTGAGGGACCAAAGTTGTAAATTTGTGATTTTAAACTTCAAAGGATTATTTTTGAACAACTTGTGAATCCCAAGGACCTAAAATGATATTTTACAAGTTTTGGAATGACCAGGGACTGTTTTTGACAAATTTTCAAACTTGGGGGACTAAAACTGCCAATTATGCAAACTTGATACGTTTTTCATCAGATTTTGATGTTTTTGCATTTAAAACATTTAAAACACTTGTTTGTGATATTTTTATCATTTTGAAGCATTTCTGAGTGTTTTCAGATGTTTTTGGCATTCTAACAGTATAAAAATGATGAGTATTTAGACACTCATCAATCCCCCACACTAAGATATTGCTAGTCCCTAGCAATGATTTATGAAAAGTTAATGGATTTTATCTCTTTACCAAAAGCCATTACTTCTGGAGTAGCCAATTGTTTCAGTTCAAGTAAGAACCTTGGTACAATGATAACCAAATGATTTTGAGCAAATCATAAGCTGTCAACGGATTTGATTTGTCTTTACCAGAAGCCGTTTGCTTCTGGACTAGCCAACTCTTAGATAAATTATCAATATTATCTTTGGTGAGTCGATTACCAATTATGGATTTCCAACTGCCTTTACCACAAGCCATAAACTTGCGGGCTAGCCAACTCTTCACTAGTTAAAGATATGGTGAGTTGAACACCATACAATTTTGGGCAAATTGCAAGCCATAAACGGATTTGAGATATCTTTACCAAGAGCCGTTTGCTCCTGGATTAGCCAATCCTTATGTGGGTTAGACATGGTGGACTGATTACCATTTGTTGTGTTTAGTACATAGTACTTCCACTAGATAAAAAAATTTTAAAATTTGGCCATTTTGGGGGAAAAAGGGACTAAAAGGGTACATTTATGATCAAATTCGCCAGAATTTCCCCCCCACACTTAGAAATGAATATTGTCCTCAATATTCAAAGTACCGGCTGTTATGCCGAAACTTAGAACGTAAAAAGATAACATTACTAGCTAAGTGTAGAAACACAACAGTTATTCTCTTTTTTAATATTTACAATTTTCAAACATTTTTTAGATCTATATACAACATGTGGGGCATCTCCCCCACACTAGGGTGGAACACATGGGTGAAAACCCATGTTTAGCTACTGTTTTTGATTTTCGAGTCGCTAGCTTGACTCGACCCCGAATTAATTTGTTCATGGGGAAGTAAGTGGAAGATACAATCTCCATCGGACTTTCATTGAAGATGTTTGTATAAACATTGAAGTACGTGAAAGTTCCACACCGATGAGATATACAGAGAACCGGCTCAAAAATGATTAATGAAAATGCCGGGGTCAAAGATAATATCTTCATTCCCGAAGGAGTGAAGAACAGGAGAAGCTACGGGATAAGTGAAAAAGAGAAAGAAAGTCATGATAAAGATCAGGATTAACTCATCATCACTCACAGGAGAATTCATGGTTTCATGAATTTCATTTTTTAAGCTCAATTGGTCTAGACATATCCCGGGTGTGTCTAGATCAAAATAGAAGTTATCATATTCCGGTGGAGATATGATATGAGTGAGTTCAAAGGAGAACTCCTCAAAGGAAAATGATTCATATTCAGGATTGATTTGACTGAGTTCACTGGGGAACTCATCAAAAGTGAATGATTCATAATCGGGGAGAGAATTATGAGAATGAGAAGTGGTATGGCCACTAATCTTCTCTCCCATATGATCAAAATGGAACGTTTGCAATTCGGGAATAGAATCATTGAAGAAAAGTTTACTATCCTCAAAGGGGATAGGATATGAAGTAGGCTTTTCATTAAAAGCCTCGATTCTAGAAATGAGAAGATTAACATTCAATACTGTAAGACGAAGAGCTTTGTCTTGGATTATTTCTTCTTTATTCTCTTCTCCTAAGCTGACAAGCTCAGAAGGCAATTCCCCCTCATAACTTATGTCTCCACAAGATAAAGAATAGTCCTCATCAGAATCAGAGAACATCTCAATATGATCATTTTGGAAGACAAGAGGAGTAGGGATATCACACAAATGCTCGAGAATTCCCTGTGACTCTCTCGGGATTGGGACAAGGTTCTCGACACTAGACTGTATGAATTCGTCCGATTCCTTTTCAGGAACAGTGTCAAGATGCTCATCCCCCATGTTCAGAGAGTGAGTGTGAACCTCGGGTGTGATAGCAGTAGACTGAGGGAGTTGAGAAGGACTAGCAGTTATGGATTCTACAAGTTCCATTATTTCTACTGCTAGTGATTCAGTCATATTCTTTTCTCCCTGTATTTCCACGGATGGAATCTCAACTGATGAACTTGATGAATAAAATTGTAGAATATCAAGGGTATCTTCATCATCATCGTCATCAGGAATGAAATGGAATTGAGAGCTAGATTTGAATGCTTTTTGTAGTGCAATTGATTCCCTAACAGTGTTTTCAATGGCAATCTGGGAATCTAATTTAGCATCCCGCTCTTCAGCTAACAAAACTTCCATGGATTTTTCATTTGGATTATCTTGGGAGGACATAGCCGACTCCTCCTTGAGTTCTTTTAATAACTCAAGACTCTTCAGTAGAAGGTCTGTCGTAGTTTCATGAGGAGTTGCTTGAATCATTTGGTACTGTGGAGGTTGGTCTTGATACGAAGAGTCGTAATTGTTACAAGGAAATGGATTCCCTGTTTGACAATCCGAGCTAGAGTGAGAACCTCCACAATACTCACAACAGTAAAACTGATGTGGCTGTGAGTGGTATGTGTTGTAGTCATAATTGTTATCAGGAACCTGCTCATAGACAAGCGTGTTTCCTGATTGACAATCAGAACTGGAATGTGAACCACCACAGTACTCACAACAGTAAAACTGCTGAGTCTCACAATGTGGTAGCTGATGGAATAAATCAGTCGTGTTATGGTAGGAATAGGGATCCTGGTTATAAACAGACCCGTTTCCTGATTCCACCATGCTACAACTGGGGCAATTGCCACCATTATAAGGACCACCACACCATTGACAATCAAGAGGGTGAGGATAAGACATAGAAAGAATCAAAGGTTTACAGAGGGTAAGAAATGAAGAATCAAAGATGTGAGAGGGTAAAGATGGATATTTTTGGATTTTTGAATAAACATTTTGAAAAAACAAAGGATTAAAATATTTTTGGATTTTGTGTTTGTTTTTTTGAAAAACTTTACATAAAACTGTTTACAAACGATGGTATATGTGCAAGTACGGGTCTGGAAATGCTTAAAACACGCTTACAGCCTCCCCGGCAGCGGCGCCAAAATTTGATTGGCGCAAAACCGTCAAGTCAAACAGACTTAAAACAGCTCAGACGCAAATGCAATTTAGATCAGAGGAATATAGGGAATTCCTGGGTCGTTAAGTCCCACGGAGGATGAATTGGTGTTTAAAACAACTTCAGATGATAGAATGATCACTAAGGATAGCGATCAGTAAGGTTTTCGATGGATAATTACCTAAAGAAAAGATTTACAAATAACAGCGACTTAAATGCAAATTAAAAAGATTAAAAAGTTAAAATCTATTAAATAAACGCTATCACTATTTTTACAAATCGATGAACGTTTATGATTTTATAAAACAAAATAACTTAAATAAACTATTTTAACTAAAACGTAAACTTAAATAAACTAAAAACGTTACTTAAACTGAAAACGAGCGTTATTTACGAAAACGGCGCTGGAGCGCAAGCAAAAACGTAAATTTTAAGAAATAAAAAGCCTAAGAGTGTAAAACTAATTTTCTTACAAAATATATGATAAAAGAAAATTTTAGAAAAAAGATTTATATTTTTTTTACTTTTATATTTTTTATTATGATTTAAATAAGTTTTTACACTAATTAAATGTTAAAAAATACTAAAACTATTTATAAAAATCTGAAACTTTTTGTAAAAATACTTTATACTAATACACTTTAATAAAAAATACAAACACTGAAAAAGCTATTCTTAATAAGCTACAAATAAGCTAAAATGTTCGAATAAGCTAAATGAGAAAAGAGTGGTTATGTATTTGTTTGTGTAAACCTTGACAAGAAAGACCCAAGGGCGCTATTGGTACAGGTACACACTCCTATCACTCTCACAAAAGGGGGAGGTCTCAGGTTCGAGCCTGCCTACCCCCTTTTTGCTAACATTTTTATTTTTTTATTTTTCTTTATACAAACTTGTTAAGACCAATGAGATAAGCATTTTTCACAACTGTGACTTCTTATGAAAATGACTAATAAGCTCAATTTGAGCTTATATTCTCAACAGTAAGCCATAAAAGAGAAATAAGCAAAAGTTTAATGCCAAATGGCTTATAAGCTAGAAAATAAGCAAAATGAAAATGAGAATAAGCAAAAAGACTGATAATAAGCTAGTATGAAAACTGAAAGAGCACAAACACTTAAAAAATAAGCACTGAATAAGCTTTAAATAAGCACACAGTTACACTGTTACACAGTGAACTATTGTTTTTACTAAGCACCTATAAGCTTAATTTTAAGCACCTAAATAAGCTAGGAAATGAAAACTAATACTGGAATAAGCAAGATTACCAGCTCAGCTTTTCAAAAAGCTAAAACACTCACAGTTTTGTCCACTATAGAGCTTATGAGAAGCTTTGGAAAAAGTTGGAAAACACTGTGACTAACTTATGACTTAATGAAATGGACAAAAATAAAAGCCAAGAGCAGGCTTATTAATTAAGCTACAAATTGGAAAATAAGCATTGAACTAGAGACAAAGCTAGGTGGGCTATTCAAAAATCTAATTTGCAAAAGCTAAAGACAACTAAGGAGCTTATAGTGAGCTTATGAAGATGGACTGCACCACTGTGCACAGAACATTTTTGACTTTTTATTTAAGACTGCTAGTTTGACTTTTATGAATTTATAACTAATACTACTTACTAAATATGTTATATTAAGGTGAAATGAGACTAGATTAAGCTATACTAACACATTCTAAGCTACTGTGATGATTAAGACACTTTAACAACTAACAGTTAACTAGTTAGATATGATCAAAGGCTTATTTTGACTTTTGAACTAATGACCACTGGTTTTCATTACTGAACTGAGTTATTATGGACTAGTGTGACAGATAATAACAGCAAACAACAACACTAATACCCTTAAACATAGTAAACACAACAGAACCAAACAGTCCTTAATGAGACTGTTTTTAAGCTTTTCAAAGATTGAAACAAATTAAGACCATGAGACTGATTACAAAGCCTATATTATATTATATTAGGACTAAATGGACACTAAACAATAGCAATAACAACATACAACTAAGAAATTAAACTTATGCTATTTTGACTGTTATAATAAAGTTTTTAGCAACTACAAATTAAAAAGAGCAAGGGACTGGTTTTAGTGATTATTTATACTTAACTAAGACTAATAAACATGAACTTACAGGTATTGAAGCTTATGACTAACTGAAACAGTAAAATGCTAAATTAGACCAAAAAGCTTACAAATTGATTTCCAAGGTAAAACTGAGAACTGAGGTCCTAGGCTTCAACCTATGGCTTTCCACAAAGCCTCTAACCCATTAAGCAATCCAAAATTGGCTCTGCATCACCAGCTATCATTACCAAATCCATTTTGAGCTCTTCAGTTGACTTTCGTTGACTTTTATGGTTTTGTTTAAATTAAGACACTAGAGTATGTAGCAAGCTCATGAAAAGCTATCACAAGCTTATCTGAGCTTGTTGGAAGGATATAAGAGCTTTTGTATCTTATAATTACTATAAATGATTTAAGATGAATTACCAAGAAACATGAAAACTTTAAATCTTATTAACTTGGATTAAGTACAATACAGAAGTGAAATTTAACTTGAAACAACCTTAAAATTACACTGAAAACTTGAATTTAGACTGAAACAAACATTAAAGTAAATTTTACACTAAGAAATGGTCTAAAACATGCGACACTTCTTCCTTCTGTCTTTATTCTTCTTTATAGTCATTTCTTTTAGTTCCTTGTCGACATATGATTAAATCCCACCTCTTTTCAGCCTTTGGATCCATTCCCATCATCTCAATTGCCAAATGTCAAATTGGCGGGAAAAGCTGTTTGAGTAGGTTTAGTGCATTAATGATTCTTGGGAGGATATGGAGGTGGAGGGGGGTGATAGTGAGAGGTAGGCAAGTAGCTGGAAAGGTGGTTGACAGGTGGTGGTAGCAGGTGGATGAATGGCGTGTTGACAGGGAAGAGGAGGAACAGCTACAGTACATGGCGGGTTTAAATTTAAAAACTGGTTTGGGCTTATATTGGACTGGGCTTGGGGTTTTTGGTTTAAAGGATTGGATTTGGTTTAAGTTAATACAAGGACCTTAGTTGTAATTTCTGAAAGTATAGGGACTGAAAATGCAATATTTCCAAACTTATCACAAGGGTGAATTTTGACAAACTTCAATAGTATAAGGACCAATATTGCATAAAATTCAATTTTTATAAGTCCAGGAACCAAAACTGTAAACTTTGAAATTCTAGGGACCAAACTTGTAATTTCTCCAAAGTTTACCATAAGGACCAAATTTGTCATTTATGAATAGTATAAGGTTTATTTTGATTATTTTCTTATTTTTAAAACCTTAGGGACTAATTTTGACACTTTTGCAAACTTGAGGGACCAAAGTTGTAAATTTGTGATTTTAAACTTCAAAGGATTATTTTTGAACAACTTGTGAATCCCAAGGACCTAAAATGATATTTTACAAGTTTTGGAATGACCAGGGACTGTTTTTGACAAATTTTCAAACTTGGGGGACTAAAACTGCCAATTATGCAAACTTGATACGTTTTTCATCAGATTTTGATGTTTTTGCATTTAAAACATTTAAAACACTTGTTTGTGATATTTTTATCATTTTGAAGCATTTCTGAGTGTTTTCAGATGTTTTTGGCATTCTAACAGTATAAAAATGATGAGTATTTAGACACTCATCAATGCTCATTGTAGTTTAGGCTTGTTGACCTCTTTGAAACGTTCGAGGAGGTGATAAAACATGAAACGTTGCTCTTCACGTAGTTCATGTATCAATCTTTCAACATGTTTACAATGATAGCAATCCTTGTTATGGTTTTGAATTTCTTGAAGTGGAAGTTGAAGTGAAGTGGGTTGAGGATCTTCAAATGAATGAGGAATTGGTGGAGGCTCATTAAGTGATGGCTCTACAATATTTGAGGGTGGAGGTAAAGAAGCATCAACTTCCATGTGGTCGGGTGGTTGACGTTGATGTCTTCTCATAATCCAAAATGGACTATTGGGGGGAATGAGCGAGTTTGAGATTGGATCAAGTGTTGATTCAACATTTTGATTTTGTTGCCCAACCTTTTCAAGTGAGTTTGTTGGTAGTGGTGGAAGGTGAGATGGCCAAGGAGGTAAGTCTTCTACATTGTGAGAATGTGGAGATGATTGTGAGGTGGCTCTAGGCACCATTGATGTTGGTTGAGTTATTGAGGGTATGTTTGGTTTGGTAGAGTTTGGTGATGAAGTCCTAGTGGGAACTATTTTCTTGGGGATTAGTTTGATTGGTTTCCTTGGTGTAGGAGAAATCCTAGCATTAGTGGACTTAACCGGAGATGATTCGGTTGAGGAAACTTCGTGTATGATCCTAGCAAGTTTCTTGGGTGGTTCTTGAGTGGATGAGTTAGCGCTAGGAGCCTTTCTCATGATGAAATGACTAAGGGAGATGGTTGCAATTGCTGATAATTGTGTTTGTATTTGATGACTAAAGTGTTCTTAGCAATATGGCTTATCAAGGGAAGAGCTTGGCAAGTACATTTAAGACTTAATCCACTAATGTTCTTGGAAATGTAATGATTAACATGCATAAGGTTGAAGTTCAGAGTTTCACTGATCTAGGAACTCATTTAAGATGATATGGAGTGTTTGAGTTAGGAAGATGAGTTGAAATGATTGTTTTAGCAATGTTGGACATAAACTGTCACCCGGATCCCACGGTTCCCTCCTTGGAGAGATCTGGCTAGGCTAATCCTAGGGATCCGGCTCTCAGCAGTTATGACAGGTTTGAAATGAGGTTTCTAGGAGCTAAAGCCTATCTCATTTTGAGTGTTTCAGTTCTCCTAAGTGTTTTAGGATGAGAGGGTACTTGAGTGATCAAAGGTAATAAGTGTTGTAGCAAATAATTGCTTCTTTTGGAAAGGAGATGGGACATGATGACTACCAATGCATATCCAAGGATAACACTAAGAGTTTTGGTGATGTCAAATCATAATAAATGATCCTAGTGATCAGTTTTAAGTTTGAGGTGAAATTTGAAAAATTCTTAAAAATCACAAGAATTGAAAAAATAATTTTTGTCTTACTTTGAGATAAAAATGATTAGAAACTGATAACGCTACACGCGTCGTTCGGGGTCAAGGAAACTTCCTTTTCTTCGAGCAAGTTTTATAACACCCTAGGCAGTGAACCTAATCGTTGTAGTGTAGTAATTAGGGTAAGCCACGGGTATTGATATCGTTCTCTAGGGGAATAGGAATGCTAGTAGGGAGTTACTACGCTAAGGTTAAGGTTGAGGAAGATTATTTTTTATCTTTTTATATTTTATGAAAATGGAAAGGTACGAATCTCGGGTATTGGATTTGGGGGGTTGGTATTTCTACCGATTACTCTACTATTATCTAATTATCTAAACTAAGGTTGTGGGAGTCTATGTCTAATTAATGTGTGCTCGTATGATAGTTTAAAGATGTGTTTACTTAGTTTGTATTACTCCTTAATTATCTCCTATTGATGGTTGAGTGTCACGTCTTATTCCTAGTTGCGTTGTGTTTCTAAAGTTGTAGGGTATGCGTTTCTCCCTAACTCTTTGAATTTACCAAAGGGTCTTGTCTACAAATCCACGTAGAGATTATAGACTCCTACTCTAAGGCACTCTTCGGATGTTTTAGCCTACAATCACTCAGGTAATCATACTCTAAGGTTCACAAAGATGAATCAAGCATTAAGTACACAACGAATGACCTATCGCATTACTAGATCATTAATCAACTAAGATAAGAAACAAC
>BPTQ01000001.1:89282865-89293883 GCA_019973895.1 Chrysanthemum seticuspe | reverse complement strand
CATCATCATTGATATCACCATACTTGGAAATAAACAAATACTTATATGTATAACGATTCACCTCATCGATTATACGACCTAGGCATTCTTTCCAAATGCAACTTGATTTGATTCTTCGGCATCCTTCACTAATGCCTTTGACACAACGCTTGGCACCCTTCACTAATGCCTTCGTCTTGACACCTTTAGCATTCTTCACTAATGCTTTGACATGGATGATGAGCACCTTTCACTAATGCTTTTATCTTGATACTTTCGGCATTCTTCACTAATGCCTTCAACCCAACATCTATGGAGAAAGGAAGAACTATCAACAAGAGAACCTTAGTTGTCTTGATGATGACGAAGCATGGCAACTCATGGACTTGAGCTTGCTCGTATTCAAGAAGTGGTGATCTTGCCTTTAATAGAAACCTAAAAGATCACACAAAAACAAAAGACAAACTACATAGATCACTTAGATCTGAGGTTAGAGGGTTAGAATACTTGGGGAAGTATGTGTAAAAAGTTGTTTGTAGAAAGGAAGAAATGGCTCTATATTTATAGAGAAAATTCTCTACTGTTCCCCGGATCCCACGGATCCCTTCCACTTGGGATCCGGCTAGCACAAAGCCAGGGATCCGTGGAACGCTCCTCTTTACCCATGGGTATTTTTGGTTATGGGTCTTGGGTTATGGGTTGATCCATGGTTTTCTTTCTAGATACAATGTATCTTAAGGATACAATGAACTTGGTTAAGTGGTATATATAAAACCATTGGTTATGGGTCAATGCCATTTGCTAGTTTTTACCCATTTTAGTATTTACATGTTTTTACCCATTTTAGTTTACTTAGTTTAAGTATGTGCTAACCCAATATGTAAACATTAGTTGTTGTACTATATATCTAAATCTTAAAATCACTTATACTTGTTTTAGTGTTTTATGTGGAAACGTAAGTATGTTAGGAAACTATTAACTCAAACTATTTACGTATTCTATTTGTTTCGTTAAAATGATTTTCCGTTTGTTATCGACAAAACAATAGAGGATCGTAAAATATAAATAAACGTTTTTACGGCTTATTTGTATTAACAATCTCCCCCTTTTTGTTGATGAGAAAACATAAAATTATTTTAAGGAAAAGCTAAAATTCGTAATAGTTTGAATTTGTAGTTTTTACTTTCTTCTCCCCCTTTTTGTGAAAACAAAAAGTGTTAAAAGAAACTAACACAATTTTTATAAAAAGGTATGTAAAAATGTAAAGAGAGCAAGTGACGGGAGTGGTACTCGTCTTAGCTCCCCCTTGACGAGTCCATCCCTTTGAAAGGGCGTCAAGGACATGACGTAAAATAAACTAATTTTGTTTGCAATTATGTTTGCAAATGGTTCGTCTAAGTGATCAAAACGTGCTCCCCCTTGAAGATTGCAAAGTTGCAATGAGGTGTCATGAAGTATAGTCCAATATTGGATTAAGTTGCAAATGTTTTTGCAATTACGTTTGACACAAAGCTCCCCTAGCTTTATGGTGTCAAAGTCTTCATGTGTTTATTTTGAAAATCTACAAAGTAAAGGTTAGAAAACAAGAGTATAGTGCATAATTTCCTGTAAATAAAACTCAAGTTAGTAGAAATTTGTACTTCTGATCCACGGATCCCGCGGTTCCCTTGGAGGGATCCGGCTAGGTATTTTGGAGGGATCTGGCTGTCTGTTGACAGTTTCTTCAGCAATGAGAGTGTTTCAATCAATGCTAATGAAGTAGTATATGAAATATCAAGCACAACACATAAAGCACATAACAATTATGGCGTATAGATATTCATTCAATAAAAATCAAGAGATGATCAAACAAATCTCTAAAACTAAGAGAATGAACTAGCCATACAAGTGCAAATAATGCTAATGAGTTACCCAAACTCAAGATTCAACTAAAAGCTTAATGATGACTAAGGGCGAGATAAGTTTTCCTAAACATTCTAAGTTTGAGCTTGTGACTATGATGCTCATTGTAGTTTAGGCTTATTGACCTCTTCGAAACGTTCGAGGAGGTGATAAAACATGAAACGTTGCTCTTCACGTAGTTCATGTATCAATCTTTCAACATGTTTACAATGATAGCAATCCTTGTTATGGTTTTGAATTTCTTGAAGTGGAAGTTCAAGTGAAGTGGGTTGAGGATCTTCAAATGAATGAGGAATTGGTGGAGGCTCATTAAGTGATGGCTCTAAAATGTTTGAGGGTGGAGGTAAAGAAGCATCAACTTCCATGTGGTCGGGTGGTTGACGTTGATGTCTTCTCATAATCCAAAATGGACTATTGGGGGGAATGAGCGAGTTTGACATTGGATCAAGTGTTGATTCAACATTTTGATTTTGTTGCCCAACCTTTTCAAGTGAGTTTGTTGGTAGTGGTGGAAGGTGAGATGGCCAAGGAGGTAAGTCTTCTACATTGTGAGAATGTGGAGATGATTGTGAGGTGGCTCTAGGCACCAATGATGTTGGTTGAGTTGTTGAGGGTATGTTTGGTTTGGTAGAGTTTGGTGATGAAGTCCTAGTGGGAACTATTTTCTTGGGGATTAGTTTGATTGGTTTCCTTGGTGTAGGAGAAATCCTAGCATTAGTGGACTTAACCGGAGATGATTCGGTTGAGGAAACTTCGTGTATGATCCTAGCAAGTTTCTTGGGTGGTTCTTGAGTGGATGAGTTAGCGCTAGGAGCCTTTCTCATGATGAAATGACTAAGGGAGATGGTTGCAATTGCTGATAATTGTGTTTATATTTGATGACTAAAGTGTTCTTAGCAATATGGCTTATAAAGGGAAGAGCTTGGCAAGTACATTTAAGACTTAATCCACTAATGTTCTTGGAAATGTAATGATTAACATGCATAAGGTTGAAGTTCAGAGTTTCACTGATCTAGGAACTCATTTAAGATGATATGGAGTGTTTGAGTTAGGAAGATGAGTTGAAATCATTGTTTTAGCAATGTTGGACATAAACTGTCACCCGGATCCCACGGTTCCCTCCTTGGAGGGATCTGGCTAGGCTAATCCTAGGGATCCGGCTCTCAGCAGTTATGACAGGTTTGAAATGAGGTTTCTAGGAGCTAAAGCCTATCTCATTTTGAGTGTTTCAGTTCTCCTAAGTGTTTTAGGATGAGAGGGTACTTGAGTGATCAAAGGTAATAAGTGTTGTAGCAAATAATTGCTTCTTTTGGAAAGGAGATGGGACAAGATGACTACCAATGGATATCCAAGGATAACACTAAGAGTTTTGGTGATGTCAAATCATAATAAATGATCCTAGTGATCAGTTTTAAGTTTGAGGTGAAATTTGAAAAATTCTTAAAAATCACAAGAATTGAAAAAATAATTTTTGTCTTACTTTGAGATAAAAATGATTAGAAACAACTTTCTAAAATTGTTTAATTTGTCCACTTAAGTGTTTTGAAAGATGAGAAGCAGTTTGTAAGTATTGAAGCGGAAATATGGTGAGTTTTGATGTGTTGATAAATCAAGAGGCATTTTGACTAAGAACTTAAGTAAGCCTTTAGTGAGTCTAAGCCTTTCTCATCCTTGAAGTGGTTCTAGTTGGATTCTAAAATCATATGCTTAGCTAATGTGATGTTATCTAGAAAGTTATCTTGATGCAAGGAATGCTGTATTGCTAATCTGATGTTACGGATCCCACGGTTCCCTCAAGGAAGGGATTCGGCTAGGCTAATCCTAGGGATCCGGCATCTGCAGATAATAATCTTCACAGTAATGATGTGCAGATTTTGCACACTAATAAATCTATAAACAAAGTAATAGGAACAAGCATGTCATCACAAAACACCACTTATAAAAGAATGATAAAGTAACAAAGTACCATAAACCAAAAGTGCTAAAACGTAATTATCCAAACATAAAATAAAAGAAAATAAGCACATTCCTATTGTCTCTTTCGTCAATCATTTATTTTCCTTTTTGACGGCTTAGTGAGGTTGTAGGCGAGGATTTGAATCATGCCCTTCAATTGTTTGAACTCCGCGGTCTCGTTTGGAATGGTTGGAAGTTGTTCGTAGTAGTCAAAGGGTTCCAATTTGATGTTGGCTATGGGGTCGACGTCTTCCTGATTTTCATCTTCTTCTTCTTCACCGGCCGAGGAGTCCGAGAGAGCTTTAGGTTTCTTTCCATTGATCTTGAAGCATTTAGAGGGTATTTTGGTAAGAGGTACCATTACATGATCGGCAAGGAAATGATCATTGTTGATAGGGGATGGTTGCAATGCACTAACATACTTACAAAGTCGTGTTAGGAGCATACCATATGGAAATACCATGTTGGAAGCTTTGAATACCCCAGCCATTCTCCTTACCATGTAATAGGCGAGATTAAATGGCTTTTGGTGGATAAGACAATAGATCGTTTGCACAAGACATGCGTTTGGATGATCTTTGTTTCCAACTAGGCTTATGACGTTTTCCCTAAGGATTTCTTCCCATTTTCTAAACATGGGATGGATTTCGAAAAGTTCCATTTCAAATGGATTATGGTGAATGAGCTTCTTGTTTCGGTCGAAACGGGATTGGTCGGCTCTTATTTTGAAAATGGTGTCTCGGATGGTTTCGAGTTCATCAAGAGGAGTATGGTACATTGGTTTAGAATCAAGTGCAAGGTTTTGAGTGTTAATTGCCCAATCTTGAGAGTACATACAAATTCCTTCACAAGGAATGCGAAGAATTTGAGCAAAGGTGTTGAGAGGAAGAGTGAAGTTTTGTTTATTGATGATGAAAGCGATTGAAATGCTATCATCGATGTTTCGAATGATCCTAATGCTTCTATAAAATTCAAAGATAAAGACCGGAAAAATTTGTTCATCAATGTCAAGAAGACAATCAAAATTGATTGCCGAGAAGACTTGACGAATGTCGGTATCTTCAAGGAAACATTCCTTGATTACACGACCTTCGTGGATAAGTCATTTTTCGAGCTTTTTAAAGACCTTGCGGTAATTTTTGAGAATTCCTCATTACGATAATAATGAGTAAGGTAGTGAACGGTATCATGATGATCTTATTGAGTAGCTTTAGGCATGGTTGGTCCTAAAAACACAAATTTTCCAATTAGGTAAAATTAGTTGTGGTGGGTTTATGGTTTTGATTTGTATTAACAATGTTGTGAACACAATGTGATCTTAGTTATGTTAAAAGCCCCTTTTCATGATTAATTTTGAAAACCCTAATTAAACTAATTGATAAGAGATTTATGAAACCATAAACCCTAGAATTAGGATGATGAAAATTAGAACAAGTTAATGTAATTACTTACAATGGTGTTCTAGGAACAAATACTTGAGATAATGGAATCCAATAAGGATGAAATCAGTGGTGTAGTCGTTTTTGTGTTATGTGAGTAGAGGGAAAAGATCAGTGTTTATTTTTTTTGAAAGTGTATAACAGAGTTCTGTTCCACGGTTCCCCCGGATCCTTTGTATTTGGGATCCGGCTAGTACAACTAGAGGGATCCGGCTAATGTGGACAGAAAAAGGGTTGTTTGGCATTATTATTTTTTTTTTGTAGTAGGCTTATAAATTAGCTTACTAAAAAATAGTTTGGAGGTATTAGATGAAGGTTGTCTTTGGGTGATGGCTTATGATGAATCACATATCGAGGGTTCATATGTGACGACGGCGTTAGTTTGACGAATTAAAAGGAATACCATTCTTGATGATGAAAAAGACGGAAAAGTGACGAAAGAGACTTTTAACGATGCTAGTGATTATTAAACAAAGAAAACTATGAAGTAAATTGAACTCATGTAACCTATCTAATGAAAAGTAAAACATACCTCAATGCTCCTTGGTTTGGCATAATACCAAAACTACTTCATGAGCTTTTAAAGTAATCCTTTGTACTTGGTGTACGTAAGTTGTGATTACTTTTTAGATCCTTCATTGAATGTTGACTTCATTATTCTTTGAATGAAGATTTTGGAGAGATTCTAGCATGAAGATTTCTTGAAAACAAAAGTTGTTAGAATGATCTATCAATGTCCAACAAAATGATTTAAAAGAAAAATATGACCTTTAAAAAAATCATTCTTTGTAGTTTTCAAACATACATGGATCGTGTCAAGTTTTTAAAGTACAACATACTCTAAGAAACTTGGTAACGAAGCTCTGATGCCAATTGTGGAAAACTAGAAGGGGGGGTTGAATAGTTTTACCAATTTAAAACTTCCTTTTAAATATTTAGATCGACTTATGTCAATCTATTTGGTTGTTTATGTTAGACGTTGATAGATAGATATATAAACGTGTAATGAAAGATAAAGAGTAAGAAGCACATCACCACGACACAAGTTATTTATAGTGGTTCGGCTACAAGGATACCTTCCTTGCCCTACTCCACTCCCCGAGTCACCTACTCGAGAGTTCGTAAGCACTACACCAATCTCCTTATGGTGGAGAAGCCTTCACAACATCGCTTAACCTTTTTCTGGTACAAAGCTAAATACCGAGTTCCTTCACACCAAGGCGAACCACACCTATCACAATGTCGCCTACCCTTTATACGGTGCTAGGTTAACCACCGAGTTCTTTCATACCAAGGAGAACTAATCCTATCACAACTTCGCCTACCCTTTATTAGATACTAGGCTAAGCACCTAGTTCCATTACTATGGAGGAACTACTACCCTTCACAACACAACACCTAATCTCAAGGAGATCCACTCCTTGTTACAACATCATCAAGGATATCACCATCCTTGGAAATAAACAAATACTTATATGTATAACGATGCACCTCATCGATTATACGACCTAGGCATTCTTTCCAAATGCAACTTGATTTGATTCTTCGGCATCCTTCACTAATGCATTTGACACAACGCTTGGCACCCTTCACTAATGCCTTTGTCTTGACACCTTTAGCATTCTTCACTAATGCTTTGACATGGATGATGAGCACCTTTCACTAATGCTTTCATCTTGACACTTTCGGCATTCTTCACTAATGCCTTCAACCCAACATCTATGGAGAAAGGAAGAACTATCAACAAGAGAACCTTAGTTGTCTTGATGATGACGAAGCATGGCAACTCATGGACTTGAGCTTGCTCGTCTTCAAGAGGTGGTGATCTTGCCTTTAAAAGAAACCTAGAAGATCACACAAAAACAAAAGACAAACTACATAGATCACTTAGATCTGAGGTTAGAGGGTTAGAATACTTAGGGAAGTATGTGTAAAAAGTTGTTTGTAGAAAGGAAGAAATGGCTCTCTATTTATAGAGAAAATTCTCTACTGTTCCCCGGATCCCACAGATCCCTTCCACTTGGGATCCAGCTAGCACAAAGCCAGGGATCCGTGGAACGCTCCTCTTTACCCATGGGTATTTTTGGTTATGGGTCATGGGTTATGGGTTGATCCATGGTTTTCTTTCTAGATACAATGTATCTTAAGGATACAATGAACTTGGTTAAGTGGTATATATAAAACCATGGGTTATGGGTCAATGCCATTTGCTAGTTTTTACCCATTTTAGTATTTACATGTTTTTACCCATTTTAGTATACTTAGTTTAAGTATGTGCTAACCTAATATGTAAACATTAGTTGTTGTACATATATATCTAAATCATAAAATCACTTATACTTGTTTTAGTGTTTTATGTGAAAACGTAAGTGTGTTAGGAAACTATTAACTCAAACTATTTATGTATTCTATTTGTTTCGTTAAAATGATTTTACGTTTGTTATCGACAAAACATTAGAAGATCGTAAAATTTAAATAAACGTTTTTACGGCTTATTTGTATTAACAACCTTCATTATTATGTAAATAGTATTAATTAATCAATTTTTGATCGATTTAAAATAGATTCGGAGCTTCTTACGCTTTATGCGACCATTGATAATCATTGATGCCACACATCTTAAAGGGATATACCTTGGTACAAATCTGGTTGTTGTTGGGATGGACGGAAACAACCAGATTATACCTATTGCAACTGGTGTTTCTCAAGGTGAGACCAATGAATCATGGACCTGGTTTTTGAGCAAACTTAAAGAATGCATTGGTGAAGTAAAAGATTTGGCCATCATCTCTGACAGACATCCGACAATTGCACATGCATGTAGTGCCATTTTTCCTAACGCCTTTCATGGTTTTTGTTGTCGTCATTTAATGATGAACTGCAATTTGAAAACTAGAAAGTGGAAGGCTATATATTGGAGGACATGCAAAGCTTACACAAAGCAGGAGTTTGATGCTTCAATTTCTGAGATTCAATCATTAAAGCCTCAAGTGTATAGAAAACTAAAAGATGAAGCTGGATTTGATAAATGGTCACGTGCTTACTACCCTGCAAACATGTACAATTACATGACCTCAAATAGTGCAGAATCAGTAAACTCTGTAACCAAAGATGTTAGGAAAGTTCCAATAACCCAACTAATGGAGTACTACCGAAGGATTCTACAAAAATGGTATTTTGAACGTCGAGCAAAATACAAAGGTAACTAAAAAAAATTGTCTATTATAATTGGTTTATCACATATTTGGTATATCGCTCGAAAATGTATTATATTTTTTTTATTTCAGATGCTCCAACGGATGAACTTACCGAATGGGCAACTACAAAAGTAAACAATAGAATGGCAAAGAGTGCTAATTGGGATGTTAACGGAATTGAGATGCACAAAATTTACCAATTTACTGATCCGAAACATGTTCATATTATTGACTTTGACAACAAAGAATGCAGTTGCCACAAATGGCAGCTATCGGGTCTACCTTGTGGTCATGTTTGCGCTGTGTCTAGAGTTGAAGGCTTGACTGACACTAGCAGTTGGGCGATGGATTGGTTTAAGAAAACGTCACTAAAAAATACATACGAAGCAAGGGTTTATCCTCTGAAAGATGTATCCTTGTGGCGTACTCCTGATGACGTGCAAACTGTAAAACCACCTGCTATGGATAAGCGGCCACCTAGAAGACCCAAAGAAAAAAACGTATCCGATCACAGGGGGAAGAGCCAAAAAGTAAAAACTGTGGCAGGTGTGGAAAGGCAGGACACACAAGACAGTCATGTACTCAACCGTTGATGACAAAAAAGGCAAGTGTGTTGTTAGCCTTAATAGTTTTTATTAGAAGTGATGGTCATTCACGTTTAGGAACTTTGTAACGTGTGTTAGATATCGTATTAGAATAGTCAACGGGCTCGTGGATTGGACTAAGCTAAATGGCTAGAATTTATGTTAAGCTAGCCTTGTATAAGTTGTCATCCAATCCATGTCCAACACATATCCACGAAGCCCATGGAAAGCCCATTAGGGCGTTTGTACTTGAACTATAAATACCCCTCAAAGTCTCATTTGAGGGGTGTGCTTGAAAGTGTGTGTGTGTGTGTGTTTTCTTTGGAATTTACAACATCTTGTGTTCATCTTTCTCTCTACACATACACAGTTTTATAACATCAAGTCACCATCTTTCTCTTAATCTTTCCTTCTTTATTTCTACGCATAGTTTGTGTTTGTGTTTCGTGGTCTATGCGTAAAGTGGTAAACGTGGTATTCGTGTGATAAGGTTGAGATACTTAAGGTCCTACAATTGGTATCAATCGCCTAACAATGGTTTAGGAGTTTGTGTGTTCATTTTTTGTTCAAGCTTTACAAGAAAAGTTGCGTTTTTTCCTATAAAACGTGGGCTTTTTGCATAAAGTTTTGATTTTTACGTGGTTTTAAGCTTAAAGTTGTAGACTTTATTGATCTATAAGTGTTTTGGAAGAAGTTCGTGCAAAAGAAATCGTTTGGAAACGTGTTTTTTGGTGAAAAATTCGTGTTTTTGCAAAACTGGGCAGTTTTTACGCGTAAGCAACTTTTGGTCAAAACCCTCTTTTTACGCGTAATAAAAGTCAAAACCCTAGTTTTCTACGCGTAAGGTTTTACGCGTAAGATTTGAATTTTACGCATAAGATTTTGGTGCAGATTCTTCGAGCTTCAACGGTTACTCAGTGCTTCCCTCACTTGGATAAGTGTGTGGAACACTTCGACTTGTGGATATCTTTTACACTGTGAGAGTGTAAAGGATTTTTGGTTTTAAACCTACGTTTACGCATAAGCATAAATGCTTACGAGTAACACTCTACGCATAAGCTAATACTTACGCGTAAGGTTTTTACGACTAAGCATTTTTTGTTTACGCATAAGCTTACGCTTAAGCCTAACGGTTACGCGTAAGATACTGTTTACGCATAAGGAATCCTACGCCTAAGCTTTCTACGCAAAAGAATCCTACGCATAAGCAATCCTACGCATAAGCACCAATTTCTACGCTTAATAACAGGTTTACGAGTAAGATTTTGAGCAAAACTTCAAACGGCTATAACTTTTGAACCGTAACTCCGTTTTCAGCGTTCTACCCATCAAAACGACCGTGAGAACGAGGAGAATAGACCGCCAAATTAAAGTTCATTCGGGTCAACCTTCAAGTCCTAAAAACGCTCCGAAAAGAAGTTATTGAGGGTTTTAAGTTTTTTAGACCCAATTTTCACTACAACAACCGAGCTTAATCTTCATCAAACACAACTCCTTTATCGTTGAATCGATCCGACATCAACTTTATCATATCATACCTTCATCAATGGCAACTCAACAAGACATTCATGCAGCCGGTGCCGAAAACCGTCCTCCTATGTTGGAAAAATGTGGTTATCTTCAATGGACAAGTCGTATGCTTCGTTACATTAAGACCAAACCTAATGGAAAATTGATGATTCAATCAATTACGAATGGACCCTTCATACCTCGACAAGTCCAAGACCCTGGAAATGCTGATGCAACACCTCCCGTCCCACCATATTTTCATGTTCAAAAGGAATCAGAATACACTGAAGAGGATCAGAAACAAGTCGAAGCATATGACATGGCAATTCATATTGTCCAAATGGGTTTACCAAGAGACATCTTTGCTGCTGTAGACAGTTGTGAAACTGCTTTTGATATGTGGGAACGTGTTAGACGGCTTTGTCATGGAACATAAATTGGTCAACAAGATA